>CM072148.1:3177678-3289872 GCA_036850595.1 Rhyacichthys aspro | reverse complement strand
CACTATTTTAGCATTTAGAGTTTTAAAATAATGATAAAGCACAACCTGTATTAAGTTAAGCCTTTATTATCCTCATTGGAATATGGATTCTCTGCATTGAACCGAGTGGAGCAGAGGGCAGTCACTCAGGGGCAATTAGAACGTGAACTCTACCCATTTGACCTCCTTTAATACTACACATAAGTACATTAAGGCACGGTCTCTTTCAAAATAAGTCAATAATTAAACATCAACACAGCTCTGAAACCTGCGTATGCTTCATAAATGTGAGCCAGTCCCATCTACAGTGTTTACGTCCTCTCATTGTTCAGTTTACATGAATAGTTTTGATCCTGGATGTGTTTCTAATCCAGGAGCTGTTCTGTGAGTTTGTTGATGTCCAGATTGAATTCACCATGTGTTCATTGTGAGATACCACAATCATTCCGTCCTTTAAACCTCTGGCACAGCTATAAACAAGACACAAATGCATAAATATAGCCAGAAGGGAGTTATTTTGTAAACCGTGACTGTAAAAGTCAATAAATGCAGACCAAAGACATCCTGATTATTATTCACAAGACACAATGCACATACATACAGTAAGGTAATTATTGTCCTTTCTATTCATGAAAAACATGCAGATCATTTGGAAAGATGGCATTTTTTAATGTTTCATTTGTATTCTGTTGCCTGAATAGACGCTGCGGGCAGCTATTCTACGAAACACATGCCAGACGTGTTCTGTTCCTGCTCCTCACATGGAACACAGCGTGGAATATCAAAAAGGCAAGAATAACATCAGAATGTGTGTTGAATGTATACTGCCTTTAAACTTCGGTAAAGTTGGAGTTTAAGGTGATTCTTCGTAGCGTCTCGACCCGTTACTGTGGCTCCGAGCTGTCGTGTTGTTTCTGGGGCAATAATAGAAGTAAATGGAGTTCAGGTGAGTTTCGAGGTAAGGAAGTGCAGGGTGGAATACTGCTGGGGTTATTGTGTATGCCAGCAGGGCAATATGGCCTTTCACATGGGACCTGTTTGTATAAATGTATGGAAGACTGAGGAAGGCTCCAGTTTTTCAATACATTGTTTTGTCTGACTGTAGTACGTCCATCCATATCACTGCCAAATTTGAAAATAAAAAATGCATCTATGCTTGTTTTGATAAATCTAATTATTCTAACATTTATACAGATATATTTTAGTTTAACAACATTTATGGAGCATGGTTGGAGTCATTTTAGGCTCCATTTTTCACTACAGTTTCATCTTTCTTAAAATGAAAGACACTGGTGCGTTTTTTTTAACCCTGCTGTCTGTGTTGGTAGTTCTGTATTAAATGTGTTCAAATGTAGATGTAGATGAGCCTAAATAATAATAATATATTTAATAATAATCCTTTTTTGTGCTCTTTCCTTCGAGGTACCGATAGTGTGTTCTTAAAAAAGATAAAACAATGTGAATGGTGCCGTTTTTTAAAATAATACTGGTTGTTGCTGTCATTTATTGTTGTTACTGCCGTCATTATGTGAACGGTGTACTCTAGTGCAGTGTCAGCTGGAGTCAGGCCTGAGATGCTGTTATCAGGACGACTCAGATTAAGAACAGCCTCTGGGCCCATGATCAGATCGTCCTTGGCCTCTCGCACACATCAGTCCTGCTCTGAGGTCATCTCTGGCTTTAAACCTCACTCTTTGACATTTCTCTCTGTGTGAAAGACATAGCACTTCCTCTTTTTAATGGGACTAAATGACTATTATGACACAAAAAACAATATAAATAAATAAAAGATTTTATACTGTATGTCATTTTCCTCTATACTGAGCATAAATGTTTTTTTATATATATTTTAATTTATTTTTATTTTTAACTTTTATTTTTTTATTCATTATTTAATTTAATTTAATTTATTTTTTATTTTTAACTTTTATTTATTAATTTTTTTATTTATTCATTATTTTATTTTATTTTATTAATTTAATTTAATTTATTTGTTATTTTTAACTTTTATTTATTTTTTATTTTTTTTATTCATTATTTTATTTATTTTATTTTATTTATTTTATTTTATAAATTAATTTATTTTATTTTATTTTATCGCTCTGGTCTGCTCTTTTTCTGCTCTGTGTCCATATAAAATAGCAGCAACCTTTTGTGTAAATACAAATAAATACTAAATACAATACTAACATACAAACATACTACCCTTTCCAACCAGGTACCTTTATATAACCTAATGTGGGTTTTAGGTGTTCCACTTCAATTATTTGCTGCTCTCCTTTGAACTGGTCCGATCCTAAAGACGGATTTAAAAGTTCAAGGTGAATGTGGCTTTAGATTTCTGTGGATAATGTCGGGACGTATTTAAAAGTGTGGACTAAAAACACCCAAAGTAATACCTCTAATGCATTAACACATAATGCTGCCACCAGCTTTAGCGGCGAAACATCTGCTACGCTTCTAAAGCCTCAAATACACACAAACCTCAAATATTTTCTTACATAAAGTATTAGGTAACAGCACTGCAAGGCGTTTTAAGTTTCAGCCAATTTTTACACTCGGTGAATACAAGTAGAGTTGAGTAGCTGCTGGACACGGTTCTGGAGTGAACTGAAGTGAACTGTCTGGGACATACTGTACTCCACACACGTCAAACTCAAGGCCCGGGGGCCAAATACGGTCCTTTGCAGTGTTTCATGTGGCCCTTCAATGCATTTAGAAGGAGATATTTTTGGCACTATGTTGTAAATGGATTTGAATAGGTTTTAGATGGATTTGAACAGGTTTTAATCTGAATTGAACAGGTTTTAGTCAGATTTGAGCAAATTTTAGTTGGATTTCAACTGATTTTAGATGGATTTCAACAGGTTTTAGTCAGATTTGAACAGCTTGTGGTTGAATTTGACCTGTTTTTATTTATCTTTGTAGTAAATCAAATCCATCTAAAACCTGTTCAAATGTTTCGCTGCTAAAGCTGGTGGTAGTTGTTCAAATTCAACTAAAACCTGTTGAAGTCCATCTAAAATCAGTTGAAATCCAAATAAAAACAGTTCAAATCCATCTAAAACTTGTTGAAATCTGACTAAAAGCTGTTCAAATCCAACTAAAACCTGTTTAAATCCAAGTAAAACCTGTTCAAATCCAACTAAAATCAGTTTAAATTCAACTAAAATCTCTTCAAATCCATCTAAAATATGTTAAAATATGACTAAAACCTGTCCAAATCCGTCTAAAACCTGTCCAAATCCGTCTAAAACCTGTCCAAATCCATCTAAAACCTGTCCAAATCTATCTAAAACCTGTCCAAATCCATCTAAAACCTGTCCAAATCTATCTAAAACCTGTCCAAATCTATCTAAAACCTGTCCAAATCTATCTAAAACCTGTCCAAATCTATCTAAAACCTGTCCAAATCCATCTAAAACTTGTTGAAATCTGACTAAAAGCTGTTCAAATCCAACTAAAATCAGTTTAAATTCAACTAAAATCTCTTCAAATCCATCTAAAATATGTTAAAATATGACTAAAACCTGTCCAAATCCGTCTAAAACCTGTCCAAATCCATCTAAAACCTGTCCAAATCCATCTAAAACCTGTCCAAATCCATCTAAAACCTGTCCAAATCCATCTAAAACCTGTTGAAAGACTAAAGAAAGGAACTGTCAGACTGTGACTGATGAAGGGAACATTCAAATGTGTTTTGAGTGTTTTATGCTTATTTTCTTTGCCTGCTCCTCAAATTTTACAGCTTAATCCACCTCCGTCTCTTTAAACCAACTCAATTATCTGCTAATTATAATGAGATAGTGTTTTTATTGAGCATGAGTGAGTTCAGCGGCCCCTCTGCAACACTCCCAGGCTCTAATGTGGCCCTCGGTGAAAAGTAATTGACGTAAAGGATCAATTTCAACTGGATTCATCGTCATATTATATAATCCAGCCGGCGCTATCTTCAAGAGTGATGTGCTAAACTACTCTGAGCCGGTCCATTCCGAACTCACTCACCCCGACAGGTACGATTACACTCTACAAAGAAGAATGAATAAGTGGTATATGCAGCGGGGTTACGCCGTGGTGCGTTCGCTGCACACGGAGGATCAAAGCCCCCCGACAGCCGCTCATTATATCAATTACTCCGTGTGTTTTCTTGTCCTCGTCGCGTACGTCCGTGAGGTCATCTGATCCGCGTGAGCCTCGGGGCTAACGGCTAATGCCTGATGGGTGAACTCCAGCTGTCCAAACATGATGTCACGGTCATACTTCTCCGATAACCCCACACACGCTCCGATTACAAAACACTCCACGCTTTAGCCCTTCACTGTGCGCCGTTTGAAGTCCGTGTTTCGTATTGATGCCGTGCACTTGGAACCGTCTGGTACTTTTTCTTCGCTCACACGAGCCAGGAACACGCATCACCGGCTCCTAAAATCAACACCGGGGCAACTGGCTGCTATTACTGCATGAAAATCAGCCGGAAAGTAACGTGTTCCACTGATAAAACGTCTATTTGGTCTACGACATGTCGGCAAAACAATAAAAGTATTAAATAATATCCGAGAATACATTTTAAAGACATACAACATCCATTCTGATCCTTTAAAACAGTGTTGTCAAACTCAAAGAGGTGAGGGGCCACAATAGTTCATAAGAATCATTTCAGGGGCCGAAGATGGTGACATTTGGAAGCTTTTATAAAATTCTAAACGTGAGATTTCATCTTCATTTGAGTCTTACATAAGTTATCTTTTAACATTAATTTCCTATTTTTATAAAAAACTGTAGTTTGCAGGTTTTTGTTGGACTTGAACAGGTTTAAGTCAGATTTGAACAGGTTTTAGATGGATTTGAATTGGTTTTAATTGGATTTGAACAGGTTTTAGTTGAATTTGAACAGTTTTTAGTTGAATATGAGCAGGTTTTAGTTGAATATGAACAGGTTTTAGTTGAATATGAGCAGGTTTTAGTTGAATATGACCAGTTTTTAGTTGAATATGAGCAGGTTTTAGTTGAATTTGAACAGGTATTAGTTTGATTTCAACAGGTTTTATTTATCTTTGTAGCAAAAATCAAATCCATTTAAACCTAGTGCCAAAAATATGGTCTGGAGATCCACTGGACACACAAACAAATACAACATTTTCTTATCTTGCGGCTACTCTTTAAAGGGAATAAATAATGGCAGATAGAATTGTTAAACATAAAGCATTTTAGAAAAGCACGAAGAGGATGGAACGTAGCTCAAAAGTCAAACAGTGAAAAATGGTCTTCCTTTGACATTCAGACCCAGAGCATCGTCTGTTCCTCGCTGCTGACTGTAAAGTGTGTTCCCCGTGACTGTTTACAGAAGCTGACCGTCGTGGACCAGAGGGGCAGTTCTCTGGAGTGTGACCCCGACAGTGACGAGGTCCCGGGACAGAGCTGTGTCTTTCTGAGGAGCACAGACGTAAAAGCATCACACTCTTGGGCCACAAACAAGTCGAACGATTCTTCAAATGAATCAGGTGAGTTTATAAATGAGCATTAAATGGAAAGTTCAAAACACAAAAAACTCCTTTTATGGCTTTCAGAATAAAAACACCTTATAACAGATTGAATTCCCCTGTTTTATTCTAAGTGGTTCGAAGCTGTTCTTACTTGTCTTTTACTTGAGCATCAATGAGACGTTGGTGACAAGTGTGTGTCTCCGTCCGATCCTCACCGGAGGAGTGATTATTTTCACCTGTTAGCGGCGGGAACAGACTGTGCCATAACTTCATATTCATGAGTTGTGACGCTTTGAGGAACATGACATATGCAGATGTTATCAGTGGCTCAGCGCAGAGACACACTGAGTGGAATTGTTAATGGAGTCATTAGAAAACAGGCAGCAGAAATCTCATTAGTTTTGACCATTTCATAATTAGGCAGGGGATTTATTATTAATCAGGCCATTAAGCTTTGGAAGGCTGCGCTGTCCCTCGTCGTCCAGGCTTGACTGACACTGCCTCGGCTGTGAGACCCCTGCTCGCCCTTGGCAGAGGTGGAATACTAAAAGGACTCGGTGGTGAATACAAAACTTCCAACACCAGCTTCACGTGTCTTCAGTCAAGACTCTGGTTCAGGTTTAAGGACTTCAACATTGATTAGTAATGGCTGAAGGGTTTTTTTAAATGAATAAAACAACACACAACAACACTGACGAGGAACAAAATAAACAATACTCAATCGTTTCTAAACAAAAAGTACTAAAGTAAGAGATTTTTTACATTAATTACTTTTGTAACCTTAATGCGACTAAAGTTGAAATCTGTTCTGTGTCTGTGTTGTTGAACAAAACCCTGTGGAGGCGCTACAGAAATAGAGCATAAGGAGAAGATAAAAAAACCCTTTTCATACAGACGAGTGTCTTTATGAGTTTTTGAAGTCTTGGATGTGGCAGGAATGTCATCAGGACGCGTTGTGTAGTCCACAAAGAAGTAGATTTTCAAAAATCTTCAGTCTACGTGTGAAAAAACCTGTTCAAATCCATCTAAAACATGTTCAAATCCATATAAAACATGTTCAAATCCAAATAAAACATGTTCAAATCCATATAAAACATGTTCAGATCCATCTAAAACATGTTCAAATCCATCTAAAACATGTTCAAATCCATCTAAAACATGTTCAAATCCATCTAAAACCTGTTCAAATCCATCTAAAACATGTTCAAATCCAACTAAAACATGTTCAAATCCAACTAAAACATGTTCAAATCCATCTAAAACATGTTAAAATCCAACTAAAACATGTTAAAATCCATATAAAACCTGTTCAAATCCAAATAAAACATGTTAAAATCCATATAAAACCTGTTCAAATCCAAATAAAACATGTTCAAATCCAACTAAAACATGTTCAAATCCATCTAAAACATGTTCAAATCCAACTAAAACATGTTCAAATCCATCTAAAACATGTTCAAATCCATCTAAAACATGTTCAAATCCATCTAAAACATGTTCAAATCCATATAAAACCTGTTCAAATCCAAATAAAACATGTTCAAATCCAACTAAAACATGTTCAAATCCAACTAAAACCTGTTCAAATCCATCTAAAACATGTTAAAATCCAACTAAAACCTGTTCAAATCCAATTTAAACCAAAAATATCACCTATTAAATATATTCAAGGGCCAAATAAAACATTGCAAAGTGCCGCATTTGGCCCCCGGGCCTTGAGTTTGACGTGTGTTATAGACTTTTATTTTATTTTTGACACAAGCTGCTATTTTTATTTGAAATGTGTGTTTATAGTCATCAGTTTGTATCAGAAAGAGCCATGAAGTCAATATACATCATAATCATATTCCAATAAAATATTAAATTATGTGTGAATAAAGTGAAATGTGTTGAGGTAAAGAGCAGCACTAGAAAAGATAAAAGGATTAAAATATCTTGTATAATGGATGTTCCTTTAAAATAGCTTCATCAGGATAAACTGTGGCTAAAAAATAGATTTAAAAAAAAAATTTTTTAAAAAAATAAAATATTAAAATAAAAAAATAATATTGAAAAAAAAATATTGGAGGACGTTTTAATGTAAATGCTAAAAAATATAATATAATGATATACTAAATAAAAATGCAAATGAGAGCACACCCTCAGAGTCAAAATACAATGTTTAACACAATATATACTTAAATTTATCACTACTTTATTCAAAAACACACTAATTAAATGGATCATTATTGAGATTATTGAGAAAAAGTCTTGGATATACAGCTTTTCATCACATTATAGTCACAACAATCAACATGTACTACCTGTAATAAAGATAAACAGACATTTATACTAACAAATACCTGAAAAGATTAAAAAGTGTGGAGAATATAAGAGTTCAGAACATTTTAAATCTTCTACCAAGGACTTTTCCCGTAGGACAGGTAGATTATGTTAGATTTTCACTTCCACTTATCTATATTTATGCTTGTTTTTAGACTTACATCTGAAGAAATGGTCTTCATTTAGAAAAGTTTGTCTCAGAGTCTGATGTACCACAAACAAAACTCCTTCATCTTCTTCTTCCCACTAACTTCTCTAATGCACAATCATTAAAACAATAGCTTGTTTTTGTATTCAAGTTTAGTTTTTCTGTTTCGTTTCGGTTTAAGTATTCACTTTTAACATCGGCTTTCATCGTGCAGCAATCAGCGGCGTCTGTAAAAGCCCGTCGAGGCGAGCGCTGCCTCTGGGATCACTGAGGCTGCTTTCAAGTGCTCTGTTTTGTTTATGTATGAAGCTTAAATGTATAGAGCCACACGGTGTTCAGACGCACACCGTTACTCTGGAGCGGTTTAAACTCAATGACACAATATTGTTCTCCGTAAACAAACCGTTGGTGTCTTTGTTCCCGGAGTTTTCTCTTTGTCTCAGACTCAGAAATACAAAGCAAATAGGAGTCTTCATTGTTTTACAGCCAACATAAAGCGAGAGAAAAGTGTTCAAGGCTGATGAAACGCGTTCAGAAAGCAGACGAATGTGTTGAGAGTCGAATTTATACAGAATTTCTTGTGTCATAAATAGTATGTGGTATATGTTAAAAAATAAATGTGTTTTTCCTGTTTGCATCTTGAACAGAGCCTTAAGGCCTGGCTACACGTTCACAGATATTTGTATAAACTGTTTATAAAAATATCTCTGTTCAGACAGCAGTTCTCCACACCACAAGATGGCGCCACTCGTCAAAAACACCTCAAAACAAACATGAAAAACAAGACAATGCACATAAAATCACAGCAGATCATTTAAAAACCGAAAAAAAATGAGACAGTTGGATCATCCTGAAACAAACGTTAATAGAACTAAAGCTAAAGAAGACGAAATGGACACAAAATGAACCAAAAGGACCAATATTTTAACACAAAAAATATGTCACAAATAGTAAACAAATTATAACAAAAATATATTAAGAATGAGGCGTAAATGTTCAATATTTCTTTCCTATTTTTCCTTATCCTGGTGTTTCCTTTAATTACAAATGTTTATGTTGATATCATTAAAATTATGTGTGTGTGAATATATAATGTGCAGTGAGTTTTTTGGTGAAATTCATCTGAAAGTCTCAGCGATGGCTCACGTCGAGGTGGGATCGTTGTTAAACGTGTTAAACGTGTTACAGCGGGTCGTTTTCTGGTGGATTTTCATTAACGACGCAGTGATTCGAGCAGTAATGGCTGCAGCAGTGAAGTGATGTAATTATTACGAGTTCACTTGTAATTGTTGTTATGTAATGAAATCAGTTCTAACCGAGGCGGGCAAACGTATTAAACCCGGTTCAGAGCTCTAATGGTTGTTGTTGTTGCTGTTACCGTGGAAACGTGCATGTTTAATACACACAACAACATCCGTGACATCAGTGTGAATATTAAAGGCTCTATTTTGTCTGTCTACACGCCTCTGCTGATTGTCACCGCAAAGTAAACTTATTCTTTAAAGGTTTAGTGGAAAGTACTAATTTATCACCGACCTTTTTGACTTTCATTCAGTGTAATTTTGAACAATTGCTTATATTCTAGAAATAACAAGCGTTCAAACACATATTCATACAGAAAAATCTGATTTAAACCTGTTTAAATTCACCTAAAACAAATTCAACAAGTTCAAATCCAACTAAAACCTGTTACAATTTAACTTAAACCTGTTGATATCCATTTAAAACTTGTTCAAATCCAACTAAACACTCTTAAAATCTGACTAAAACCTGTTCAAATCAAACTAAAACCTGTTCAAATCAGACTAAAACCCGTTCAAATCAAACTAAAACCCGTTCAAATCAGACTAAAACCTGTTCAAATCAAACTAAAACCTGTTCAAATCAGACTAAAACCTGTTCAAATCTGACTAAAACCTGTTCAAATCTGACTAAAACCTGTTCAAATCTGACTAAAACCTGTTCAAATCAGACTAAAACCTGTTCAAATCAGACTAAAACCTGTTCAAATCAAACTAAAACCTGTTCAAATCAGACTAAAACCTGTTCAAATCAGACTAAAACCTGTTTAAATCAAACTAAAACATGTTCAAATCTGACTAAAACCTGTTCAAATCAAACTAAAACCTGTTTAAATCAAACTAAAACATGTTCAAATCTGACTAAAACATGTTCAAATCTGACTAAAACCTGTTCAAATCTGACTAAAACCTGTTCAAATCTGACTAAAACCTGTTCAAATCTGACTAAAACATGTTCAAATCAAACTAAAACATGTTCAAATCAAACTAAAACCTGTTCAAATCAAACTAAAACATGTTCAAATCAAACTAAAACCTGTTCAAATCAAACTAAAACATGTTCAAATCTGACTAAAACATGTTCAAATCTGACTAAAACATGTTCAAATCTGACTAAAACCTGTTCAAATCTGACTAAAACCTGTTCAAATCTGACTAAAACCTGTTCAAATCAAACTAAAACATGTTCAAATCAAACTAAAACCTGTTCAAATCTGACTAAAACCTGTTCAAATCTGACTAAAACCTGTTCAAATCTGACTAAAACCTGTTCAAATCTGACTAAAACCTGTTCAAATCAAACTAAAACATGTTCAAATCAAACTAAAACCTGTTCAAATCTGACTAAAACCTGTTCAAATCAAACTAAAGTGGCTTTAATCACAAGCGGCAGATGTTTCCTTAAAACACTGAAACGGATCGAGATAAATGAATTCAACAAAGACGACACGTCATCTCAGGAGCTCGTTTAAAACATTAACAACTCAAAAATACTAGGAATGACATTTTTTTTAACATATACATATAATTTTATCATGTTTTGTTTACATTGAACAATATCGGAACAGTTTTTAAGGTTCTTGTCCAAAACATTCCATTGCTTGCAAAAGAAATACACATTTGTTTCAGTGTTGTTCTTGCAAAAAGGTCATTTAAAGTCAACTTTCTTCTGCTGCATTCACCGTTTACGAGAAATAACATTTAGCTTTATACAGGATTAACAATGTCTTTCAGTTTGAATCGTCCTGACTTTAGAAATAACCCACGTCGTCGTGTATAGAATTCTTATAGCTCTTTTAATTATTAATTAAAAACAGCAAAAGATACAGAAGCAGTAGTTTAATTTAATAAATGTAAGCAGAGTTAACTCCCAGAAAGAAGCAGACTATACAATAAAACTTACCTGGTTTTGATTAAAGGGGATTGAAAATCTCGAGCGTGAATCCACTGTCGATGCTTAACGTAAAAAAAAAAGTAATTTAAAAAATAAAAGGCATTAAATTGGTAATCAGGAGTTACCCCGGACTTCTAGACAGTACGTAAAATATGGCAAAATCAATGAACAATACAATATTCTCATTGCTTTATAATTCAACAAATAACTCACTTTGCTCAGAACTTTTAAAGGTATTTATAATGTCTCTTCCTGGGATCTTTATTTCTTTACAAACGGATTAAACCCGACTGTATTAAACCTTCTCCTAAAGCAACACCGACGTCTCATTTCCCAAAGAGCTTAAAAGAACAACTATTCTTGTCTGTATTCATTCACTCGCTGGAAATGAAGTCAATGAGATGAAGCCCCCTCATGACTTGATTGAGGAGGTATTATGTGGGTTAGCGTTGCGTGGACTCCTCCTACACACTCATGTAAACGCACCATCGCACGGCGGACCACGCGCGCCCCCCGCCCCGTCCCGTCTGACGAGGATTAGCCGTTTACAGAACCGAGGCGTGGGAACCGTGGGCTTCCGCGTCCAAACGAGGTCTCGGAGGGAAATGACATCAGAGCGGTTCAAAGGGAGAGGATTTAAGAGCGGTCGAGTCCTGAGCCGTCGCGGGACCGGGTCGACTCCGAAGAAAGTTAGAGGCGGATCGATCGGGAGTCGTGGTAAAAGTGTGGGTGGTTCAGCAAACGAGCAAAAAACAAACGGTGAAATGAGTCCAGTTTAAGTAAAGAGTCAGATTAAAACGTGCTGCAGCAGAACAATAAATCAACCTCAATAAAAACTCGTGGATGATCTCACAGAATATCACATATCTGCTCTTTAAAACAATCTTTTTTCAGACTTTTGTTCCCCTTTGTTAATAGTTTACAAATGTTTGTCCAAAAAAACAGCGAATAAGGAAAAAAACAAAAGAGACTTTCACTTGAAGCTGCTTAACTTTCCAAAAAATATATATTCTCAGTCCCTCGGCTGGACACAAACCTCCAAAAAGTTAACATGAAACGTTTATTTTTGGAAGATTTAAGCATTCAATCTCCTTTAATCAAAATCAAAGTAAGTTTTATTGTATAGTCTGCTTCTTTCTGGGAGTTAACTCTGGTTACATTTATTAAACTACTGCAGTTTATAGTTTCATAATTCCCTTTTACTTGTTTATTTCTGTATCTTTTGTGGTGAATTGTTGGACCAAGTCTTGCTGTGTCTGATTTATTTATTTATTTTTTACATTGCTGCAATATTTTGAAGACCTGCTGAAGCCAAAACTATTCAAATAATGAATGTGTATCTTTCTTTCTCACTGAAAAAGGACACTGAAGGGCACTTTCTGAGTCGTAGCCGTTTTAAAAACCTTGAGAATAAGACAAGGCTCGAAATCTGCTTTCTGCATTATTCACGATTTCAAAGATTTTCAGGATCAATTCTTGGTGTTAAATGAGCGCAGAACAGAACCATACATTCTCTTAAATAAAATAAATGACCATATTTGACATATTTCACTTCTTTTTCTTCTCTTTCTGTTTTAAATGAAGGCTTGTGTCCATCAAAAATCTGCAGGCTTTCTTCACTGTTCATTTTGCTCATGTTTCTGCCCTTTCCCCTTTATTCTCTGCACACTCTCTTCTGTCTCGACATATCCACTTGACCCTTGACCCCTGTGGCTGACCTTGACTGTCTGGGTTCATTCTGGATGTATCTATGGTCAGATTGTCTCATCTCTAACCTGTGATCTCTGCAGAATTCACTGAGTTACTGGTGTTTTCTACATTTACTCATAAAGACAATCCTCCAAAGTGAGATTTTCGGGGACCACACTTAAAATAAAGCGTTAAGTACAGTTTGCTCCTCTCTCTCAACACAGAATTTATCTTATTTCGGCCAAAATAAAGATTTAAAATCACCACAATCCTGATTTACGTTCAGTTAATCTTGTACTAATTTCTTTTCTCCTCAAAAAGTCTCTGAAAAATCGCAGTTTTCTAACGTTTCTCACGTCGACACGTCACAGTCTCGTATTTTCATAACTTTTAAATCTTTTTTTTTTTTGCTAATGCATCATAACACTGTCTGTTTTTGTTGTCATTGTGTCTTATGTCTGTGAGGAACTGAGGAAACAGCTGCTGATACTGTTCAGATGTTAATGTTAATGTGTGTGTTGCAGGTTTATGCGACCGTCTCTTTTAATAAACATACCCAGTGCATAAGAGTCTAAGAGATTTAATGAAGTTTTCTGATCTAAAGCTCAATAACTGCAGGATTAAAGTGCTTAAAGAAGTAGAGAAATGCAACAATTGGAGAAATACGCTGCAAAAACATCCCATTTTCAACTGGAGTCAGTGAGAAACCAGACATTTTCAGTTTCTTTGGTCTGTCCTTTCAGAATCCTGCTCGAAGCTTATCTAAATGGTATGGATTTTTCAGAGTTGGGAAGCATTTTCTTAAATCCAGCAGGAGCTTCAAGTCTGTTTGTATTTGAGAGCACATCGGATGGAGACAGTGAGGCGGAAGAGTGACAGAAACATGTCCCCGATCCATCTGGTGTCCATTTTCAAACCAGTCTCCGTCTTAAAGCTCTGGAGCGATCCGTGTTTACGTTTCTCTCGGTACAGTTTTTCCCACCTGCTTCTCTTTTATCTCACTCCTGGGAGTTTATGACCCACTTGGAGGCTGTTTCCAACCGGGTTTGCCTCGAGTAGTTTCTCCATACAACGCAGTCTTCGGGAAATAAGGAGCATTTCTGCAAATCGAAAAAAATATGAGTCAAAAAGAGGAAAAAAGACCAGATAAGGCCTCAAAAAAGTAAAAAAATGGATGAAAAACATGACACAGCACTTGGTTTTATAATGAAGGCAACTAAACAGTGTCTTCCTTTGATCTTATCCAAAAAATTTAACATTAATAACAGCGGGACATTTGTTTCTTTGTCTTTAATTGTTAAAACTACATCTACGCATTAAATTACATACTTAAACTAAACCTAAACTTATCTTAACTTACTTCAACTTAAACTGTATCAAGGTTAACAAAAAAATTCACAAACTTCTACTGAAGAGAGGACAAAAAATGGTTTATTAAATAGAGACAATGCACATTAACGAACATCTGTAACAAATGCAACAGCTGTAAATGTGCCTGATTGTTGTAGAATTACTCATTTCCATCAGCAGTTCCCAGAAAATAACACAATTAATGACAAAAATATCAAAATAAACACAAGAGACACAACAATAAAGACAAGTTAAACACACACACATTCTTCAAAAGAGGTACATTTAAAGCGTTTGTAGAGAAAAGTGCAAAGATGAGGCAAAGGAAACGTGAAATAAAGATTCAAAGAGTCACGTTTTCCCTTCGTCCGAGTCGTATTTAGTGAACGAAGGGTTAAGCAGCTGCTGTTTCCTCACGTTTGTCCCAGATCGTCCGAGTCTGAGTCGAAATCTCTGAAGTCCGCTCGTCCCGTTTCTGATCCTGACGCCTGAACGCATCACGGCTCTGCTCCACTTTACGCCACTGTCCTGTGTATTGCTTCTATAGAAAACAACAGATGGTGTTTTCTTGAGTTACTGCCACAGTCGACAGGATCTCTACGTTCGTCATGTTCCACTGTGTTCGTTAATGACGTCTGTACAACACACGACAAATTCACTAAAAAGAGTTGGCAGGACGTACCGTGGATAGAGATTATGAAGAATGAGGAATTAATGCTGCTATAATCGACGTAAAGGCCTAATCCAGCCTTTTGTAATGTCTTTAATACATTTAGTAGGTGATATTTTTGGCACAAGGTTTTAATTGGATTTGAACAGGTTTTAGATGGATTCGAACAGATTTTAGTTGGATTTCAACAGGTTTTAGACAGATTTAAACAGGTTTTAGACAGGTTTAAACAGGTTTTTCAACTAAAATCTGTTCAAAACCATCTAAAACCTGTTCAAATATGACTAAAACATGTTCAAATCCAACTAAAACCTGTTCAAATCTGACTAAAATCTGTTCAAATACGACTAAAACCTGTTCAAATATGACTAAAACCTGTTCAAATCCAACTAAAACCTGTTCAAATCTGACTAAAACCTGTTCAAATCTGACTAAAACATGTTCAAATCTGACTAAAACATGTTCAGATCTGACTAAAACATGTTCAAATCTGACTAAAACATGTTCAAATCTGACTAAAACCTGTTCAAATCCGACTAAAACCTGTTCAAATCCATCTAAAACCTGTTCAAATCCAACTAAAACCTGTTCAAATCCATCTAAAACCTGTTCAAATCCATCTAAAACCTGTTCAAATCCAACTAAAACCTGTTCAAATCCAACTAAAATCTGTTCAAATCCAACTAAAACCTGTTCAAATCCGACTAAAACCTGTTCAAATATGACTAAAACCTGTTCAAATCCGACTAAAACCTGTTCAAATATGACTAAAACCTGTTCAAATCCGACTAAAATCTGTTCAAATCTGACTAAAACATGTTCAAATCTGACTAAAACCTGTTCAAATATGACTAAAATCTGTTCAAATCTGACTAAAACATGTTCAAATCTGACTAAAACATGTTCAAATCCATCTAAAACCTGTTCAAATCTGTCTAAAACCTGTTCAAATCCATCTAAAACCTTCTCAAATCTAACTAAAACCTGTTCAAATCCACCTAAAACCTGTTCAAATCTATCCAAAACCTGTTCAAATCTGACTAAAACCTGTTCAAATCCATCCAAAAGCCAACCAACTAAATCCAGTTTTCGTAAAAGGAGGAAATGAATGTTAAAGATGACATTTGGAAGATTTTATTAAATTTAAAGTTTTGTCGAAGCCTTATTTATTTAGACTTTATCTTAGATTTAGATTTAAATAGTAAGTAGTAGAAATTATATAACGTTTAAGGTGTGTTTAACTCTTTTATTTCACCTTTTTTCTAAACTTTACACACCATTTAGCACCTGTTTTTGGAGACATTTGTATTAATAATATCCCAGTTTATAGATAACAGACAACCTTTTACATTTAACCTTTTCTAAATCCATATTCACCTTTTCTACATTATGTTTAGACAAACTGTTGGATTGTTGGTTATTATCAATGTATTAATAGATGTGTCATTACTTTCCTTTATCAAATGCACTTGCTTCCTTTATTTTTGATGTATTTTTAAACGTACTACACTTGAAATATGTTAAATGTGAATCTTGGGGAATAATACAGCAACAGAAA
Organism: Rhyacichthys aspro; assembly: GCA_036850595.1. NCBI lineage: Eukaryota > Metazoa > Chordata > Actinopteri > Gobiiformes > Rhyacichthyidae > Rhyacichthys > Rhyacichthys aspro. Next base: position 3,273,478 of record CM072148.1, on the reverse strand, counting down.
CTCTCAGTTGGTGATAACGTTACATAATCATGTTCTCAACAGAGAGTAGGTTAAATAAGTGCGAAGAGAAACCCCCTGTGTTAATTTTCCCAGCATGCACTCTGCCTGTTCTCTGCTCAGTTTGGTGCATGAAGTGAAGCCAAATGTTCCGCTGTGATGCATCTTCCACAGAGCGTCAGTAGATCCAGACGAACCCCAGTTCTTTTGTTGTAAATACTGTTCTTACTGCATTTATACGAACAAATCTTTTCAATTCTGTGTCTATTTCTTGTCCACACCAAACTCAGAGGTGAATATTACATGTTCAAGTAATGCTACGATGCAAATAAATAATAAAGGCTTCAAATAAAACTTAGAATGCATTATATTGCGTTGGATATTTGGGGAATCGTTGTGTTTTCAGTCAATAACATTAGATTAATCAGTTTAGTCAAAGTGCCGATTGATATTTAATGGTCACAAAGATGTTTATACAAATGTTGTTTATTAACATCTCGATAAAAGCTCATTCTAACAATACTTTGAGGAACTGTGGAAATGGAAAGTTGATCAATACTCCCTCTGTTGTTCTCCAGGTTAGTTCCTCTTCCCTTTGGCCTTGGACATTGATTTCTGCTGCAACGTCTTTCAATTACTCCCAACCTTTGAAAAATTGTTTTAACAAATACAAAAAAAAAAAAGGATGAACAGCTTTGGGACGTTTGTAAACTCGGTTCAATCTGGGTTTGTCACGAACGAACGAGCCACGAGAACAGATCCAGATCCACGCCACGAGAACACAGATTTTTGGCGAGTTTTAAAAGGAGTTTTTGGTGTTTTTGGCTTCAAAGATAAATAAATCCTGCTAAAATCCATTCAAAACCCGTTCAAATCCAACTAAAATCTGTTCAAATCGGACTTAAATCTGTTCAAATTCAACTAAAACCAATTCAAATCCATCTAAAACCTGTTCAAATCTGATTAAAACCTGTTCAAATTCAACTAAAACCTGTTCAAATTCAACTAAAACCTGTTCAAATTCAACTAAAACCTGTTCAAACTCAACTAAAACCTGTTCAAATCTGACTAAAACCTGTTCAAATCCAACTAAAACCTGTTCAAATCCAACCAAAATCTGTTCAAATCCATCTAAAACCTGTTCAAATCTGACTAAAATCTGTTCAAATCCATCTAAAATCTATCTTCATATCTTCAAATTCAACTAAAACCAATTCAAATCCATCTAAACCTGTTAAAATCTAACTGAAACCTGTTAAAATCTGACTGAAACCTGTTAAAATCTGACTGAAACCTGTTCAAATCCATCTAAAACCTGTTCAAATCCGTCTAAAACCTGTTCAAATCTGTCTAAAACCTGTTCAAATCTGACTAAAACCTGTTCAAATCTGACTAAAACCTGTTCAAATCTGACTAAAACCTGTTCAAATCTGACTAAAACCTGTTCAAATCCATCTAAAACCTGTTCAAATCTGACTAAAACCTGTTCAAATCCATCTAAAACCTGTTCAAATCTGACTAAAATCTGTTCAAATCCATCTAAAACCTGTTCAAATCCGTCTAAAACCTGTTCAAATCCGTCTAAAACCTGTTCAAATCTGACTAAAACCTGTTCAAATCCATCTAAAACCTGTTCAAATCTGACTAAAACCTGTTCAAATCCATCTAAAACCTGTTCAAATCTGACTAAAATCTGTTCAAATCCATCTAAAACCTGTTCAAATCTGACTAAAACCTGTTCAAATCCGTCTAAAACCTGTTCAAATCTGACTAAAACCTGTTCAAATCTGACTAAAACCTGTTCAAATCCATCTAAAACCTGTTCAAATCCATCTAAAACCTGTTCAAATCTGTCTAAAACCTGTTCAAATCCGTCTAAAACCTGTTCAAATCTGTCTAAAACCTGTTCAAATCTGACTAAAACCTGTTCAAATCCAACTACAAACAGTTTCCATAAAAGGAGGAAATTCATGTTAAAAGTAAAAACTCCCAAATGTCACCTTCTTCTTCTCTTGAAATGATTCTTATAAACTATCGTGTCCTCTAGAAAAACAAAACTCCTCCAGAAGTAACGCTGTACATTTGTCTGTTTTGACTCGACGTGTCCGTATCAGGGAGACGGCGGGGGACGGCGGGGGACGGCGGGGGACGGCGGGGGAAGCCTGTCTGAACCGTGACCCATCGATCCCGGCCGGCGGCGCGTCCCGGGAGCAGCTCAGACGACCGAGAGAGGACAGGCGTGAGCAGAGATTTACCGACAGACAGTGAGTCATCGGTGAAAACGTGACGACTGCTGTGACTCGCAATTACGCAGCTGACCACCGGAGCAGCCCGAAGGATGAGAGGGGCACAAACGGGCCTCCCACGTGTCCCGGGACACACGGAATCACCAGGAAAAGGAAGAGGAGCGCTGCCAAAATACATCTAGTGTGACTAAAACTGGACTGGACACACGCTGCTGATGAAAGAATCAAAGTGTAGGAGATATTTGTACTTTTTTCTGTTATTTTTGTTTATTTTTATTTGGATATTTTTGTTATTTTGTGTTATTTTGAATAATTTTGCACATGTTTAACTTTCATAATCCTTTCTTTAGTTTATTTCTGTTTATGGTTTAGCATTTTAGATTAGTTTTGTAGTATTTTTCTTTGTTATTTGGGAACTTTGTGTATAAAAGGACCAGAATGCACCTGTTTTTTTGACCGGTAAATCAACCAGCGACGAGAAGGAGAAACAAAAATAAACACATTTTCAGGTTTGAACAATGGATTATTTGTACGGCGTAAAGCACAATCCACGGTGCATTTTTGTGATTTTTTGAGTTAAGTTTGATTCATTTTGATTTTGTTTGATTTCGGACAAATTGTCACCAAACAAGGGCTTATGATTAGCAGCACCTGACCATGTTTTTCCCTTTTTTTGGCAAAAATTCGCAGGAACGAGTGACCAAAAAGTATTCGTTTAGGAGTCTATCTTTTTGAATGCCTCAGCTTCCTGTTTATTTTATGAAAGAAGTCTTTATTTCAAGCATTTTTAAACAAAAACAAACAAAGAAAAGAAACATATTCAATTCCAACATAATATTATTCACTATTACGTTATTAACTCAAACTTTAAACTCATATTTGGTGTTTGGAAAAGAAATATGAGGAAGCTTCATTTATTTTAATCTACATTTGACACATCTACACACATTTTTAAGACTTTTCTTTTCAGATTTACAAGAGGTTTCTGTTTTAAAAGAAGAGACGAGAGAGAAGCTGGCAGCAGACGTTACTGAACCTCCAGGATGTCGTCGTTTATCCGAGGTATTCTACATTTCGGGTGAAGACAAACACGTGGAGCATTAAAAGATTAAAAGATGGGGCAGTAACTTGCTCCTGATTAAATTAGCAACGCCTGATGATTAGCAGCACCTGATCACAGACTCAATTTGTTTTATTTGACGTTGTGTTTTATTTGTAATATTAAGAAACAGAGTGTTAACTTCCTGCTGATGAATTAAAGACGTGCTTATGATTAGCATTAGGTCGTTTAATTACACGAGCAAACCTCAAATCCAGCTACTACGCAAACTATTTACAACGTACAAACTTCCTGGACGTCCGTCATTACCGAAAAACAAGGCTCTGATCACGTTCTGGAAAATGATCTTTATAAAAACCCCGTGAAAGCCTGGGTTTGGTGTGGACCAGGGCTCGGAGACAACTACAGGGAGCGTATTTCCCATGTGGCTCTGTACATCTGCTGTCGGCCTCATTAGTGTTAATGACATGTATGTGTGCAGCTCTGCCTCACGCTACGTGCTATATTTTATTATATATTCCTATTGCGCCGTAATGAATTATTGCTAGAGCTACCTGCCGTTGAGTTCAGGACGGGTTATTTCTGTGCAGTACTTTACAGACCATTACACATTTACAAATAAGTGTTCATTAATGGGGCGGAGAGATGCCAACTTTACTGCACACATCATTTGAATTGTCTTTATTGCTTTCCAAGTGTTTAAACAGGAAGTATGTCTTTGTGAGCCAGTTATTAAACAGTATACAGTGACCAGGCCATATTTGTTTAATGAAGTTGAGAAGGAATAGGATTTGACTCACATTACTCTAGAAATTCTCTTAAAATACAATAGACGATATCTTTATTTGTGCTGAAATATATTAAACAGAGAAGATCCTTTGTTATATGATAAAAAATGTTTTTATTATCTAATAAACACATTAAACTCAAGGCTAAATGTGGCCCTTTGCAATATTTTAAGTGTCCCTTCAATACATTTAGTAGTTTTAGGTGGATTTGAACAGGTTTTAGGTGGATTTGAACAGGTTTTAGATGGATTTGAACAGGTTTTAGATGTTTTTTTGCTACAAAGAAAAACCACTACCTACTACAACCTGTTTAAATCCAACAAAAACCTGTTTAAAAACCAACTAAAACTTGTTTAAGTACATCTAAAACCAGTTAAAATCCATGTAAAACCTGTTCAAATCAAACTAAAACTTGTTTAAACCCAATTAAAATCTTTTCAAATCCAACTAAAACTTGTTTGAATCCAATTAAAACCTGTTCAAATCAAACTAAACCTTGTTGAAGTACATCTAAAACCAGTTAAAATCCATGTAAAATCTGTTCAAATCCAACTAAAACCAGTTGAAATCTAAATAAAACCTTTTCAAATCCAACTAAAACCTGTTCAAATCCAACTAAAACCTGTTCAAATCCAACTAAAACCTGTTGAAGTACAACTAAAACCTGTTCAAATCCTTCTAAAACCAGTTTCCATAATAGAAGGAAATTAATTAAGATGCCTTTTGTGAGACTCAAATGAAGATGAAATCTCACATTTAAAATGTAATAAAAGCTTCTAAATGCCACCATCGTCGGGTTCTGAAAGGATTGGTATTAACCCTCGACTCGTGCTGCTTGAATCGATCTAAAAGTGTGTTGCTCTTGAAGGAATATATTTCGGGGAACTCCTCTTTGATGGGATTGAGTACGATGCCTGCGTCAGTGGAATCCAGCTCATGATAATGGAGATAATGGAGATAATGGAGATAATGGAGATGCAGAGATACTATCAGGTATATGAGGTCAAACTGTGACCTCGCCGACTTAATCAGCTTATAATGCATATAGTTATGTATACCTCATCACATGTTTAATAAAGTCTGCTCTGATAGTGATCCGTATTTGTTTTATCCACAGTTTGTGCAGCATCATCAGGTGGAGCTGATGATATTTTCAGATAGTCATTACACACTTGAGTGTCCTGTAATTAAATACTCCATCAAACGGTCCTCCACACACACATTAAAACACCATCAACGCACTTCCTCTGGATGCTCCGGCTCGGCCTTTTTAAATATAGTTTTTTTAGATTTTTTGGGAGACCTTTTGGATTTATTTGATAGTCAGTGTGTCTTGGTTCAGGTGTTATATACTTGAACTGAATGAATGTGTTGAGTGTAGATTTATTAATGTCTGGACCTCAACAGACCTGAACCAAGCCTAAAAAAGGTGTATTATTTGAGCAAAGGTGTAAAGTTATTGATGTGAGCAGATGGATGGGACATATATGAATATGACAACTATATTTTTACAACACAACACACAGTTTTCTTTATTGTCCCTTGTTTAATAACTTTAGAGAGGGTTTCCTGCAGAGACAGAGCTCTTGACCTGAGTTGCCCCTCGGCCTGTTCCATTATTTCTTTTCCATTAGACATTCTTCAATGCACTACATTCTGGAGAGAAACCCAAGGCTCAAAAGAAACATATTTTGTCCATTTTCAGGAGCATAAAAGAAGTGTGTTGGGTATTCTAATTAAAGAATTGCTCTTATCCAAACCACCTTCTACATCTTTAGTCATAATTCGTCCCTTTCATGTTGGTAAAATGGCTTTGCCAACACATTGTCCTCGTTCTATAAAATATATTTGAATTCAGCCTCTGCTGATTAGTTCAATTACTCGCCAGTTTAACTTAAAAGGAAAGGCTGCTGTGTGACTTAAACAACACAGCTCCGTCCTTCTTGTCTCTCTTCAAACCTTCAAAGCCTTTTTGAAAAAGTTATTTTTAAAAAGTTATAAACAAGTGGAACTAGTTCAGAGGCAGCAGTATTTAATGAGTCCAGTGTCAACATTAGAGCCATTCTTTATTTTCTCTAATCATATGAGACAGATGCACCTTACTGGAGTTGAATCAGCTGTAGTTGATCTAGTCTAATATAGTTTGTGATGTGACTATTTTTTTTCTTTTTGTAATAAATGTAGGTTAAGGATAGCATCAATACAACTCTTAGACAGTTCAGGACAGTGGTTCTAAATGAGTAAGTGTTGTGTAGCTGAGTGTAAGTGTTGTGTAGCTTATCCATGATGCATTCGGATGTAGATCTTTGGTAACATCAGTGTCACACTCTTCGTTCCTGTTGATGATGATCCATCTCACAATGAAATCTGAAAAACAAACTCATTTCAGTCATTTTCTTAATCTTGTTACTTTTTCACAGAGATGTCAAAGAGAAAAGCAGCACATCTGATGTTTGTCTTCCATCGTTTGTGTTGTGTTCACTGTGGTTCGTTCAATGTCACTGTTTAAAAAGGTTTGAAAACTGGATGAAGCTCAAACAGTAGATTTTGAGAACTTCAATGATGAGATTGGAGAGAACTGTAGCTCATTTTACATCCATGTACTTTTATAATTTATAATAAAAGTTAGGAAAAGAACACTCGTAATACATCAAACTGGTGCAGTGTTAAAAGAGTTACTTTATTCCTTTTTCCAAACTCTACAATCCTCAGCTTAAGGACTTTTAAGAGAGAAAAAGTCCAGGATTTGAAAGTAGACCATAAACACTTCAAAAATCCAACCATTCTGGCGACCGGTGTGTACCAGGTGTTTGTTTTTTCGTTGTGGTTTATTGGAAAATCCTTTTGGGACATTGGATTTTTTTGCTGCAAACCTCGAGTGTAATCAAACTAGCGACAGGAGAGAGGAGGCGGTGCTTTATCCAGATCTTATTATATGTCCGTGAACTCAACACAGAAGACGAGGCTGGCTTCCTGGCTGTTGCTAATGCTTATGCTAATGTAGCTGCTAGCTGCTAATAGCTTAAAGTCAAGAAACAAAGGTTATATTTAGCTAGTTCTGTGCAGTTGAAAACAATCATTATAAGCATGTTTTTGTTACAGTTAATATGCTTTGTTTTGTTGTGAGAATATCCATGTTTTGTTAAGCCAGGTGTTAAATCTGTGCAATAAACATGAAATAAACTCAGTGTGAGCTATAATCTCCTGACCTTGAGCTGCTGCTTCTTCTGAGCAGCCCCGACTGACTTATCACATATGGATTTGTGCGATGCCTTGCGGTCTTATTGGATTCTGGGATCATCCCGGGCGAGAAAAAATAAAAAACTCTTCTTCATCATAACTTTAGGCTTGAGTTGCCGTGCAGTAAATCAGATATGGACCGGTGCGTGATCAATAGGAGTGATATGACAAAAGGACGATGATGAGCTGGCGTCTTATCTCGAAACACAAAAGGCACAGGATTAATATGGAACGGTTTAACTGACCATAAACTAGAATCTCCAGGAATGCAATTCTGTGGCGTGCACTTGTTACAGTTTGATATAATGAAAGTTTTATGAGACTATAAGCAGCAGAAGGTGTAGATGTCCTGTGGTTTATGTGACACGATGGATGAGAACTGCAAGAAAAAGAAATGATCCGGTCCAAGCGGAATGGCTCGGTTTACGCAAATGGAACAGATAAAAGCAGGCTTATTGTCGTATGCATAAAAAATACCACAAACAGCAAAAAAAAAAAAAACCACATACAACAACTGGGTCTGAAAAAGAAGAAAAAAAATATAAAAAATGGTGTTGGATGTGGATGTTTTGTGCCTTACATGTATGAGACATAAAAAAAATAATAATAATATTTATTTAAAGAAGCCGCTGGTAAAGTGTGTCTCCTCCTGGAACTGAGATTGTGGATTTTTTAAATTTTTGTTGGGTTTTCATTTGTCATTTAAAATAAAAGCCTATCTTAAATTAGGTTATTTATTTATGTATTTATTTATTTATTTTTATTTTTATTTATTTTATATTTATTTATATTTATATTTATTTTATATTTATTTATTTATTTATTTTACTTTAAAGCAACCCTGAGTAACTTTTAGCCCCAAAACATATATTCTAAAAATAATTTAATGCTTCTTAGACCTGAGATCAGTAGAATCAGGTCTATCTCACCGACATAGCGCCCTCAGCTGGACACAAACCTCTAATATAACTCTCCTGTCCCGGGACGAGGACTACACTACGCATAGAATAAACAAAACAGACCAATACACTGGACCCTAACAGAGTTATATTTGTACAAAATGACCTCCCACTGTTTCAAAAGACATGTTCTTTCTTCCAAACTTGAATAGTCTCTACTTGTAAACAAAGATGGCGGCGGTTGTTGCACAGAGAGTTACATAGAGCTGCTTTAATTAATTATTTCATGTATTTAGAGGAAAACACTTTAATCACCTAATAGCATTGTATAATAGGCACGGCCCGTTTAATAAAATTTAAAAAAACAGACTTGAAGATGCCATCTAGGTTTTACTATTAAGGATTTTAATAGATGAGAGTTACATGTGTTTGGCCAATCACAGCTCACTTCGGAAACAAAGCAGCGCTCCCATTGGTCGACACAAAATAACGGCTACAGGTAAAACAGACCAATCAGGTGTTCAGTCGCTAAAACGTCACAAAAATATCGTCAGTGTTTAACAATTTGAAGAGTTAAAACCAAAGCCAACGTTTAAGGCAGGGTCTAAACCTCTGTTTGATGGAACCAGTATTTCATTGTGGAAATTTGGTTTGGTCCTGCAGTTTTAAGCATCCATGGGTCTTAAGTGAAAACTAGGACCGTTGCCATAGCGATTAACAACTCAAAACATCACTCTTCTGTCTTTTTAATGGTCAAAAGTCGTCAAAATGTGGTCCGTAACAGGAAAAAGTGTGAATGAAACCCACGAATAGGCCTCACCAACAAAACAAATTAGTTTTTTTTCTATTAAGTAAAGATTATATCAACATATGTGTGATTTTGTCTTATTTTTTTCTCTTGAAACAAAGCACAACACAGGCGTCAGTAGATCTCTGTCACAGCTGCTGTTTACTGCCTTTTATCTCATTTCTTCAGGATCTAATGATTGCAAACGAGCTGTTACAAAAATGAGTCATCTACACAAAGAATAGGTGTCATATCTGTGGTTGTTTTATGGGAAATGACAGCAAAATAATTAGTCACATTAAAAAAAATAGCCCTTAACATAAAAAGGCAATTGTGTCCAGCAGAATGTGGGTCATCGACACAAACAAGTGTGTATTTCTGATGCTTTATGTGATATTATTAAAAGAAAACTACTTTACGACACAACACCAGTATTTTTATTTCATGAGTGAGGGTCGTCAGCTCAAAGAACTGTCGTAGGTGGAGATGTTTTTCCTTTTCTGTGACACGACGGCTAAATAACGCATCAAAAATGAGCCTCAAGCTGCTGTTGTGTCCAAGCAGTAATTACAGTAATTAATATATGTGGGTCATAAACAACTGACTCAAGTCTAGATATTGACTTCCTTTTTCATTTCGTGAAATATCAGGATTAAATTCAGACTAAACCAGCAATAATGAAGAAATATGAACAGAATTAGGACAGAGAATAAACATCCAGGACTGTTCAGGACTAAACCAGGACTAAACCAGGACTAAACCAGGACCAAACCAGGACTAAACCAGGACCAAACCAGGAATAAACCAGGACCAAACCAGGAATAAACCAGGACCAAACCAGGACCAAACCAGGACTAAACCAGGACTAAACCAGGACCCAACCAGGACTAAACAGGACTAAACCATAGACTAAACCAGGACCAAACCAGCACTAAACCAGCACTAAACCAGGACTAAACCAGGACCAAACCAGCACTAAACCAGGACTAAACCAGGACCAAACCAGGACCAAACCAGCACTAAACCAGGACTAAACTAGGACCAAACCATGGACCAAACCAAGACTAAACCAAGACTAAACCTGGACCAAACCAGGACTAAACCAGGACCAAACCAGGACTAAACCAGGACCAAACCAGGACTAAACCAGGACCAAACCAGGACTAAACCAGCACTAAACCAAGACTAAACCAGGACTAAACCAGGACTAAACCAGCACTAAACCAGGACTAAACTAGGACTAAACTAGGACTAAACCAGGACTAAACAAAGACTAAACCAGGACTAAAAAGGACTAAACCAGGACTAAACCAGGACCAATCCAAGACTAAACCAGGACCAAACCAGGACCAAACCAGGACTAAACCAGGACTAAACCAGCGCTAAACCAGGACTAAACCAGGACTAAACCAGGACCAAACCAGGACCAAACCAGCACTAAACCAGGACCAAACCAGGACTAAACCAGGACTAAACCAGGACTAAACCAGGACTAAACCAGGACTAAACCAGGACCAAACCAGGACCAAACCAGCACTAAACCAGGACTAAACCAGGACCAAACCAGGACCAAACCAGGACTAAACCAGGACTAAACCAGGACTAAACCAGGACCAAACCAGGACCAAACCAGGACTAAACCAGGACTAAACCAGGACTAAACCAGGACCAAACCAGGACCAAACCAGGACTAAACCAGGACTAAACCAGGACTAAACCAGGACTAAACCAGGACTAAACAAAAACAAAAGTGAGTTATTTATTTTTTTAATTAAACTTTTATTTAACCAGGAAAGAAACCCATTGAGACTGAGATCTTTTTTTGAAGGGCGACCTGAGCAAGAGAAAATACACATTACAACAAATTAATTACAAAGAATAAGTTAGAACCACAACAAATTAAAATGCAATCATATAAAATAGTGGATTAAGAACACAGTGGCAATTAAAAAGCCCAATACTCTCACTTTTTCCGTGTGTTCCAAGCACAGAGGGCAAAACTGAAAGCCTTTTTTCTTGTTTCAGTTCTTACACGAGGCACATTCAGGTGAAAAATATCACAGGAACGTGAGGAATTATGGGTTTGTGTTCTCTGAAGAAACATAGGAAGGAGCTAATCCAACGTAAAACGCATCGTCATAATCAAGAAAAATCAGAAACTGCAGACAACTCGAGCCTTATACATTGAGTTTATTGAAACAAAAACGTGCACAGATGATAAAGATAGACAAAGAATGCATTATTTAAGAGGCTATCTATCAAAAACTACCTTGTTCAAAAGTTTTAACTACAGAACAACTCGTAAATCGGCGCAGCATTTAATCGAAAACATAAATGAAAACAGAGACATCCAAAAGTATGCGTTGAGTTCCAGATGATAACAAGGACATGATGAAAGCTTTATGAGACTGTAAGGCGAGGCGGGCATAAACTCTCCGGTGCTTTATGTGATTCTGAGAGCCATAAAAAGTCTGGTGCGGTATATTTGCAGCCGCCGAGGCAGACGGAGGGGGATGGGTCCATCACCGACAACTTCCTGTGAGCTCAGAAGTCCTGACGTCAGACGAGTCAACGGGATAATCTCAGTTATTATGTGTGAAAGCTCATCTTGGACTAATCTTCTGCTCCCAGCGTTTTTATCAGACGGGAAGTAATCAGTCATATCCGCCCGCACAAGTGTGGGCTCCCAGAACGGGGTCAGGGTGTTAACCTGGGTAATTTACAGACAAACACAACTATATTTCACCCAAAAAATTAATTAAAATTAAAAAAATAAAAAGAGCATTAAAGCCAAAAATAAATAATAATGATAAATATAAAATAAATAAATAAATACATAAAAAGAGAATTAAAGCCAAAAATAAATAATAATAAATATTAAATAAATAAATAAATAAAAAGAGTATTAAAACCAAAAATAAATAATAATAATAAATATAAAATAAATAAATAAAATAGTATTCAAGACAAAAATAAATAATAATAAATATAAAATAAATAAATAAAAAAAATAAAAAGAGTATTAAAGACAAAAATACATAATAATAAATATAAAATAAAAAAATAAAAAGTGTATTAAAGACAAAAATAAATAATAATAATACATATAAAATAAAAAATAAAAATAGTATTAAAGACAAAAAAATAATAATACATATGAAATAAATAAATAAATAATGTGAAATAAATAATGTGAAATAAATTGTAAATAAAATAAAAATGTCTGAACTGTTGTAACAGATTTATCTTGTGACAAAGTAATCTGACATATTTATGCTGAAAAAAACACTTATATCCATTAAAATTAGATATCCCTTAGTCTATAAAATACAATAATTAGTATAATATAAATAGATAACAGCTTAATAAAGTGTATAATATAATTTTTATGCAAACGCCGATTAAAATCCATAATATTAAAGCGTAGGTGACATTTTAAGGTCTTATTTTTTCACAAATCCTACTATAATATCTTAGTTTTCCTCAAATACATTTAACATGAACATCTAATAACACAGAATAACACAGACGACATACACAGCAGTTCTGTCCCTACAGCATCATTGTACATTATGGTTATGTATGAGTGTATTTATAAGAACAGTTTACATCGTTTTTAACCAGTGCCATGATGAATGAAATGAAATTGTATTTAATAAATGCAGTGGTTCCTAAAGGTCTGTGCTCTCGTCGTCAGTGGAAACGTGGTAGATGTCAATGTGAGGAATTAAGCGAATAAATGACAAAATTACATGAGTTAAATGTCACTCGGTTTCCTGGAAAAGGAAGCTTGAGTGACATTTAAATAAATCATGAGGCACGTGTGAACCTGACGTGGACTAGTCCTGGACCCCGGCAGGAGCTAAATGAGAGCAGCCTGAACGTGATGAACATAAACGCCGTCAGGGCTGAATTAGCTGTATTTATGTTAGAAGTGATCCATTAATTCAATTTATTTTACCTGAGTTGTTCTTAAAAAACTGTGGGTCAGAAAAAATATCAGGTACAAAGTGAATTTATTTAAAAACTAAGCAAAAACTTTAATATAAAAATGCTGCTCACAGAAAGGTCAGCTAAGAATGCTAAGAATAAAAAATCAAAATAAATTTACTGCGTTTAGTAACCATTGAAACTTAAACATACCAATGACAAAAAGCAGTAAAAAAAATAAATAAATAAAAAAAGAAGAAATTACCTGTTTTTTTGTTGTTTGTTTGGTATCTAGGGAAAGAAAAAAACTAAATTTAAGACATCATCTGGGCTTTATTATGAAGTATTTGAATAGATTACATTCAGCACAGAGCAGAAGCTTTTGCATCAGAACAAATAAATAATGGCCACTTTTTAGGAATGTATGATTGGTTCCAGTTTTTTTCTTTTTCTTCCATTTCATATTTCTTAGGTTCTTATTAAAGAGACATTCAGTTCAAGGCTGAAGCTTTGTCCAAAACTCTTTGTTCTCTTTTCGATTTGACCGGTGCTGAATTTCCTCGTCTTTGGGACAAATGTGATGACGTTAAATAACCTCTCGGTGCACGTAACCCACCTGCAGTAAGTAGCCCTTGGACCTGGAGGACACTCGGGACTCAGGACGGTCTTTGTGGAAGAGTTTCAGTCTCATTTGGACACAATGGCCTCCTTCAAGACTGATGGTTTATGTGCTGTGTCCTCAGCTTCTGTCACGTGTTATTTCAGTGTCAGCCTCACGTTGTGCCTTTAAAACAAGATCGTCCAAATCCAGTGTATTTTGAAAAATTCTCTAAAATAATGACCAGTGTTATGTCATTTGAAAGACCTCATCGAAGACACTTATGTACATTGCATGATCCATTTTACATTTCACCAAAAAATAAATAAACAAATAAATAAAAAGAGTTTTAAAGACAAAAATAAATTATAAGAAATATTAAATAAATAAAAATAAATAAAAAGAGTATTAAAGACAAAAATAAATAATAATAAATGTTAAATAAATAAAAATAAATAAATAAATAAAAAGAGTATTAAAGACAAAAATAAATAATAATAAATGTTAAATAAATAAAAATAAATAAATAAATAAAAAGATTATTAAAGACAACAATAAATAATAATAAATATTAAATAAATAAATTGTAAATAAAATAAAAATGTCTGAACTGAGTGTTGTAACAGACTTATCTTGTGACAAAGTAATCTGACATTTATGCTGAAAAAAACACTTATATCCATTAAAATTAAATAACCCTTAGTCTATAAAATACAATAATTAGTATAATTTAAATAGAACATGAACATCTAACATAATATTATAGATATTATAGATATTAATATCATATTATCGATATGTTTCATGTCATTTCACTATTACGTGTTAAATTCTGTCCTTACATTTATTAAATATCCTCAAAGCTTAGTGTCAAACGTGTCATGCTGATGTTGATATTGATTTTTATCATGTTGTTCATGTGTAAGAAAGTGGAGTTATTACTTTGAGATTCAAGTTGGAACTCGGATAAAAGTGAGAATTCTGTGAGAAATTTTGAATTCAGAATAAACAACAAAACAAACAGAAGAATATTGAGATTGAAGTCTGATTATTTACTAAAAATGTTTCTTTCCTCAAAAGTCTGACTCACCTCAAAAATCTTACTTTTTTCAAGTGAGGAAAAAATACTTACATTCTTATTTCAGATTCTTGACTAAAGTCTCATAATTCTGACTTTTTTTCCCTCAAAATTGTGATTTAAATCCCACAATCCTGACATTCTTCTCTGAATACCGAAGACTAAGACTGTTATTTTTTCTGAGGACCACATGAATACAAAAATAATCTACATTTTCTTCAATTATATCCAGTAGTACATCTTTAATTGCACTTGAGCTCTTCAATTCTCACAGAAAGGTCATCACACGGTGCCACTTATGTGTATAAAAAATCCATTCTGTTGTCGGCGCGTATTAATATTCACATTTATGATCATCTTTGAAGTTTATTACGCTCGTTGTTGACTCTTCATCAGACGGTGCAGCGGTGTAAATGACGACCTTTAACGGGAAACGGAGACGACGCGGGTTGGATTTTAAAAGCCGCGTGAATGACACATAAAGAGGCGCACTTTGACGCCGGCGATGAATACAGTTGAAGTAAACACGGGGCATTTGCTTTCCCATCATGCCGTGCTAATATTTAGGCAAACATGTCTGCCAGGATAAACAGAGCAGGATAGTTACTGTTGTTTGGTCAGGCTGTTTAGACCTGTCACTCTCCATTGTGCTCTGGGAGGTGCTACTTATCTTTACAAAACACTCAAGCTCAATAAATGCACTGTTTGAGCACAGTTTATACACTCAAGCACTTTCAAGGACCTATTCTAAAGTGGTACTAGACCCTAATAACGCTCATACTCCAGAAAGCTTAGTAAACTCATAATTTATGTTCAACAACTTCCTTACTTCCTACTGATTAGCAGTAATTATGAGTTTATTATGTTAGCTAGTTGCTAATTAGTTGTAGAATATGGTCACACAGAATAAGGGATTAATAGGTGCTTTATAAATACCCATTAAGAGCTAATTAACCACTAATAAGCATGCTAATTAGCAGTTAGTTAATGGTTAATAGGTGGACCTTAAAATAAAGTGTTACCAAACTTGAATCTACAGTAGACATGTTTGGGGACTACAAATACAACTCGCTTCTAAATATTTGCAGTTAATGTAAGCACTCTTTGTACATACATCTAGAGCAGTGGGCCGAAATAGTTTTAATTGTGACATTTGGAAGCTTTTATTCCATTTTGAAAGTGAGATTTCATCCTAATTTGAGTCTTACAAAAGTTATCTTTGACATTTGCTTCCTCCTTTTATAGAAGAATGGTTTTAGATGGATTTGAACAGGTTTTAGATGGATTTGAAAATGTTTTAGTCAGATTCGAACACGTTTTAAAGGGATTTGAGCAGGTTTTGGATGGATTTGAACAGATTTTGGATGGATTTGAATAGGTGTTATTTATCTTTGTAGCAAAAATCAAATCCATCTAAAACCTGTTCAAATCCAATGAAAACCTAGTGACAAAAATAAGAAACATTTTTTGAAGGGCCACATAAAACACTGCAAAGGGCCGCATTTGGCCCCTGGGCCTTGAGTTCGACATGTGTGATCTAGACTTCATTTAGACCAGGAGTCTGTGGCTTATTTTCTGTTCTGTTCTGTTCTTAAAGAAAAATCCAGGTTTGATTTGTTTATTTGTTTATTTTAATCTTTTTGGTGTTTTATTTTGAAATAATAGTCTAAACTTCACTCCATTTTCACTAATTTACTCACGCTTCTTCAACATCAAAACAGACTGATTCTTCCAGCAGCAGGTCACAGCTTTTAAAAGAGTTCAAGCATTATTTCCCAACAACAAAAGCCCCTCAAACTGTGAAGGAATGGATCCGAGACCTATTTGAGTTTCATTGTTGTTCATAAAAAGGTTGGGGCCCGGCTGTTTGCATAGAGTGTGGAAGTCTCCAACTTTCTGCAGCTTTTTCATACAGAACTTTCCACTTTAGGATCTGTATGATATGCATGATTATTATAATTTCATTAACCATCATTATTTTGTCTAAATCCCATCCCGACTCTCTCCTGACAAGTATAAATGCTTTTCAAAGTGGCCAAAAAGTGATATTAAACTGTTTTTTTTAGTTAAAGGTGCCCTGCTCTTTCAGATAAATAAACCCTGGGGTAACACCTCACTTATAAATGTTTCTTCTGCCACAACAGACTCATTAAAATGGGCAATAATATAATAATATGTTTCATTTTTTACTGAAATTTACCTTTTCTTTTTCCAAGGTCCAACACAGACTTGAATGTAATAAAATAATAATAATAAACTAAATATTTATGACAGGAAGACTGGCATAGAAGCTGCAGTTCCACTTAAATCCCGGTGATTAAAGAAAAACAAATTGCTTGGCAGATGAGCAAAAAGACTGGTTGGAACGCCCCTGAATCAAAGTTGAATGTCCATGTTTGGAGCTGAGACGAGTGAAGAGGAGAGAAGCCTTCCTCTTATGGAGCTGAAGAGGATTGACTGCTTTTGGCTTTGAGGAGATATTTCAGATTTTTTTTGAAGCAGTGTTACTTGACGTTTACAAGTGTTAGTCTCTGGTCAGTCGTCTCATTAAAGAACAGGAGGTGATTGACTAAAGATGGACATAAACTTCTACTTTACAGTTTTACGGTCAGGTTAATAGAGCGTAGTGTAGTATTGCCTCTATATGATGTTCAATTCTTCAAAGTTTTGTTTTGTGTTTAGAAAAGGTGTTTCTAAAGTTAAAGTAAAGTTCAGTCCCTGATTTTCTTCTGATTTTGTTTCAGACTCCACTCTCCTGCTTCTCTTTTATTAAAAAAAAATAAAACCAGACCAGTTTTTCCTCCAAAATACTAATCCATTTGACCAAACTGAAGTTTAGAGTTTAGCGTTAGCTTAGCTGTGACTTCAGCGTCAGGACGACAATTATCTCCTCCTCGTTAAACATTACGTGATTGAATTGACAGTATTTATCTGTGTTTTACGTTGCCTCCCTTTTCTCTGTTGATGCTTTTCTTTTTTCAGCTGTTTCTCTGTTAAAAGACATATTCAGCTGAAAATACACTTTATCTGCAGCTATTAAACTTCCTGGAACGTCATGTGACACGTGTCGACCAATGGGAGCGCTCCTTTCTGTTCCTGAATAGAGGTTCTCATCTATTACAATCCCTGATAATAAACAGTAGATGGATCATAAAGACTGTTTTTAACAAATTATCTCTTTTACAATAAACTATTTGGCTTTGAACCATTTTCCAAATAGAAGACAAAAATATCATTTACAGTTAAACCGTCCATTTAAAGCCCTACTTCAAAAAATCCATCATTTCCCTTTAACTTGGCGTTTGTGATTCCAGTCAGAGCCTCCTCATCATTATGCCCCTTCGCCTCTCTTTACCCGACTCCCCTGCCCTTAAAATGGTAATTGCTGCGATTTGAAATGCAGCGGCGTTGTATTTTTTTTGCCGGCGGTCGGTTCCTTTCTCGAGCGTCTCGGGGCCCACTGGGAGCCGCTGGAGAGGCCGGTCGTGGAGCGAGAGATAAGAACCACACTTTGAGAAGCCTGTAGAAAGGGCCTCTCTGCTGGACGTCCGCTGGCTTTCCTCCAACAGTAAAAGGACACTTATCAGATCTACCGCCGTATTCGTCCTGTTCACTATTCAACCTGAGCCAAGTGCTTGTTTTGGCTCGTACCGCACCTCGATAAGCTTTTGTGGAAGCACCGTCGGAGATTACTTTTCACAGCGACAGTCAACGGAGTAAATGTAATACCACTGCAGCTTGGGTTTGAGAGATTGAGCAGTCTATGCCTTAAATAACCTCAGTACAGAGAGAGAGTGTTTAGAATATTATACGTTTCTGGTCTGTTTTCTCAGACGCTTTAACCTGATCGTGTTTCCCAAAAAAATCCAACCAAATAATGAAATAGAACCTGCTCTGAAAGGTATAGTTTAAATCCAAGGCTTTTCTATCTTCAATTTGTCCATACGGTGCTGAGAAAAAGTATTTGCCCCCTCCTGATTTCTTAATTTTTTGCACATTTGTCACACTTCAATGTTTCATTTCGTCAAACTAGTTTAAATATTAGTTAACTCAAGGCTGAAGGTGGAACAACCAGATATTTGATTTGGGGGCAATTACTTTTTCACATAAGGCCATGTAGGTTCATATAGCTTTTTTCCCTTACTAAATAAAATTAAAAAATGTGCAAAAAAAGCTCTACTACATCTCTACTTCGAGCTCTACCCCAATTTCAATCAAATATAATTACATTTTGAGTATTTTTTAAGGTTCATCAAATGTTTGCGATGAGTTGGAAGTCTGTACAAACACAATAATAGACAGTATTTTGTTTGTAGAGAGACAATAAATGTGAGAGTGAATGATTGTTTGTCATTGTCCAGGGCCTGAAGCTGCTGGGATAAGCCCCTAACAAGATGATTGAATGAAGGAATATTGTTGCAATGCCTGAAAAATGCATGTAACTTGTCAATAAATGATGATTAAAAGCAACGTTAGTGTCAGCCATTCTTGTAAATCATTATTGGTTACTTCCTGTCTCATTCAAACTCAATCAAACAAACCTCACTACAAACTTTATTATATAATAGTGAGTATTAACTGTCCAGACTCTGCAACACTCTGTTAATAAAGTTTCCTGATGTTACCAAACGGCCCGGGAGTCCATCACAGCCCAGCGTCTCTGTTCAGGAAGTGTTCAAGTCTCGGTGAGTAGTTCTCACAGCAAATAATTGAAACCAGTGAAGCTCTGGAAGAAAACTGCTGGCAGCTCTGCTAATAAATCGAAACGGGCCGTCAGTAACGTCAGTAGAACAAGCGTGATTTACCGAGCCGAAGAGAGCTCTATCCGGTGACAAATACGCCTTTAAAGCCCACAATCTCTCGACGGACCACTCCTGAGCAGCGCCGGCAAATTACTCCGACCCCAATCCCGCACCTTTGTTTACCTGCAGCTGCTCATAATTGAAAGTTAACATGAAAGCATGGCCAGAAACTCTTTGACTAATGAGAAATGAATATATAGAGATGATTTTTTAATTTTTTTTTTTCCCGAGCTGGAGCTACAAGAGGGACGGAGCGCTGATACGGAGCTATGTAGTCAAATTGGAGCCATGACCTACATTTCAAACAATTTAGCTGTGAGATTAAGGATTGGTGCACTTCAAAGGAAAGCAAAGAATGCGTGGCCTGGGCGCCTCGAGCCACGAACGCCCGTCCACCTCAAAGTTAGCAGCTTCCCGGAGCACGTGTTTCTACGGGAAGCGGGGAAATGACGGACAGATGGGTTTATTTGATTTGGACATCCTCATCTGCTCGTTAAGAATGACAGATTATAGGGTTTGTGTGATCGTTGGTTCAAACTGATCCAATTTAGCCTCCCCTCCAGATGCACTGCTGCTGCTAAAAACTGGAGAAGCACTTTAGAGAAATCACAGAGCTGTTTAAGAACGCACTTTCTGGCTCTGGTTCTGCAAAATGTTATGGAGAAATGTATTAGATTAGATTCAATTTACTGTCATTGTTTCAAACAACGGAAAAACGTCTAGCAGCTCTCTTAAGGATTGGCATAATAGCATAAATAGTTAGTAAAGCTAAAAATATACAAACAAATTTCTGATTACTTATTTTTTTGCACATTTGTCACACTTAATGTTTCAGATCGTCAAACTAGTTTAATATTAGACAAAGATAACTCAAGGCTGACAATGGTACAACAAAGGTTTAGGGGGCAATTACTTTTTCACATTTATTTTGGTCTATTTTATTGTTTTTACTTGTTTTTATCTTCCAATTTTAGTGCACTTTACTGAGCCTTTGGGTTGGGTTGGGCCTATAAAGCGATGGTTGTTTTAAATGTGATATATAAATAAAATTGACATTGACATAATAAATAAAATCAAATGTGCACTGCTCAGACAAAAAACAGTGGGAGATGGTTTTATTCTCATTCAAAAAAATAAAAAAAAGCTCATGTGTTGTTTAGACAGAGGCCAATTTCTGCCACTTTTTCTCAAAACTAAAACTTTTTTCCTCAATGTTATTTCTGAATAATTGTATAATTGGCTCGTTTCAGGTCCAACTTTGTCTAAAATGTACTTTCCACTGAAGCGTCTCCCAAACAACAAAACAACACTTTATGCATTTCTGCGTCGTACAAATGAATCTGATGTCCTTAAATACACCATAAAGCCTTTTTAAAACACTGAAACAATAAAATCAGACACTTGTGGTAAATGTCAGTGAAGTGAATGTTCTGAAGGAGAGCGCTTCATGTAGTGATTGTAGAAGTGTGAGAAAAACACACATGGCCTTTAACTCCAGTTCAGTTTTTGTGTTTCTTGACTTTGAAAGTAAAGGTCAGTAATTTGCATATTGAACTTCTTTTTTTTTATTATTAAATTTTATGGAGAAATGTATTGTATTTGAGCTGAGAGCAACACAAAGCCTGGACTCTTTTAAATCTGAAATAAAGATCTTTCTATCCAGCTTTTATGCATTTTTTTTAACTTGTTTTTAGCTCTTATCTTAGTTTTACTTTGTAGCACTCCATTTTAGAAATAAAATCATTTATTATTATTATTATTTATTATCATTTTTGTATTTTTTTTTAAACATTTTGTCCATCTTTTTCCAGTTATCCAGAGCCGGGTAATGGGGCAGCAGTCCAAGCAGAGAGTCCCAAATGTCCTTGTTCTGAGAGACATCTGAGAGACATCTGAGCAACATAGTCCCTACAGTGTGTCCTAGGTCGTCCCCGTGGCGTCCTCCAGGTGAGACGTACCTGGAACACTTCCTCGCTGCACCTCTTCTAACTCTATCCAGGTTTTTCTCTCGAGCTCGGTGTCTAATAACCGTGTTCGTTAAAAGCAGACGCAGAGCGGACGGAAAAAGGGACCGAGGGAAGAGTGTGTGAGACGGAGACTAAAAGGCAGCAGAAGTGACAGCAGTTTGTCTTGATGTTTCAGTTTGGGCTCAGTCTCGTCCCAGGACACTGTCACTTCCTATCGGCCTCGACAGCACTCGCTCCGTCTCACTCCGGGCCTCCTTTGGGTGCTCTTTGTTCACACCTGGCTTGAACATGTGTCTCCGGTGTTCACGGGGCAAGGCTGTAAAGAGAATAGATACAAAGAGAGGAAGACTAACCCAAAATACAGATATTTAGAGACACTGATTCATTGTGGGGCATTAGTTGTCCAGTGATCCAATAAGGAAAAAAGAATGATGATATGTTAGATCATAGAGTCCCACGTGATACCCACTAAAACAGAGTTGTGACACTTCCACGCTTTATTAACTTTTGAATGTGAGGTTTCATCTTCATTTGAAAGTTTTTGATGGATTTGAACAGATTTTATTTGGATTTGAACAGGTTTTAGATGGATTTGAACAGGGTTTAGGTGTATTTAAATAGATTTTATATAAGATTGTATTAAAAACTGGCTTAAGATTTAATGAACATGAAAAATCTGATTCAAATCCATCTAAAACCTGTTCAAATCTCTCTAATATCACCTTATAAATGTATTGAAGGGCCACACAAAACGTTGATTTTCAACAGAATAACACATTTCCTTGGTTTATCTCCTTGTTCCTTCGTTGTTGACATCAGTGTCGACCAATGGGAGCGCTCCTTTTTACCTGAAGTGAGCTGTGATTGGACAAAATCCTGCTGTGGACTGATCATTCTCATCTATTAAAATCCTTCATTATAAAGACTAGATCACGTCTTAAGGTCTCATTTTTTCACTGATGATTTCTATTCCTAAACTGTCAACGTAAATGCAACAGTAAAACAATTGGGTACTTCCCTTTTAACATCTACAGTGACCACTTTACATCTTATTTTTGGAGATTTTTTCCCAGTATGACTTCTGAGACAGCTTCTCAAAACACAAGTCTTCATGTTTTACTCATTTTTCTCATTATTTTTCTCACAACAGTCCGAACAAACCTGGAAAACCTGAATGATCAATATCAAATGTCAAGCTGTCCACTTCTGACGCAGCCCGGACAGTTTTTAGTGAAATGACCCGTGCAGACATTCAGAACGACTTGAGGAAGCTCTTAACACTGGACAGACTTTTAATTCCTGCTGCTCTGAGTGTATTCTGTGCTCTTTGTGTTCTCGGAGCAATGTGGGCCAGCCGGGTCTTTAAGAAGTGATACATCATGGTCCGACAGCTCCAAACTACGCTCCCATCTACTCCCATCTCTTACATCGTACAGTGTCTTGCAGCAGCTTTATGCATTTCCCAGAAGCCCCTGAAAGACTCTTTGGTCTAATTGAGGATGATCTCTACTTCCAACTGTTTTAGGTTCTGGTCCAAACTAAAACCGAGGTCCAGTGAACATGACATACTCTAAACACATGCGATTAGTGCCAGGACGCCTCCAGCCTCCAGCCTCCAGCCTCTACTCTATTGATTTCAGGAGGTCATTAAAAAGGTTGGTTTTAAGCATCTCCGTCAATAATCTGAAGGTTAAAGCCATGGTTTTTGCTTCAAACAACATGTTAATGGTCACACTCCAGAAGAGCTACAAGTCGTTCAATCCACCAGGGTCTTCAACGGTAGAAATCAATGTTAATATAACCCACATATGTCAAACTCAAGGCCTGAGGGCCAGATGTGGCCGTTTGCAATGTTTTATGTGGCCCTTCAATACATTTAATAGTACAGGTTTTAGATGGATTTGATTTTTACTAAAAAAGATTAACCCACTATCTACTACAACCTGTTGAAATCCAACTAAAACTTGT
Organism: Rhyacichthys aspro; assembly: GCA_036850595.1. Lineage (NCBI taxonomy): Eukaryota > Metazoa > Chordata > Actinopteri > Gobiiformes > Rhyacichthyidae > Rhyacichthys > Rhyacichthys aspro. Next base: position 3,250,118 of record CM072148.1, on the reverse strand, counting down.
TCAAATTGGAATAAAACCTGTTCAAATCCATCTAAATCCTGTTCAAATTGGACTAAAACCTGTTTAAATCCAAATAAAAGCTGTTGAAATCCATCTAAATCCTGTTCAAATTGGACTAAAACCTGTTCAAATCCACCTAAAAGCTGTTCAAATCCAACTAAAACCTGTTCAAATCCAACTAAATCATGTTCAAATCCAACTAAAACCTGTTCAAATCCAACTAAATCCTGTTCAAATTGGACTAAAACCTGTTGAAATCCACCTAAAAGCTGTTCAAATCCAACTAAAATCTCTTCAAATCATCTAAAAATCTGTCCAAATCCACCTAAATCCCGTTCAAATCCAATTAAAACCTCACATTCCAAATTGTATATCCTTCAGCCCCTAAAACGATTCTTATTACCACTTTGAGTTTGACACCACTGATATAGGCAAAATAAATCACTCAAAATAGCAGTATTTAAACATTTATTTTTTACTTTTCTTCAATATAGCTTTTAAAATACATCACATTTAAACCTTGTACCTGCAGAAATAAAGTTACAATCCTTTTTTGTGTCATTTTTCTCCTTTTGTTTTGAATATACAGTAATAGAAAAGCAGTTCCTGTTGCATTTTTATCAGTGAAGTCTATTTTTAGAGCTTGGACGCCTCAAGTGAGACCAAAAACATTTCACACAATAACCATAAACAATACTATGTTCTGTGCACTTTCTTGGAGTCATTTTAACGGAAAAATAACTTGCTGCGATAATATTCTATGGCCGGCCCACATTGTACATGAAATGAGTCAAATACAAGAAGCAGTGTATGTTAGAAAACCCAAAATAACTCCAGAGACACGCTACCGAGCTGTGCACAATCGCATCAGAAGAGTCAGCTCTAAATCTATGCAGACCTTTAACTGAACCGAGCGCCGCAGATTCACCACAGAGCCATTGTTTATTATCCCTGGGAACAAACGCCTTAAAATAGACACGGATTACTTATCTATTTTAAAAAAGAGCAGTGCGTGTTATTGGTGGCGTTTAAGTGTGGCTCCCCCGGTGGTGAACTGTACACGTGCCACATTCACACAGCGACTGATAAATACGAGCTGCTCCGAGTCCACGTTGTTCCTTCATCTTTCTCTGTATCACACACTCACACTTGTATTTCTATCTTCTTTGACGTCACGCTTACTTTAGCTCCATCTACGCTTAAATAAATTCATTAATGCTCACTCTGATCCTCGAGTAAAGTCTGGTCTCACATTTAGTCAAAACAATCTCACTTTAAGTTGTGTAATCTCCTAAATCTTATTGTAACAAGAATCATCTGTTTAAAAATGAGACCTTAAGACGTGATCTAGTCTTTATAATGAAGGATTTTAATAGATGAGAATGATCAGTCCACAGCAGGATTTTGTCCAATCACAGCTCACTTCAGGTAAAAAGGAGCGCTCCCATTGGTCGACACTGATGTCAACAACGAAGGAACAAGGAAATAAACCAAGGAAATGGGTTATTCTGTTGAAAAATATACCTTATTTTACAGAGAAACAACTCAAAAAAGATACAAATAGAGAAATGAGAGCAAATGAAACATGGATAAATGTTAATACTTCGATGCAATGTTTAATGAAACGGAGATAAATAACGGAAAACTCTTAAGATAAAAGTTTCAGGTCAGATCTAAACTTTTAAACGGTTTAATGTAACGTTTTTTTTTTTTTAATTAAAGAATAAATCTTGCCTTAATGCTCTGTAAATCAAGAGGGCGGGCCATCAAACCTGTCAATCACCAAAACAGGAAGATGATTGGTGGCACCAAAATAAAATCTCCATGTTGTAAGATCTTCCACAAAAATAAACATAACTAAACATAAAAATGTGATTAAACATATGTTTCTGTAATTCAGTTACGTATTCTGAGTAAAAGCAGTAACATTTATGAGTAGAAATAAGATGAATTTACAAAGACAAAACATATATTTACAGTAGTGTGTGAAAGTTTTGATCAGTTTACAAAATGGAAAACTTTTAGAGTGATCCCAACATCATGGAGTCTGGCCTGGTTTTGTCTGGGATTACATGGTCTGGTTTAGTCCAGTTTGGTCTGGTTTTGTCTGGGATTACATGGTCTGGTCTGGTTTAGTCCAGTCTGGCCTGGTTTTGTCTGGGATTACATGGTCTGGTTTAGTCCAGTCTGGTCTGGTTTTGTCTGGGATTACATGGTCTGGTTTAGTCCAGTTTGGTCTGGTTTTGTCTGGGATTACATGGTCTGGTTTAGTCCAGTTTGGTCTGGTTTTGTCTGGGATTACATGGTCTGGTTTAGTCCAGTTTAGTCTGGTTTTGTCTGGGATTACATGGTCTGGTTTAGTCCAGTTTGGTCTGGTTTTGTCTGGGATTACATGGTCTAGTTTAGTCCAGTTTGGCCTGGTTTTGTCTGGGATTACATGGTCTGGTTTAGTCCAGTTTAGTCTGTTTATTTTGGGATTCTCCAAATGTTTGAACAGAACCTGCTGTTACAGCTTTGAAACAAATATTGATTTGATTGAGAATTATCTTCTGTTTTTTCACTTTGTATTTTCTAAACTAATAAATATCACCAGACTTTATTTTAATAGACCTTTAATTGACTTTACTTTTTAAATCCACACCTGCAGAAAACGTGTGCACACTACTGTTTATAGTGTATTAAAACCAGGTCTTAACCATTAAAATTTAAAATTAGCTGATGTTATTGTCAAAAGGAAAAGTAATCTCACTGTAGACCTTACTCCAACACACACCTACACCACCCAGATAAACACACATCTCTGTTCTCTGTGGTTAAAAGCATGCACTGCTGCCCCTCTCTGGTCGTGCTGTGAACTGCGTCCTGCCTCGGAGCAGGACACAGACCAAAACCGTGAGGGTCATTTGATAATTCCCAGTCCCTCTGACCTCCCCGCGTCCCGCTGCAGTCTCTTGTTTAACTTTTACGCCGCCCCGTTGTAATACTTCACCATCTATTCAAGAAAATTTCAATTTGGGAAGTGAAATGGAAAATCTATCATCCTATTGCCCCTCAAAGTGCTTTCATTTAATTTCATCACGGCGCCCAAGGGCATGTGTATCGGCTGGAACGGGCTGACATTAAAGACTGATTGAAGCCTTTCATGTTGTTTTTATTGTTATTTCAGAGCTTCACATGAGCCTGGGGCAGCGTTAGAGCAGGAGAGGCTTCTATATATTCATCTCATCAACGACAGCAGCCGAGCATATGGCTCTCACTGGTCTTATTAACATCTCCTTATTCCGGGGCTTTGGTGTTGTTCCCTGGAGTTGAGTCAAGTTGCTTTGCTTTAACCTCAGCATGCATTAGAAAGAGAATAAGTGAATCCAAAAGGCGGTTTATTCCAATAAGTTGTTTATGTTTCTAAAAAGAGGATATGCTCAACAATAAGAGCCGTGAGGGCGCGTCGACTGCATTAATGCTTCCAGTTTTATTCCCAGGCACTCGACTAGACTCTGAGAGGAAACAGATACTGATTTAAAATGATTTACAAAGGAAAAAGTAGCCTTTATATGATAAGGATTAGCAAATTATGATTAAATAAGACATGTTGAGGTTATGTTGTTTTTAAGTTAAGGATATTTGGGTGTTTTTGGGGGAGAATAGGTGTGGGTTTAGGCATAAAGATTAGAGTTTTCAACCGTTGTGCTGCAAAAATCAAAGTGTAATTATTCACAGACATGTTCTTAGTGGGTCACAGCGTCTGGAGTTAAAAAAATAACAAATAAAAATGACCAAAAAGTTGTGGAAAATTCTTCTTTTGTTGTTAAGCTGTTATGATTGATAAGACTTTTAGAGTGATAGACGTGCAGTTTATTGTCGATAGTGGAAACGCTAATTTATTTATTAAGTGACAAGTTCATCTGAGTTATGTGTTTGTAAAAGTATTTTTGGCTCTAGGTTTTAGATGGATTTGAACAGGTTTTAGATGGTTTTGATTTTTGCTACAAAGATTAACCTACCAGTGCCTACTACAACCTGTTGAAATCCAACTAAAACCTGTTCAAATCCAACTAAAAGCTGTTTAAATCTGATTAAAACCTGTTCAAATCCAACTAAAATCTCTTCAAATCACCTCAAATCTGTTCTAATCCACATAAATTCTGTTCAAATCCAACTAAAACCTGTTCAAATCTGACTAAAACCTGTTCAAATCTGACTAAAACCTGTTCAAATCTGACTAAAACCTGTTCAAATCTGACTAAAACCTGTTCAAATCCAAGTAAAAGCTGTTCAAATCCAAGTAAAAGCTGTTCAAATCTAACTAAAACCTGTTCAAATCTGACTAAAATCTCTTCAAATCATCTCAAATCTGTTCTAATCCACATAAATTCTGTTCAGTTCCAACTAAAACTTGTCTAAATCCAATTAAAAGCTATTCAAATCCAACTAAAACCTGTTCAAATCCAATTAAAATCTCTTCAAATCACCTCAAATCTGTTCCAATCCACATAAAATCTGTTCAAATCCAACTAAAACCTGTCTAAATCCAATTAAAATCTGTCCAAAACCAACTAAAACTATTTCTAATCTCACATTTAAAATTTAATCTCCTTCGGCCCCTGACAGGACTCTTTTTAACTATCACAGCCCCTCAACGGAGCAATTCAACTGATAATACTCAAGAGCCGTGTTGTTTCTCTCCAAAACATGGCGTCTTTATGAACAAAAATAGCTCTTTACGATCGCTCTATTCCTGTTTAATTTCAGCTGTGACCTGCACAAAAACCCGTCTGTGAGCTCCTTAACGCAGCCAGTTATTAGAGATCCTCAGATAAATGAAGTCCTCCTCAGCGCTCGGCCATTGATTAGAGCCGTGTTCAATAATTCAAATAATAGCATCTGGAAAAAGCACGCCATTTATCATCCATCACGTCATTCCGGTGTTAGGCAATGACCCTTGAAGGCGTGCCGGCTTAAATCATCCCGGGACGTTATGGATGGGGTCATTTGTATCGGTGATGGCTACTTCGTTACGATAGATCCCTCTGACCTCGATGGGATTCAGACAGAAAAAAGATTCATTGGAATTAATTAAGAAGTTTGGGACGACGGAATAAGTCGACCCGGACGTGACGCGGGAGACGAACCTGAGAGATTTAACAAGATTCAGGGGCTCGCTGAATCATCCTGATAATCGCTCGCCGCAAGAAAAGGAAATTGTGGTCATGAATGTGTAATTATGATGAAAAAGTGATGAATAAAGCCCTGATGAGATCTTATTTGGGTTTTGAAATATTTGGGGGATATCTGTCCCTGTCAAAAGATGAATCATTTAGAACTTCAGCGATTTAAAAAAGACGTATTTATTTATTGAGAGTTATTATTAAGATTTTGTTATTATTTTTATTTATTATTATAAGACTTTTAGGAGAAAGACACACTGCAGTTTTAGTTTCATTGTATGACCTCTCCACAGATGTTAATGATCTTTTTCTGTCCTCAAACATTTTAAAAAGCAAGTATTTAGATGGTTTTGTGGACTTTTCACATCCGTCAGCAGTATTTCAGGTGTTCTGCTTGCAGCTCGTAATTAGCCCATTACTGCAGGATTTGAAGTCAAGATCTAAAAAGAAAAGATGCTTTATGCTTTGTTAAAAAGAAGTTTCCAATACTGTACTTTAAAATAATAAAGGATGGATCTGTAAAGGCCCAGATAGGTCTATTTAAAAGAAGCCTTGCAGAAAGACTCAGGACCATCTCTGGACTAGGGTGGTCCAGATGGAGAAATGCTGGTTTCCTGAGTGTGTTCTTCACTTAAAGATGGTCAGCTCCTTCTGTCTACGTTGCACAGATAAAGATATTATTGCTCTGGACTGACGTATACAAGGCTTTATAATCATATTCCTGTTGAACATGGCCAGACTTGATGGTTATCTGTCTCCGACTTCTGCCTAAGATCATCCAGAAAGTCTCCGGTCTGTCTTTAACTGTGACTCTTCTCTGCTCAAAGATTCCCAAACACTCTTCTACACTTTCCCCTCGACACAACTTCAGAGTCTTACACCTGTCCAAACAGAGGCTTTCAGAGATGTTTCCTGCTGTGGACTCGCCCTGAGACCGGGCCACGGACCGGCCTCGTTACCTCACCACTCTCTGGAGCCGCCGGAACATCTCTCTGTGTTAGATTAAAGCTTTTTCAATGTTATCTGAGGTTTGTCAAATACAGTTTAGACCAGACTCAGTCCTGGCACTGTTTGTTCTGGGCCTGATCACGGCTAAAAAATTTTTTTAAAAAGAACAGATCAGAAAAGAAATCATAAATTTGCAAAACTTTTAGCTCATTTCACTGAATTAGAATTAAAAAAAAATCCTCCCAACAAATAAGAACTGGATAAAAACATATATATTTGAACACTTTGGCATCCTTTCATGACACTTATTTTATTTTTTATTTTAATAAGTATCTAATTTAACAAGAGTTATGGTTTTGGATTTGCATTGTTGATTTTAATCTGTATTTATTTATGCCTTTTTGTGAATTTATATTTGTGTTGATAAAAAAGCTGCAATAAAAAGAAAAAAATTACTTTCTGCAGCAAAATGTGACCTTTGAATTGAATTAAATTTATTTATTTGACGACATTTGAAGGACATGCACCACCTCAAAAGAGAAATATGTTTTGAGCTGCTAATTTCCACCTGCAGTCCTTGGACAGGTAGATGTTACAATAGATTTTAACAGAAGGTTTATGTAAATTAAGAACATGTGACTTGTGTTGTTTCAGGAAAGAACCAGGAAAAAAACAGCTTGACAAAGACAGATTTCACTTTATTTCATTTCAGGAGAGCGACGTGTGAAAGTGCAAACAACGAGAGTAAAAGAGGAAGTTAGTTTTCAGAAGCGAGCGGCGTCCTCTTGTCCAGTTTGACCCAGATGCCCTGCTCCGGACGCAGGATGAGCTCTCCCACCGGCTGCAGCTCCTCACGCTTCTGACACGCCTCCACCGTGAAGCTCCTCAAGATGGAGGCCAGCACCACCTTCTCCTCCATCAGAGCGAAGCGCTGGCCTGGGAACACATTTACAGAGAGTTAATAAAGTCTCCGGAGCAGAACGGGGTCGAGGCGAAGGGAAGGGTTTTCGTTACCGATGCAGTTGCGCAGTCCGGCCGAGAAGGGGACGTAGGCGTAAGCGGGTCTTCCCACTGAGTTCTCTGGAAGGAAGCGCTCCGGTCTGAACTCCTCGGGGTCCGGGAAGTAACGGGGGTCTCGATGAAGGGCGTACGTGATGATGATGACGTTGGAGCCTTTGGGCACTTTGAAGCCGTCTGAGGGTTTAAGGATGGAGAAAAATGGTGTTGGGTAAACCTCGTTCTAATTCAAAATGGAGGATTCAGTTTATACACAGCAAATTAAACAATATTATATTATTTTTGAATGTGACAGTGTGCGACTCAAATCAGAGGAACAGGGTTTATACAGGTTTGTGGTTTGGAAACAGAGGACGAATGGGTTAGAGGTAAGTTTTATTATGATTAGGAAAGAAAAAATAGTGGAGTAGAAGAAGAGGGAAAGCATAAAAAGGGCACAACAGAAAAGAATAGAAAATACAAAGGTGGAAAAAAGTGTTTAGACAGGTTTGTGGTTTGGAAAAAGGGAAAAATGGGTTAAGTTTTGCAAAGAGAGCTTAAATTAAGTCACATGATCAGCAGCAAAGAAAGAAATAGTGGAGTAGAACAGGTTAACATAGAGAGAAAATAGTGGAATAGAAAATACAAGAACAGAAAAAGAAGAGAATTAAAGCAGGCATTGGAAAAGAAAAGAGAGGAACAGAAAGGTGTACAGTAGAAAATATAACAGAGCAGAATACTTTAACACAGTTTATATACTTTACAAAATACAAAGATCTAAACTTGAAAAAGTGATCCTGCAACAGTGACGTCTACTAAATTCTGGCCTCACTGTGTGTCTGATTCAGATTCATTAAAGTTGTTTTGTAAAATGATTGTTCAATATTCCCGATGAATCAGTGATGCTGGATTATTTAAAGTCAGTACATGAATAAGAGGCATTTAAAAGACAGATTAAGAATGTAGATTAGATTAACAGCATTAAATGTATACGTCAAGGTCAGAAAAACTCCAAAACAAGCTCCTCATAAACAAAATTTTTATCTAAAAACTACTTTAAAAATAAATACTAATAAATATAAATAAATATCTCTATTAAAAAATGTAAAAAAAAATGTGAATATATAATATAATAATAGAGATATTTATTTATATTTATTAGTATTTATTTTTAAAGTAGTATCTATCTATTTATCTATCTACCTGGCTAATTTGTCCTCGTTATGGGAAAGGTACTAATGGGACATCCATAACCTATTTCTATTCTTATTGATGGTTACACAGGGCTTGATCTCTGCTGACTCTGGGTGTTAATCAGAAAGGTGTCGCTTACAAATATACAATCCTCCAGTTTAGATTCACCAACTCGTGTCTTTGAACACACCAGACACTGGGTCTCCACACAATACAGTAAAAAAATAGAGCTTAAAAAATCAAACTGTTGTAACTCACTGATGTGGCAGTCTTGACAAATGGTGCGAGCGAAGAAAGGAACAGACGGGTACAGCCTCAGAGCCTCTTTGATGACACACTCCAGATACCGGAGTCTCTTCAGGTCCTCGGTGTTAATGGGACGCTCCGACGAACCTGAACGGGACATAAACACAAAGTTTTACTCTCGTTCACAGTCGGCTTTTACTGCTGTTTCTATCAATAGACCAGTCTCCTCTTGTTGAACTGTCACCTACTTTTAATCTTCTCTTCCTGTAAACATTATCACTGATTATGATTGAACACACCCAGAGGAAACAGTTTTTATCAAGTTTACAAGACAAAAACCGTCTGGACGTGTACTGCAGTTTCTACAAAGTAATTATACACCTGTGCAACCAAAGGCCTGTAGGTCCAAGAAAAATCCAAGAGTATACTGTATACTTTGAGTTTAAACCGAAAACAAAAAAACAAAAAAAACATATGTGTAATAAAACATAAATCAAACAGTAAAATAAAAAGTAATAAAAGCTGAGGAGAAAAAAGTTCAGAAGAGTAAATGAGAGTAGAATAGAGTACAGTAGAAAATGTAGGGAAAAAGATAAAAAAAGAGTATAGTATAGTATAGTATAGTATAGTATAGTATAGTATAGTATAGTATAGTATAGTATAGCATAGCATAGTATAGTGTGGTGTTGGTATAGTGTAAGTATAGTGTGGTATAGTATAGTGTAGTATGTTATAGTATAGTTTAGTATACTATAGTGTTAGTTTAGTGTAGTGTTGTATAGTATAAGTATAGTATTCGGTGTAGTGTGGTATAGTATACTATGGTATTAGTATAGTATAGCGTATTATATTGTAGTAGTGTAGTATATTGTAGTAGTGTAGTTTAGTGTAGTGTAGTGTAGTATAGTATAGTTGGAAAACAATAAAGTAAAATAACAAAATCATAAAGTAGGAAGAAGAAAATGGCAAAACGTACAGTATAGTGTAGTGTAGCACCGTCTAGTATAGTGTACTATAGTACAGTAATACTATGTTGTATAGTACATTGTAGAATTGTGTTGTGAATCAAAAAGTGGTGAAGAAAAAAATCTGAACCTAAAAAAGGTGGAAGAATAATAACAGAAATAAGAATTACTGTAAGAACTGTAAGAATTAAGAATAAAAGAGTGGAGTAAACAGTGTGATGACTCAGTAGAAGTAGAAACGAGTACAGTCGAATAAAGTGAATAGAGTACAACAGAGTAGAAGAGTCAGAGAAGAAAAGAGTAGAGTAAACAAGAGTAGAATCGAAAAGCAAGATAAACAGAGAGTGGAGGGAAAGTTATTGTAGGAAAGAGTAGAGTAGAAAAGAAGAAGTAAACATAAGGCCACTTCTATAAATTCACTTCTTCATTTGATACACTTAAATAAAAACAGTTCCCATCCTTTTAAAATATCTAAAACAAAACAAAAATCCATAAATACATTAAGTCTCTGAGTCTAGGTCTGTTTAAACAAGAATATAACATGTCTGTGAGTAATATTTGGAATCACTGTAACAGAAAAAATACCTTAAAACACAATAAATGCCGAGTGATAAGTGATAAACTTGTATGAGTATTTTGCATTAGCAGTAGTTAATAACGTATAGACACTTGATAACGTTTAAAATAAATACCTGTGTACATAGATAAGATAGATAAGAACACCTTTAGCCTAAAAAGCAGTACAATATATCTAATAAATAATAAAAACAGCTTCGGTTCTAGGTTTGTTTGAACTCCAAAAGCATGACCTCATGGAAACCTGCTCCAGAGAGGAATGAATTCAATTATTCTCTATTTATTTAGTTCTTATCCGCGGAATGAGGAGGAACAAATGGGTCAGAAACAAAGACGTGTCAAAGGGCGTCCGGGAAAATAAACGACGTCAGTGAACGGTGAGAGAGAGGACTCACCGAACACCTCCTGGAGCTCCTGGTGCACCTTACGCTGCACCTCGGGGTGGGACCCCAGCAGGTGGAGGGCCCAGTTCATGGCGGCTGCTGTGGTGTCGTGACCCTGAGGAGCAAGTTTTAGAAGAAGAAAAAAGATTTGACAGGATTGAGTTTGTAACAAGGATGATGTAACACAGAAAACATTCAGTAGATTGAGTCATTTTACCACAAGCTTTTAAAGAAATGATTGGCTTTTTGACATTTTCACTCTGGCGACCTCTGCTGGAGATATTTCAGATTGCAATTACACACCTCATTTACATCTTTTCTACAGCTTTTTGAGCACGTTATGTTTTATAAATGAGCAAATCTTATTGTCGAAGTAGGTCTGAGTATGAATTTGAGTTAAAAATTGACTCAAATCAAGTTTTTTTAAATTATTTATTAGGTATATTGTACTTGTTTTTAGGACAAATGTGTTCCTTTCATGTCGGAGGAGTTTGTCAGTGATTATATATGCACACAGGTATTTATTTTAAACATTATCAAGTGTCTATACGTTATTAACCATAAAAAACACGATCATAAGACGGCATCTACGTTTAATTATCAAGGACTTCATGGTGGCAACTTCACCTTTTTAAATATATAAAAAAGTAAAAGTAAAAAATGTAAACAGTGCAAACTAGTTCTTATGCTACATCTTCTGACATTTTAATATTACAAAACATTAAAAACTGTAATAATCCTGCAGCATGTTTGTCCTTATCACTTAACTTTATGTTTTTTTACAGTTTAAATGAAAGATTTCAAGCTTCATGTGAGTTCTTCTCCTTAATTTCACTTAAATCTTTCCTTTAACAGTACAAATCTTGTTAAAAATAACCAATCTTTTCTGTAAAACCCTTTGATCCATGTGTAAAAGTGCGTCTTTCTCCAGTGTTAGTGTAATCCCCAACGGCTGCTACTGTAAATGACATGTTTGCAGAGGAACCTGTGGGTTTAACGATGTGTTTAATGTCACTGGGTGTAACGGAACAACGGAACGCCCACCTCAAACATGAAGGTGTCCACTTCCTCCTGGATGTCCTGGTGGCTCATGCCGTGGCCCTCCTCGTCTCTCGTCTTCAGAAGCATGTCCAGAAAGGCCCGTCTTTTCTTCCCGTCGGACTCGCTGTCGGATTCGATGTTGGAAATGTACTCCGCTCTTTGGTTGATCACCTGAAGAAGAAACGAGGGAACTGATGCCGATGTGTGACTCCAACAAAAAATACTACCATTAGGAAATAAACCGAGTTCTGAAAGTGTTTATCTCATTTGGAAGAAGCTAAGATGCATTGATAAACTCTTTTGGTTTAGTTTATGGCATAATGTAAATAATCATTTTGCTTTTATCGTCATTTTTGATCAACCCAGGGGCGCTCCTAGACACTTAAAGGGCCCGGGCAGTAGGTACAGGGGCCCCTTAACAAATACAAATAAAAATCTATTAAAAATACATTTTAATAAACAATTTGTGCACGTTATTTTTTACTAAGCTATTTGTTGAAGCCAAATGTGCAATATTAAAGATATTATTTTCAAAAATGATATAATGCTCTTTGACTGTTGCAATGTGTCTGATTAAAACGTCTCAATTCAATATCTATTCATCATATTTTGCAGATATAATCATAAATAGTTCACATTATTAACAATATTCTATCTTTATATTGTTCTTGTTCTAAAGATATAATAAATAACTAAACCATATCTTTTATATATTCTTGTCTATTGGGTTTGTTTGGTTTTTTTTGCACAGGTGGAAATGTTTAGTAAATGAGGAGAAGGCCTTGGTTGATATTTTTGTGACGTGTTATGGATAAAAACACTTGAAATGGTTAATGACTTACTTTAGATGTAAATGAATGAAGGACCTTGAGCGTCCGGTCGTGCTCTTTGCCTTCACCAAAATAATAATACATGAGGTCAGGCCAGAACCAGGGCTGCCTCTGTCTGCGGCTGATGATGTCACTCATTCTGACCAAAAAAGACCAGAACGTGTTCAATAAGACCCTTCACCTTTGACCCAATAAGGCTTTTAAATAAAACAGGACTTACTTATAAACACACTTTACATACTCCGACTCAGAATTACTCTGGGCGTAGATTTTCTTCCCCATCGCAGTTTCTACAAAAACATTAGAACAACATGTGACATAAACAACATGTAACATAAACGTGTAACATAAACAACATGTAACATAAACAACATGTGACATAAACAACATGTGACATAAACAACATGTAACGTAAACAACATGTGACATAAACAACATGTAACATAAACAACATGTAACGTAAACATCAAGTAACATTAACAACATGTAACATAAACAACAAGTAAAAAAACAAGTAACATAAACAACATGTAACATAAACAACATGTAACATAAACAACATGTGACATAAACAACATGTGACATAAACAACATGTAACATAAACAACATGTAACATAAACAACATGTGACATAAACAACATGTAACATAAACAACATGTAACGTAAACATCAAGTAACATTAACAACATGTAACATAAACAACAAGTAAAAAAACAACAAGTAACATAAACAACATGTAACACAAACAACATGTAACGTAAACATCAAGTAACATAAACAACATGTAACATAAACAACATGTAACATAAACAACATGTAACATAAACAACATGTAACATAAACAACATGTAACGTAAACATCAAGTAACATAAACAACATGTAACATAAACAACATGTAACATAAACAACCTGTAACATAAACAACCTGTAACATAAACAAGTAACATGAACAACATGTAACATAAACAACATGTAACATAAACAACATGTAACATAAACAAGTAACATGAACAACATGTAACATAAACAACATGTAACATAAACAACCTGTAACATAAACATGTAACATAAACAAGTAACATGAACAACATGTAACATAAACAACATGTAACATAAACAACATGTAACATAAACAACATGTAACATAAACAACATGTAACATAAACAAATAACATAAACAACATGTAACATAAACAACATGTAACATAAACATGTAACATAAACAACATGTAACATAAACAACCTGTAACATAAACATGTAACATAAACAAGTAACATGAACAACATGTAACATAAACAACATGTAACATAAACAACATGTAACATAAACAAATAACATAAACAACAAGTAACATGAACAACATGTAACATAAACAACCTGTAACATAAACAACATGTAACATAAACAAATAACATAAACAACAAGTAACATGAACAACATGTAACATAAACAACATGTAACATAAACAACATGTAACATAAACAAATAACATAAACAACATGTAACATAAACAACATGTAACGTAAACAACATGTAACGTAAACAACATGTAACATAAACAAGTAACATGAACAACATGTAACATAAACAATGCCTCCCCACCATCCCATAAGCAGTGATTTCCTTAAAACTAGAATAAATCTGGTTCTCATGCTCTCGGTGAGTTCAAGAAACTTGGGGCCTTTCCGACTCTGAAGGGGTGTGTAGGAATGACAGGGTTAAGGGTTAATAGGGTTGTTTTTTGTTTTTTGTTTGTCTTATTGTCTCTTTTTTCATCTCACTGTCCTCTTCAGTTTTCAGTTTTATAAATTGTTAAAAAAAATGTCATTTATTTTGCACAGCGTGAGCTTTGTCCCAGAGAACACACCAGTTTTGAAACAGATAAACACAAAAATCAATCTCTTATTGTCCTCTTTGTTTATTATAACCCTCTGAATACTGTTTTCTGTGAGTTCAATCCTGACTGGAGCGACTGAGAGCACAGAACTGACCACAGATGATGTCCAGGGCGCAGAGTGTGACGTGAGAGAAGCAGTTAAAGGGCCCCGTCCCCGCCTGCCTCCCCAGCTTCTCCACCAGGATCTCGGCCTGTTCGTTCATCACCTCCAGGAAGTCGGCCAGGATCGTGAAGTGAAAGGTGGGGGTCAGCATCTTCCGCCGCTGACGCCACTTGGAACCAGTGCTTCAATAACGTACGTAACATAAGACAAAAACACATTTAACCTGCATTAATCTGAACCAGGACTGGGCCAAACTTCCTTCATCGTGATCACAAGAAAAAACAAGAAAAAACAAGCCAAACTTATCCATTTAAGTATTTTTAATTGGGATATATTCCTTTAGAAAACCTGCTTTCCTACAGTGCCATCTGCAGACTGTATTAGACACTACACAATTCTCAGCTTAATCTTACTTTTATTATTTATTCTTTTGTTTTTTGTTATATTAAATGACTTCAATATTCTCAATATTCAACATAATCTGGACCTTTATAGGTTTACAAAAAAAAAAACACCCTCAAACTCAAAGTAGTTGGTGACATTTGGAAGCTTATTTAAATATTTTGAATGGAAAGTTTCATCTTTATTTGAGTCTTCTAAATGTCATCTTTAACATTAATTTCCTCCATTTAAGGAAACAGTTTTGGATTTGAACTGATTTAAGTTGGATTTGAACAGGTTTTAGATGGTTTTAAACAGGTTTTATTGGGATTTTAACAGGTTTTAAATGGATTTGAGCACATTATGTATATCTTAGTACCAAAAACTGGCTTAAGATTTCATGAACAAATAAAATTAATCTGATTAAAATCCAAATAAAACCTAAAAATCACTTTCTGAATGTATTAAAGGGCCACATTAAACATTGCAAAGGGCCGCATTTAGCCCCCGGGCCTTGAGTTTGACACGTGTGGCGTAGACCGACAAAAACCAAGACCAACGTGACGGAGTTGAACACGTACCTCGTGAGGAGACCGGTCCCGAGCCAAGGATGCAGGAAGGTGTACGCGTAGGCCTTGTCTATGTGAATGTTGTTGTTCAGAATGGTCTGTGAATGCAACATAAATCTCAGTTACATAACGTTACACAGGAGTTTAACCTAAATACTGTGTTGTAGACGGGGTTATGTAAGAGGCTGAGTCGGGGCAGTGTCCGCTGGGTTCGTAGTAAAAGTGTAACGACGTGTCAACAGTGAACGTGGCTCAGGTTTGTTGTTTAAACCAGCTCCGGACGTGTCGCCTCTCTCTCTTTTATGTAAATATTGTTGCATAAAAACGAGCAAAAACAGGAAGTTACGTGTTTTTGTGACACATTTCAACGTTTTAAAAGGTTTATCCCACTTTTTTTTAACAATATTTACTGTTCCCTCTTATTTCATAACATCATACATTAGTGCAGTGGATATTTTAATGATGTATGTAATAATTAAAGACTGCACTGTCAAGATTTATATTATTTAAACTGGAAAAAAACTGACCAGGACCAAACAAGATTTCAAGATTTCGTAATTTGTTTTTCACCAAACTGTCTCCAACCTCCATCGTATTCTTCATCTACAATAAGAATCCTTTCAGAGGCCAAAGATGGAGATATTTGGAAGCCTTTATTAAATTTTGAAAGTGAGATTTCATCCTAATTTGAGTCTTATAAAAGTTAACACACAAACAATAACTTCCTCCTTTTATGGAAACAAGTTTTAGATGAGTTCAGCAGGTTTTGGTTGAATTTGAACAGCTTTTAGACAGATTTGGACAAGATTTTGACAGATTTTGACAGGTTTTAGATAGATTTCAACAGGTTTTACAGATTTGAACAGGTTTTAGACAGATTTCAACAGGTTTAGACAGATTTTGACAGGTTTTAGACAGATTTGGACAAGATTTAGACAGATTTGAACAGGTTTTAGACAGATTTGAACAGGTTTTAGACAGATTTGAACAGGTTTTAGACAGATTTGGACAAGCTTTAGACAGATTTGAACAGGTTTTAGACAGATTTGAACAGGTTTAGACAGATTTTGACAGGTTTTAGATAGATTTGAACAGGTTTTAGACAGATTTGGACAGGTTTTAGACAGATTTTAACAGGTTTTAGACAGATTTGGACAGGCTTTAGACAGATTTGGACAGGTTTTAGTTGGATTTAAACAGGTTTTAGTCAGATTACAATAGGTTTTAGTTGGATTTCAACAGCTTTTAGACAGATTTTAACAGGTTTTTGACAGATTTTAACAGGTTTTAGACAGATTTGGACAGGTTTTAGACAGATTTGAACAGGTTTTAGACAGATTTGGACAGGTTTTAGACAGAGTTTAACAGGTTTTTGACAGATTTGAACAGCTTTTAGACAGATTTGAACAGGTTTTTGACAGATTTTAACAGGTTTTAGACAGATTTTAACAGGTTTTAGACACATTTTAACAGGTTTAGTTACTTATCTTTGTAGCACAAAGAAAATCCATCGAAAACAAGCTCAAATGCAACGAATAAAATAAAAAAATCCCCTTCTAAATGTACTGAAGAGCCACATAAAACATTGCGAATGAGTTTATTTGCTGTAAACACATTGTTCCTCACCTCAACTGTTTCAGGACTGTACAGAATGACAAACGGGATGGGCCCGATCCAGATCTTGAAGAGTGGAAACGAGGCAAACTTTTGGGTGAACTCCACAACTTGGTTAAAGAACTCTAAAACCAAACCAAACACATCCATCAGCTCCACTAACACCAACCTGCGTCTATGTATTTAATAATACTGGGTGGAAGTCCTACCTCCTCCGTTGCTCCTGAACTGCAGCGCGTTCCCGATGATGGGGTACGTGGTTCCTACCTCCGGGATGGGCTTCATGGTCACGTACTTGTACACGTATCCGGCCAGAAGCTTGTAGGTGATGTATGTGAGGGTCACGATGAAGATGCTGACCACCATTAAAGGAAGAGAGTAACTTCCCACGAGGGCCGCCATCTTGTGCTGCTGCTGTTTGTACAAAAGGGCAGCACCTGACTGTTGTGTGCCTTCACTTATAAACACTCAGCCCGAGGTGGGAGGGGGCTGTAGACCCGCCCACTTTCTCTCTAACTTTGAACACGATGCGCCTTTCTATCGTGCATTATTATTAGATATTGTTGTCTCAGCTGTAAAAGGTTGATTTGATGACACAGATATCAGAGGGTTTTTGTCAGCGAGCAGTAAACTCTGGTGTAAAAACTGCAATAAAGATGTTAATCATTTACAATCCTCTGGTTGTAGTCCCTCGAAAGACCTACGTCCCACTGGGTCTGCACTGTGTTAACCTTATTCCGTAACGTGTGATTGGTTAAATAGACCTGACTGTATCTCAGCAGGACACACCTTGATGCTTTGACCTGGAAAATATGGGTAAAAGGGACACTCACAGCCGCTCAGGAGCATTTGACAGTAATAAGTTTGGTAAAAATGATAGAAAAATGTGATTAAAGATACATTTTCCTTGTATTTTCTGATTAAAGGCTCCTTATTAATGTTGTGGTGAGCAAAAACTCCAACTTTGTGCTGGTCCTAATGCCGGATAAATGGAGGAGGTTGTGTCAGAAAAGGTACACGGTATAAATGTGTGGTGACCACTGAAAGAAGCAGCCCACAAGAATTTATTTTTATTGTTAATTAATTGTACGTAAGTAAAAATAATGGCGACGGAAGTACATTTCAACAAATTTGTAAAACTCTGCGAATCAGTCAACTTTATTCCAACACGTTAAAATATATATTCGTAAATAAAAACATAAAAAAACAACAAAGATAGTGATCAATGACTTATTTTGTCCAATAAAAGTAACTGAGTAGTTTGTATAGTGAGTATTTTTACTTCAGCACAGAATTTGACAACAGTATAGCATGAGTTTTTACTTTATTGTCTCTGTAGCGATATTTGTTCTGTGTATTTAACCCAGTTTCTATCTAGTGTCCAGAACCAGAGTCATAGTAATTATAGTGTAATTATAGTGTAATTATAGTGTAATTATAGTGTTCCTGAAGCACTCGGAGAGAAAATGTAAAAAAGGAAGGTCCCATTCACAGCAAGAGTCGACTCAGGACCTTCTTCCTTTTTTTATTCAAGAATGAAACATTAACCTCAAACAAAATAAGTTTCACCAGGTTTTAAATTTGCTTTAAGTGTTTTGTTGTAAATCAGCACACAGTAAAATATAACTAAAAAAATGAAAGATCACACAGAGAAGCCGTAGAACTACAATGTTTAGTTGTAAATATTGTCTACAGCATGTTCATTATTTACAACAAACTACTTTGACAACTCCAACATCTACAATAAAGATAAACAGAATACTGTCAGAGACTTTATCATATTTCTGTCTCGTCATAATGTTTACTCTGATGTCGACAGCTGGACGGGGGGAGGAGGGGACGGAACAGAGAAAGGTCACGGAAAGGTCAAGAGAAACAGGACTGAGGACAAACATTAGGAGAGCTGTCTAAGCACGAACTCTTCAGAAAACTGGGACACTGTGTAAAATGTAAATAAAAACAGAATAAAATCATTTCTCCTAAATCTCTATTTCACACATGTCCAACTCAAGGCCCTTCAACAGGTTTTAGTTGGATTTGAGCAGGTTTTAGTAGGATTTGAGCAGGTTTTAGTTGGGTTTGAACAGGTTTTAGTTGGATTTGAGCAGGTTTTAGTTGGATTTGAGCAGGTTTTAGATGGATTTGAGCAGGTTTTAGTTGGATTTGAGCAGGTTTTAGATGGATTTGAGCAGGTTTTAGTTGGATTTGAGCAGGTTTTAGTTGGATTTGAGCAGGTTTTAGATGGATTTGAGCAGGTTCTAGATGGGTTTGAACAGGTTTTAGTTGGATTTGAGCAGGTTTTAGTTGGATTTGAGCAGGTTCTAGATGGATTTGAGCAGGTTCTAGATGGATTTGAGCAGGTTTTAGTTGGATTTGAGCAGGTTTTAGTTGGATTTGAGCAGGTTTTAGATGGATTTGAGCAGGTTTTAGTTGGATTTGAACAGGTTTTACATGGATTTGAATCTGATTAATTTTATTGTTTTTATTGTTCATGAAATTTTAAACATGCTTTTTGTACTAAGATCTGCTCAAATCCAAATAAAACCTGCTCAAATCCAAATAAAACCTGCTCAAATCCATCTAAAACCTACTCAAATTATCTAAAAACTGCTCAAATCCAAATAAAACCTACTCAAATTATCTAAAAACTGGTCAAATCCATCTAAAACCTGTTCAAATCCAAATAAAACCTGTTCACATTCGTCTAAAGCCTGCTCAAATCCAGATAAAACCTGATCAAATCCAAATAAAACCTGCTCACATTCATCTAAAAACTGGTCAGATCCTAATAAAACCTGTTCAAATCCAAATAAAACCTGCTCACATTCATCTAAAAACTGGTCAAATCCATCTAAAACCTGTTCAAATCCAAATAAAACCTAATAACATTCATCTAAAAACTGGTCAACTCCAAATAAAACCTGCTCACATTCATCTAAAAACTGGTCAAATCCAAATAAAACCTGTTCAACTCCAAATAAAACCTGCTCACATTCATCTAAAAACTGGTCAAATCCAAATAAAACCTGTTCAAATCCCAAAGAAAAGAGCTATCTAGGTCTGGGTTCATAAAGACACTGTGGAGCATGTTCTGTTTGAGATGGCACGGCTCCTAAACAATCCTTTCTACACAGTCGTACAAAAGGATTTAGACAGACTTCACATGGTTTTATAGTTTTATTCAGAGTCATGGGCAACAGGACTAAAAGCTGTGTTCTTACACCTTTTCGAAGTTAAAATTCCAGCACTTTTCAAGCACTTTCATGTGTGTTTTCATGTTTTTCAAGCACCTTTTAACTGCGGTAAATGTACATGTTGACATTCAAATACTGTATGTTTTCTCATTTAAATACATTGTGGTATAAAAATATAAATTGTTTAAATTGTTGTATAATTTGGAGCACGTACAATATGGAAGATTATTGCCTGTTTTTTATCAATGAAAAAACATGTTTGAATATTTTTGTCTTTGAATTTCAGTCGCTGAATTTCAAATTTATACATTTCAATATAGTATTCAGAGTTTTAAAATTCAAAATAGTAAAAATTCACTGTGTAAATATTCAATACATATATTTTCGTCTAAATTCCCAGTGTAAATACGCAGTAAAAGTAATTCAAAAGGAACATCCGGGGAACCAAGGTTCACCCAAAAATGAAACTTATGGTCCATTTAATTTTTGTTTTTTTACGATATTAAAATTCAAGCATTTTCAAGGATTTCAAGCACCAGTAAAAAACCTTGAAAAGAGACTGACGCAGTGATAAAAGCTGATATTTCTAAACATACTCTGTGTTTTAAAGCCTTTCCATTTGCTGCAGATTCATTTTATGTCCCTCTTGTCGACACGAGTTCCCCTTTGACCCAGATCAGAACGGGCCTTTGTGAAGACGTCCTGGGACCTGAGCCAAAGAGTGTTCTCATTTAATCTTTATGGATGATTATATGATTATGATTATACACACAAAGATATACACAGAGCTATAAAACTGTAAAGTAATCAGGAATCTTTCATTCTGTTCTTTTTGTAAATCTAGTTCTAAATTTAGTCTAATTTCTGGCAACTCTTGTTAAAATAATATTTTTTAAGCACTAATAAAATAGCTTTGACACAATATTTGCACATTTATGGCCAGAAAACAAAGAAAAAGTCAGCAGCAGTGAATAAAAACGAACCAGACCTTGTTTCTGTTTGGTTCAGACAGAAACCAACTCTTTTTTTGTGAAATTGAAAAGCATCTTTGGTTCAAACCAAGTCATTCAAACCGTGAAGGAGTAAAAACCTCATAAAACCACTTTCCTTTGTAACTTAATTCCATTGCAGTAATATTTATGGAATACTTCTGAGATCTTTGTATTGCCATTAATTCTGCTTTCACACTGATATACATATAAATAACAAAAATGAAGAAATGATGAAGAGATGAAGTAATAAAGTACTTCATTCAACATTTACAAAGCCTCAAATCTGTACATTAAGAATCACACTGTTGTTCATGTTTATTCTTGAATGAGAAGCTTACTTATCAGCATCTCTACTTGAAGTAATTCTTGTTAATTCCACATTTTTTGCTTCTTTAGAGTTTGTAAGAGCCAATAGTGCTTACTTCCATAATGTTTATTATTTTATTTAGTCCTGAAAATGTCAACTTCCTCTTTCTCTGCATCGAACTGACTGCATTTCCACTTCAAAACTGGAAGGTCTTCCCAGTCCGTGTGACTCCGGGGTCACTGCTGCCCGTGGTTGGTCGTGCCCAGAGCGATGAGCAGCTTCTGGTGAAACGCCGGGACCCTCTCCCTCTGGACGGGCCAGTGCAGGACGCAGCAGGGCCGCAGCATGCCTCGGCGCAGGAACAGGCTCCGGGACAGTTTGTAGTCGTGGATGTCCTCCAGAAACACCAGCACCACCGAGTCTCTGCTGGCCTCGATGACCTGGTGCAGTGCATGATGGGCCGTAAACCTGCGGGGATTCACAACAAGGATTAACACACGTTTCTTTAGCTGTAAAACTCAATAACCTTAAGATTATTAATGTCTGAGGTAAAGTTCTGTGTGAGATGTTCAGAATAAGTCCGTTTTTCGGGAGAGGTTTAAATAAACACTTTCCTGTTGCTCACGTTTGTCTGCTTCTGTGTCTGCAAATGTCAGACTTGTTTGTTTTAGCTTCTATTCTTAAAAAGTGTTATGTAACCTCTTCATAGTTCCTATAGGGAGATTATTCTACATTTGCCCATTAACCTGTACACACGCACACTCTGTTTATTTATCTCTGCACATGTTTCATCCATTGCACTAATTACCTTTACCCTGCACTATAATAGTGACTTTATATAGCTTAGTGTGTATATCCATCTGTAAATAATGTCCATAGTCCCTCCTGACACTGTACATACCTCTAACTGTGCATATCTTTACATTTTAGTCATTTGAAGATTGAATAATGTGTGTTTTTAATCTCCAAACATTTATAGAAACACACCTCAAAAAGCGCACAAGTAGAGGGGCAGAAATGTGAACATTTTCAATGGTACTAGTGATTTTCTGTGACAGAGCCAACCACAAAAAGCCAACAAAAAATGCTAATTAGCAAAATTCAAAGTCCATTACCTGATTTTTTTACTGTTACATTTAGTTTTTCAGTTGAATCTCCTAAAGCTTATTGTAACAAGAAGCTTCTGTGAAAAAATGAGACCTTAAGACGTGATCTAGTCTTTATAATTAAGGATTTTAATAGATGAGAATGATCAGTCCACAGCAGGATTTTGTCCAATCACAGCTCACTTCAGGTAAAAAGGAGCGCTCCCATTGGTCGACACTGATGTCAACAACGAAGGAACAAGGAAATAAACCAAGGAAATGGGTTATTCTGTTGAAAATATGTCTTATTTTAAAGTAAAACAGCTCAAAAAAGATCAAATATAGATGCTACAATAGAAAACGCCAAAGATAAAAGTTTCAGATCAGCTCTAAACTTTGATTTAATGTAACGTGTTAGTATTTTGTGGTGAAAAACTGCTCCCGTTTTACCTTTTTTAAATAAAAGAAGCAGGAAAGGTTAAGCTACTCTTGGTGATAGTGGGACAAAAACTAATTTGGGAACTGGACCTTTAAGCAATCAGATGACTTCAAGTGACAGGGGTCAATGCTCAATGGATGCAATACTATAAACAGAAAAGTTGTATTTACCGTCGACACCAGGGGTCCTTCAGAAGACTGTCTGTGACCACAAACAAGACCTTCCTGGACCGTCTCATGTTGTCCACGATGGACTCCAGCTGCGACATTCCAGGGACCGAATCTCGATCTTCTAAACAAAACCTGCACTGCTTCAACTCCAGAGGAAGCATCCTTCTCTCCACCCAGCCGGCGTCCCGCTCGGCGTGGATGACGTAGGCGTCGTACTCAAAGGCCCGTCCTTCTTCGGCCTTGGCGTCGCTCAGTCCTAAAGTGCGACTGACCAGAATACTCCAGTAAAACTGAATCCTCCATCCTTGGAAGCGCAGCAGGAGCGCAGTCCCCATCAGAAGAAGGATGGTGGTGCTGCTCAGGATGTAAAGAGTCTGGAACGGAGTCATGTCTTTGCAGGACAGAGGGTCGAACTCCACAATGGACTTGTTGAAGTAGGACAGAGGAGTGTTACATATGTACTGCTCTCTTAGATCTGGTACGCAAGTGTCGGTGTTATTAAGCCAAGAGACAAACCACACGATGCTCTCACAAGTGCAGTCAAAGGGATTTTTGTCCATGACTAGAGAGCTCAGGTTGGCCATCGGAGTCTGGAACACTTCGGGTCTCACGGTGGTGATCATGTTCTTCTGTAATCTAAACACTCGCAGTGAGACGAGATCATCAAAAATGGACTCTTTAAGACTGTTTAGAAGATTGTTGGAAAGGCTCAGATGGGTGAGGTTATATAAACCTTGAAACGCCTTCTGTGGGATCTCATCCAGCCCGTTACTGTCCAACTGTAGGTTCACCAGGTTGGGTGCTCCTTTGAGGAACAACACCGGTCCTCCAAGATTGGCGCTCTTCCACAAACGGGCTAAGTTGTTGTGTTGGAGCAGCAGGACTTTGAGGTCGCCCAGTCCCTCTAACATGCTCTCTTGAATGTTTGCGATGTTGTTATTGCTCAGATCGAGGACGGTTAATTTGGACAGAGGCCTGAACGGAGAGGGATGGAAGTCTAAGGTGGTTCCGATCAGACTTTTGCCCAGCGTCAGGACTCTAAGGTTGGGCACGTGGACGAAGGACGTAGAGCTCAGGCTGATCTTCGCGTTGTTGAACATGTACAGCTCTTGGAGTTGTCCGAGACCTTCGAATTCTTGGCCCGTGATAAGTTGCTTGATAAAATTCAATTCTAGATGTAGGGTCGTAAGGTTTGTCAAAACGGAGAACGCTCCCGGGTCGATCTGTTTGATGGCCGTTCCTCTCAGGTTTAGCTTCTCGAGAGGAGACGCCACGAGGGACACAAAAGTCTTGTTTGTGACGATTCTGTTCGACCTGTACTTGCTCCAACTCAAGTCAAGATCTTTAAGACTCGTCAGACCCGTAAAGGTGTGTTCTGTTGGTTCCCCAATGGTAGATCCTTGTAATATCAACGTCTCTAAGGCACCTAAATGTTCGAAGGCAAGATCCTCAAGTTTGGATTCAGCAAGAGCGCTGGTCAAATTCAGCATCTTCAAACTCTTAAGTCCTAGAAAAGAATCCTTGTTCAAGTGCTTGATCTTGTTGTCCATCATCCTCAGAGTTTGAAGTTTGGGCAGCCACAAGAACGAGCCTTGTTCTATTTTCACCAGATCGTTACCAGACAAATCCAGAATACTGAGGTTGGTATTTTGCAGCCCTGTAAAAGTTGTATTGGTGAGTGACAGCAGCTTCATCTTCTTGAGCGACAGGACTTCGATGTTTGTTCCCGAAAGTTCTGAGCAGATTTTAGAAAGAACCGCCGTTGCCATTTTGCTGCCATCCATGACTAACATACGCAGACTTGAAATGTGTCTGAAACAACCCGCTTCCACCTAAAATGAAACAAAACAAAGCCATTTAGAGCGAGACACAAAGAGGAACAAATGAATTTCTTACACCGAAAATAGGCTTGGTTTCTACTTCCAGCTTTGACAGAATTTCATTTCCCATTTTCTCGGAAAGTGTCTTACTGTTGTCAGAGGCAGAGACGACAGGTTGAGCACTCGTAGTGAAGACTGGTTGAGGAAGTTGAAGTCGTTGGTCTTCAGAGCGCTGATATCGTTGTAGCTCAGTCCCAGATGAGTGAGACTGGGCAGCTGTGGCTTCGGACTGAGCTGGGCAGACTTCAGGTTGTTTTTGGAAACGTCCAGATATTCCAGACTCTGCCGTGACAGAAAAAAACAGTGAGAAATTAGATAGTTGTTGAAAAATGTTACCAAAAGACGTACTATACTCTCCTTCCTCTATATAATGTCTGTTCTAACACTAGAGACCAATATTATAACTCAAACATCTCCTAGTTTACGGTAAATTATGTATAGAGTTCATAATATAACCAGTAAAATGTATAATTTTGGTAAAAGTTAATAGGAAATAACCATAAAATCACACACTAGTAATTGATGTAATCACTTATGTACCAATAATGCTAATTTAACAGCATTTAAATGTAAAAAATAACAGTGGAGTGGCTATCAAAACATAAAATAGTATATTTTACTGTCTTTTAGGATTGTGCTGTAAAAAAAGCACCATTTTTTTTATAATGTCCCCATATAGTTTTTACTGTAATTTTATTTATGTTTTTTTTCACAGTTTATGTTTAAAAGTATAATTTGTGTTATCAAATGAATTATCTGGTTCATCTAATGTAATTGTGATCTTTATGTCATATTAATGGTTTTTTAAACAACAATTTTACTACAGTATAGACATCTGTGTTACATATATGTGTTAAAATGTGTCTTTGTCTACAATTGTATTTCACTTTGAAGTTACTATTTCTACTAATACATTCATTTTGTAGTTCAGATCGTAGTAAATACTGTATCCTTGATGCAGAATTGTGTTTTCAAAAGGAAAAGTTGAATTTAATTGAATTGAATGCAGACTGTAAGGTGTCTGGAGGTGATAAAAACATACTTTGTGGTCAACTTTGTTCAACATTTGGGGACATACCTAGTTGTGTAGTTATACCTGGAGTCCAGCGAAAGGCTCTCCCTTCATCTTGAGCTTGTTGCTGGCCACGTTGAGCCACACCAGATTCGTGCAGTGCCTGAAGTCCTGCGTTTTCGGCTCGAACATTTGGTTTCGCTCGATGTTGAACGTGCGCAGAAGAGGCAGTATTTGGCACATCTCCTCGTCCAGTTTACTGATGCTGTTGGAGCCGACGTCGAGGTGCACCAGCTCTGGGTACGGGACGAACCAACGGTGGGAGATCCGGAGCAGCCTGTTGTGGGACATGTCCAGGCTGGAGATGTTCCGGGGCAGGTCCTGAGGGATCTCACTCAGGCTCAGGTGACTGCAGTCGGCTCCAGTGTCCTGTACGGTACATGACTTCTTTTTGGGCTCGCAGAGAGACGAGCCGATCGTTAAGTAAAACAACACCATCACCCGTTGAAGATGGATGGACCTTGTTGCAGGCATTGCTTTGGAAACCTTCAAAAAAGAGGATACATGCCATGGTAAACCATCAGAGAAGAAACCCACAGTAAAATGGCCTTTTGATAACTGAACTTTGAATCCACAAGCTTCATTTTGGTGAAAAAATCTAAACCACTTTGACATTTTCCTGACTTCCTAAAACCTCCATTCAGTGTTGTTCCCTAAACGGGACAGTAGCTGAGAGTTAGTAATTCTGTATGTTTATCTGGCTTAATAAATTCAACAGGTTCAGTATTATCTTTATGTTATATTTTCTAGTTTTTGCCAACATAATAATAATATAAGCAACAATAAATGACAAGTCTGCTATATATAAATATTTAATTAAGTAATTTCAAAAATCCAGAAAAAAGATTTGTGAAATTCAATATCTGCTTTTGGTAATTGGTAAAGGTCAGGAGCATTAAACAATAAATAAAATACACTCCTAAAGCAATTAAATAGTACCAAAAAAAACAAAAAACAGGGGGCTGAAGGCTTTTGTTTTGGCAGACACAAATGTCTACGTGGATCACATCCTCTCCTCTGCTGGGACGGGACAGGGCCTGTCCTTTGATGTAGTTGTGGATCTTGTCCGTAGGGACAACCTGGGGACCGGCTACATCATCTACATGGACAGTTTTTACACCAGCCCCCTGCTCTTCCGCCACCTTTTGGTGTTTGTGGCACGTACCGGGAGGGAGGGGTAAGAGAGGGTGACCTTTGCTCCAGCGTTTATCTGGTCTACAGCGGGACATGGTGCAGCGCTGGCAAAAGACTGGTGACCAGTATGAGCGGGTCTCTGCCCAGACCCACCGCGGTGACGGAGTACAATGAGTATATGGGCGGTGTCCACACATCTGGCACCAACTCAGTCCACCATAAAACAAGAGGTATGTGCCACTCAGCACACACATGACCCGAGGGCAGTTCCAGGAAGAGCTGCCCTCGCACCTGCTTGAAACAACTCCTGTTTGTCTTGCTCCAGCTCCAGCTCCACCCTCCACCCTCCACCCTCCACCTCCCTGTGCCCACGAGCAGAGGGAATCCAGCCCCCCAGAGGTCCACCAAGGAGAGGCCAACAGTGCACCAGCTGGATGTGTGCACTTTGTGATGTAGGACTGTCTCCAGCCAGACAGGAACTGATACACACATTTTCATATTGAGAATGCAATGATGTAGTCGTAGTGTCTTCTTTTTTGTTTAGATTTTGTTTAGTCCTTAAAATGATTTATCTTGTTCTTTCTTGTTCATTCACAACAAAATTATGACAGCAAGTTCAAAAAAGATACACAAACACATTAATCAAGTGGTCAGTAACAGCAGTGTGATATTAAAACAGGCCACTATGAAGTTTTTACAGCTGAATATTGCATGGTCCTGCCTACAGTTACAATATTTAACAATAAAAATAGCTAATATTCTTGTGTAATGTTGATCTAGTATGAAATCCTGGTGATATCCAATCAACAACACAGTACAGTCAGTGCATTGTAGAGTTATATGTACATTTTCTCTCACCTTTAGCCGTTTCATGAAGCTTCTCTCGTTCAGACGAAGAAAATGTGGAGTCGAAGGCACAGAAACTGAGTCCGAGCTTCTTTTTGCAGCTGCTGTTTTATAACAAATAAAAGACACGAGGAAATGAGAATCTGAGAAACTGACAAGTCCGGTTTCACATCCACATCACAGTCCAGTTACTTTCTGCACCGCCTTTAATAAAAAAGGAAGCATATTTAATCTGGCGTCACATTTCTGCAAAACAGTAGATTTGATTCATATATTCCATATAAACCTGTTCAAATACATCTGAAACCTGTTCAAGTCCATATAAACCTGTTCAAATTCAGCTAAAACCTGTTCATATTCATAAAAAACATTTTCAAGTCCAACTAAAACATGTTCAAGTCCAACTACAACCGGCTCAAGTACACAAAACCTGTTCAAATCCATATAAAACCTGTTGAAGTCCATATAAAACCTGTTCAAATCCAACAAAACATGTTCAAGTCCAACTAAAACCTGTTCAAGTCCAACTAAAACCTGTTCAAATCCATCTAAATTCAGCTAAAACATGCTCGAGTCCATATAAAACATGTTCAAATCCACTTAAAACATGTTCAAATCCAACTAAAACATGTTCAAATCCATCTAAATTCAGCTAAAACGTGCTCAAGTCCATATAAAACCTGTTCAAATCCATCTAAAACCTATTGCTCCTTCCTACATATATTCAGAATAGTTTAAAGCCATTTGTAAAGTCCCAAAACATCACCTACCGAATGTACTTAAGGACCAAATAAAACATTGTGTGCTGTTCTGTTCATGTCTGATTTCACCCAGTGCACCATGGGACCTTTCAAACAATAATAACAATGGTTTTGGGCAGAACCTTGGAGCTGCAGGTGGGACAGGTCTGAACCCGTCCTGGTGTGTCACCCTACACTCAGTCCTGGGCTAATATTAACCTGAAAATACCAGGTCTTGCCCTCAGCCACAGTCCAGCTGCACATTAACACAATGTTATCACGCCTGCTATTTCGTGAAGCGTAAAACACAGTCGCATCAAGTTTCACCCGTGGTTTTTCATCTAAAAGTAGAAGTGTCACTGAAGAGATCTATTTTCCTTCAGCAGAATGTAGATGACTCACCTGAGAAGGTTCCTTAAAACTCACCGCAGAGGCTCGGATGCAGAAGTAGAAGTAATTTCGTCTGATTTCCAAACAGTTTTAATAAAGAGGGAACAGGCCGCTGCAAAGAAACAGTCTGAGGTTGGAAGTCCTGCTCCACGGACATATTACACCCCAGCATTAATAATATTACGTGGCACTGTACGTCATTACGTCAACTAAACCGAAAATGAAACTTAACTCAGACAGAATTCAAGGTGCACTTTTGAGCTGGACCAGAAGAGGGCAGCAGAGCATTACACGGGGACTTTCAGCGTGTTGTGGCTGTTTGTTTGGTAGAATAAAACAGAAGAGGAGACTTGAATATGTTTACAATTGTTTACAAGGAACTATTTATCATTTATTTATTATGTTCAAACAATAAAAAACTGTAAAACCTTGAAATAAGAGACAGCCACCATCTGTTGTGTTTTTAAACCAGAATAAGTCAGTTCTATTGAGGAATATAAATTAGAAAATTAAAAAATAAAATAGCTAATATTTTAGATGCATGATCCTGTCAGATATAGGCTTTGTACCTTTTTTTGTAAAGTAATGTTTAAATAAAAGCTAGTTTTTATTATATTATTAAGTTTATTTTTCTTTTTTCTAAAGTAGACCTCATTGAAATTAAGTTTGATGGTTTTGATAAGCTAAAACTTGAAAACTTTGTATATTGTACAAATATGGAAGAGTAGGTTTCTAAAGGGGCATTTTTTGTTTTAATTTTTTTGGTTAGTTTTTTTTTTTTCTAGAAGATTGTTGATGAAAATTAATTAAAATAAGTTATATTATTAAAATGAGTTTGTTTTTTCATACTGTAACAGGAATCATCTGTGGAAAAAAGACTGTTATCGACATTTTATTATAAAACCTGTTCAAATCCAACTAAAACATGCTCAAGTCCATATAAAACCTGTTCAAATCCAAATAAAACATGCTCAAGTCCATATAAATCCTGTTCAAATCCAAATAAAACATGCTCAAGTCCATATAAAACCTGTTCAAATCCAACTAAAACATGCTCAAGTCCATATAAAACCTGTTCAAATCCAAATAAAACATGCTCAAGTCCATATAAAACCTGTTCAAACCCAAATAAAACATGCTCAAGTCCATATAAAACATGCTCAAGTCCATATAAAACCTGTTCAAATCCAGCTAAAACATGCTCAAGTCCATATAAAACCTGTTCAAATCCAGCTAAAACATGCTCAAGTCCATATAAAACCTGTTCAAATCCAACTAAAACATGCTCAAGTCCATATAAAACCTGTTCAAATCCAGCTAAAACATGCTCAAGTCCATATAAAACCTGTTCAAACCCAAATAAAACATGCTCAAGTCCATATAAAACCTGTTCAAATCCAACTAAAACATATTCAAGTCCATATAAAACCTGTTCAAACCCAAATAAAACATGCTCAAGTCCATATAAAACCTGTTCAAATCCAAATAAAACATGCTCAAATCCATATAAAACCTGTTCAAATCCAACTAAAACCTATTCAAGGCCATATAAAACCTGTTCAAACCCAAATAAAACATGCTCAAGTCCATATAAAACCTGTTCAAATCCAAATAAAACATGCTCAAATCCATATAAAACCTGTTCAAATCCAACTAAAACCTATTCAAGGCCATATAAAACCTGTTCAAATCCAACTAAAACATGTTCAAGTTCATATAAAACCCGTTCAAGTCCATGTAAAACCTGTTAAAATTAAGCTAAAACCTGATTAATTCCAACTGAATCCTATTGTTTCCTAATACGTATCTGAAGATTAAAAATGTAATAGTAATTTCATAAGTTGCTACTGCCATCTGCTGTTGAAAAATAGGTATTATTTTCAAAATGTTAAAATTCAATATAATTCACTTGGGCTTGGTTTTATTCTGAAAAATCTGGACTAATGAAGCAGTAGCAAAACTTTTTTTTTAAACTGCAGTGTTGACCATACTGCAGTATAATTTACTTCACTGAAAAGATTCTCCGTGAGGTAATGGAGGAGTGATAATTTATTAAAGAGTGATAATCGCTGCTCCGGGACCAGAACAGAAGTGCTTTACTGACGCAGTTGAACGTCCGGGAAAATATGGAGCTGCTCAGAGCACGGCCCGACATTTGTCAGCTCAGCAGGAAAAGCACAAATGAACTGCTGCAGCACAGTTTTGGGGTGAACACAGGTTTTTAAAAGCAACATTAATTCATGCAGCATTGATTTTATTACTGCTACTGTCTTAAACTGCAGAGAGCTGCTTTAATATAGATGGCACTCACAGTGTTAGCTCCATACAGACACTCAAATTAAAACTTCACATTTTAATTTGAGTTTCAGTCAAAAATCAAACCATCAATCTTTTAAAATTCTTTATTAGTGGCTTTTACATCAGCACAATATTACTAATAATGTACTTTTAACACATTTATTACATTAGCTCCACTCATTTTGCATTTGATTCTGTTTATTTCAAATACATCTTTAGATTTCATTTATGAGCATTAATTAAAAAACACTAAATTAGAATTTTCAGAGGCCTTTAAAAATGTTTAACAGAGAAAATCCTACTGATGGACTTTAGTTCCACTACATTGGCTTCTGTTTTGTTTACCTTTAGCTGACTGAGCAAGAATTAGAAAAAACAATTCAGCATTCAGTGAATATGCAGCCAGAGTAGTGGGTGTACTACCAGAGAGTAAAAATACTCCAGTACTGTCCTTTTCAAGTATCTGTGCTTTACTAAAACAGATTTAAAACCAGCTACGTTGACTTTTACTCCATTACATTTCAGAAGAAATATCTTTACTTTCTGTGTTTTTTATTGTTGTAACTGTGCAACACTTTAAATTAAAGGATAAAGTTGGACTTAAATGTGTAACTAAACCCATACTTCCACTTTTTTATTGACAAATTTAATCTATTTTATATTAAGTTGTTGAAGCTGAGTCAAATGCTTTAACTTTTAGACTTGTAAGAACATTTAAAAGCAAGTACTTTAATGCTTTCACTTAAGAAATGGAAAAGAAGCACTGATTAAGACCCAAATAAAGCACAATGACAACCAGGACTCTTTAGCGATAACTTTATTAAGAAGGGAAGCAGCAGAACAACCGAAACTGCTCCAAACCACAGACGAGTCCAGGATATAGCAGGCAAAACTCAGACTCAGAAGACAGAAGATACTGACTTTTATCAGGAATCAGGAAAGACGACGGTCCAGGAACAAACAGGGTCAAAAAGTCAACATTAAGAAACAATCTGGCTCTGATTAAGTGTGATAAAACATTTAAATACAGGTCGACTTCATGGAAATGGCAGGAATTGTGTGTTCTCTGGCGTCTGAAGTGAGTCAGGGAGGAGCTACAGGTGAATGGAAATGTCCTCTACCCACTCACTGACTGCACACACATTCAGTCAAGTGCCATTCGCCAAAATCATCTTGTTTTATTTAGAAACTGGCACATTTTGGTGGATAATGCCCTTTTGTTTTTTGTAAATGTACTGCTTAACGCACACATGTCAAACACAAGGCCCGGGGGCCAAATGCGGCCCTTTGCAGTGTTTTAAGTGGCCCTTCAACACATTTGGAAAGTGATATTTTTGGCACTAGGTTTTAATGGATTTGATTTTTGCTACAAAGATAAATACAACCTGTTGAAATCAAACTAATACCTGTTCAAATTCAACTAAAACCTGCTCATATTCAACTAAAAACTTTTCAAATTCAACTAAAACCTGCTCATATTCAAATAAAACCTGTTCAAATTCATCTAAAACCTGCTCATATTCAACTAAAAACTGTTCAAATTCAACTAAAACCTGCTCATATTCAACTAAAAACTGCTCATATTCAACTAAAAACTGTTCAAATTCAACTAAAACCTGTTCAAATCCATCTAAAACCAGTTCAAATCTGACTTAAACCGGTTCAAGTCCAACAAAAACCTGCAAACTACAAACAGTTTTTATAAAAGGAGGAAATTAATGTTAAAAGATAACTTTTGTAAGACTCAAATGAAGATGAAATCTCACATTTAGAATTTTATAAAAGCTTTGGCCCCAGAATGGATTCTTATGAACTATTGTGGCCCCTCACCTCTTTGAGTTTGACACCACTGGCTTAACTGAAGGTATTAGGATGGATATGTTGCGTTTGTTCATGTTCTTGTCGTGTTTATTTTATTATGAGACACTTACAAATACAAAATACTTAGAAAGGACAGAGAGTTTTTTCTGTGTCCTGTTATGAACTCATCTTTGGGTCGATAGAATAATCCTCTACAAAGGAATAGATGCTTGTTCTTCTGTGTTACTCTATCATAACTCAAACATGACCTTGGGATAAATCATAAATTATTACAGCATCTATCTTCTCTGATAAATCCCAGCACAAATACCTGAACATGTTCCACCCTCGCTGTGTTTCTCCTGATCCTCTCAGATTATACAGCAGGTGGTTTCTGGGCTTGAGCCAACAGAGCTTAATGGTTTCTGTCACTGATCTGTGAGAGAATATTAAACTAGTGTAGTGGTATAACGTTTGAATTAATATTTTTATTATGTATTATCATGATTGGGGAAAAAAGAGTGTGTTTTTACCCCAAGTTGTGAGGTAAATAACAAAATATACTCTACATCCCTAAGAAAAATGAATAATAAGCCACATATATCTGGGTGAAAATAGCAAAACACTTATTGGCCAAAGAAATCATCATTATATAATCATTAAAGTGGATGGAAACACACCCAATAAAAATAAAAAAGCAGTAAAGACACCACTTGGTCTCTTACAAGAAAATAGAAATCAATAGGCCATATTAATGTGAGCAAAAATGATAAAACAGACTATATTAATGTGAAATCAGAATCAGAATTCAGAAGACTTATTAAAAGATTAAAAAAAAAACAGCAGAAATATAAAAAATAAATATCAAAATACAGAACCTAAAGAATCTAAAAACACCTCAGTAAAAATAAACAAGCATTTTAAAATATTAAAAAAGAGAGATAGTTTTAGATCACTTATACAAGGATGTAAATATTATTTGCACCTGAGTAAGAATAAATAAAATACACCTGAGTGAAAAATAGAATAATAGACGTCAACAGTACAAGGTTTTTTGACCAAAGACGGATTGTTCTTAGACAAAGTTCACACGTCTAAACCGCCATAAATTCAACGTAGACACAAGGAACCACACAAGCTTTTTAAATGTGTTTCTAAAAAGCACCGGCCGAAAGAACGATAACGAGACTACCGGCCTGTGAACAATCAGAGTGGATGAGAGGCTCGGACAAAGGGCTCCTGATGAATCCAGAAGCGATGGTGCGGCAGGACATTGATGCGGCTCTGTTCTGCTGCAGCTAAAAGACGAGTCGGGACAGTAATTTAGAGGAAGAGGAGGTAAACACAGGCACGAAAGCTTTCAGTCTGAGTTCTGAGTGATGAAGATTGTGAGCTTTTATTACATTTTACAGCTTTTGAATGTAAGGTTTCATCTTCACATCAGACTTAATCACATTAGTTTTTCTCCGTTTATGCCTAATTTTCATGCATCATTTTGTGAATTCCCTTCAATTTGTGCCACTTTGCCCTCAGTTAATGGCTACTCGTTTTAAGTGTGGCATTCTTCCCTATTAGATGTCTTTAGAATAGTTTAGTGCCTTTTTGTCTTTATTGATTACTGTGTAAATGAAGACATAAATTATGAACTGCTCAATGGAAGAAATGTCCAAAGGAGGCATTTTGTTTTTGCTTTGTAAGAGTTTATTACATTCATTAGATTACCTTGAATCTTCTTCTTCTTCTTCTTCTTCTTCTTCTTCTTCTTCTTCTTCTTCATTAGATTAACTTGAATCTTCTTCTTCTTCATTAGATTAACTTGAATCTTCTTCTTCTTCTTCTTCTTCATTAGATTAACTTGAATCTTCTTCTTCTTCATTAGATTAACTTGAATCTTCTTCTTCTTCTTCTTCATTAGATTACCTTGAATCTTCTTCTTCTTCTTCTTCTTCTTCTTCTTCTTCTTCTTCTTCATTAGATTAACTTGAATCTTCTTCTTCATTAGATTAACTTGAATCTTCTTCTTCATTAGATTAACTTGAATCTTCTTCTTCTTCTTCTTCTTCTTCTTCTTCTTCTTCTTCTTCTTCTTCATTAGATTAACTTGAATCTTCTTCTTCTTCTTCTTCTTCTTCTTCTTCTTCTTCTTCTTCTTCATTAGATTAACTTGAATCTTCTTCTTCTTCTTCTTCTTCTTCATTAGATTAACTTGAATCTTCTTCTTCTTCTTCATTAGATTAACTTGAATCTTCTTCTTCTTCTTCTTCTTCTTCTTCTCTCAAACAGTGCATTTCCATTTTAAACACTGGGAGCTGAAACCACGAGACAAGCTGCCCTTCAGCACATTCCCAAAACAATATAATCAACCACTCTGCAGTAGCTGTGGCGTCCCGGCGAGGCGAGGAGTGAATCAGGGCCACAGAGGGCAGCAGACGGGGCATTTAAGGACCTGCCCGGGAGCAGCTATCGGCCCAGAAACGGTCCACAAACATACGAAGCCCAGGGCCGTGTCGGACGGGGCCAATAAACAGACCGGAGCTGAGAGGAAGAGTTAGGGATAGAACCTGGGACACTCCCTTCATGACCCCGTCCCACACACTCTCCAAAAGTCAAGCATCTGTAATGTCTGTCCTGTTAACCCCCGAGCAAAGAGAAGTTTGTTGAAAACATGGAAAATAGCGGGATTTGGATTTAGAGAAGCATCTTTTCATCAGAACACCAATCAATTTTGTACAACAAACATTTTCCTTGACAAAAAGAAGGCCTCGTCCTGTTGAGACATGGTTATCATTGCCATCTGCTATTGCTAATATCTAACGAGACACTGACTAAATGATGCAGAGGAATTAATCATTATTATGAATTTAAAAAAAAGGTCACACGCTGTAATATTTAGTTGCACCGCCTTTAGCTTTGTTTACACCACAAATTCTCTGTGGCATTGTTTTACAAAGCTTCTACAATGTCAAAAGATGTATTTCCATCCAGTGTTGCATTAATTTTTCACTAATTTCTGGTATTGATGATGGCAGAGTGTGACTGCTGTGGCAATTCTCAATGGGGTTAAGATCTGGACTTTGCTGTCTCTTCATAGACCCTTTACTGTTTTACATCAGCTGTGCATTTCGGCAATTTTCAATGGACACAAGGACATGGACATAATGGTTTTGGCCAATACTACATGTGTGTTCTGTCAGTGAGAGGGTAGAGAACATTAGGCTCATGCTCTATTTATAATAGGAAACACCCGCTAAAGGCTACAAGCTACACTTAACAGAGAGAAACCCTTAGGACTTTGTTACACTGGACTTTTTTAGGGGGTTTTAGGGCCTGTGCCTCCTCATTAAAGACCGTTGAACCTGATCAGATTAGCACTCGCATAATTCAAGACTGAGCTGATAATAGAATAGGAATGCTTTATTGTCACTGTAAACAAGATACTACATAATTGCGGAGCTTATAATACTATAAAATATACTATAAAATATTTAAAACTGAAAGTGATAATAAAAAGGTGGCATAAAAAACTGTTCCTGTAGAAATAAAAAAAGATGTTGAAAGTCTGCTGTAATTTATATTTTAATACCAATTCAGTAACAATTGTGACAGATTTGTTTGATTATAGCACCTGAGTTCTTCACAGCTTTGAAATATATAACATATATAACCTTGAACTGTTGCCTTAAACATAACATATGATTAAATATGGATGTACCTGCAGTTTTATTCTAATGCATATTCGTCTGGGACATTAATATTCTATGATCCATTTTCCCGTAAAGGTCCCGGTCCCTCTGAACCCAGATGAAGGTGGAGCTAAAGGTTAAAACACAGAACAGTGCTGTACATGTCCCAGAGAGCTGCAGCCATGTTCTGTCTGCCCTCTGCAGAACAACCCCACTGCAGTAAAGCCCCCTCCCCCTCCCCGTCTGCTGACCAATGATGTTTAGAGGTCAGTCCGCCAGCGCCGTTACTGGTGTCACCCGCTCACGCACCGCTCCGTCACCGACGACGAGCTGAGAGGAACGACCGGGGCGTGGTTCAAACGCAGGAATAAACAGAGATGTTGGCCGTCCTTCTTTCAGGATCAGCCCACACATGAATCACACTGGTGTCTGACGCAGTCTGTTTAACATCCATGTATTATTGAATTCATTATATTCACACAATAAAATATAGATGTTATTGTACAGAAGATAAATCCAAGGCCTATTTGTGGTACTGCAACAACAAGTGCAGGGGACTAAACTGAAAACGAGGCTGGCATCGAGGCTAATACTCAAGAGTTCAAGCTTCATCAGCGTCTAGAGGGAATAAAATACGAGTTTTCAAACCTTAAGGCTGATAAATACTCCGCAAAAACAGAGAAATTTGTTCTCACTTGCAGGGCTGTGCTGAGGCACAGGTTTGGGAGTTCTCACAGCTTTTTCTCGACAGAACTTTTTTCTTGTGTGGCGTCCGACAACTGTTGTGTGATTGGTCAGAAATTTGAAGTGGGCGTGGCTACAGCGGAGTAACAGTTACTGCTTTTTCGTTGACGCGGAAGGTTAAATAAATAACATTTCAAAAAAGTTTGACAAATGGATTGTTTTGAGGATCAGCTGCCGAGGCGGTGAGAAAGTACGAACATCTATACCTCGTGTAAGCAATGAAAAACAAGTCTGAGATGACTGAACAGAAGTCCCTGAATGTGGAATTCAAAGATGAGTTTGATATCACGACCTCAGTGATGAGGTACAGAGAGCAGTACTGCCTCAATAATCACAGCGACAGAAATAAACATATTGAAAAGGTTTATTTAAATAAAGAACTGCAGTCACTATATCATAACGACTGAAGCCCAGGAGCTAAAACAGACTCTAAATTCTTTGGAAGATGAAAAGGAAAGGCTCACGGACCAACTTTCAAGCTTTATTCAGGACGAAGGTGCTTTTAACCGCCTTCATCGTCATTTGAAGATGCTCCTAGAGGTCTATAAATCAGATCACAACTTAAAACTCCTTAATGAGAACTTCCAGCTAAGTTCTCTGATGAACAAGATGGAGTGTCAAGAGGGGCTTTGCCAACGTCTTCTAGAGCCGTTGAAAACCGACAATCAAGACCTGCCGCTTAAAAGTAACACGGCTACAGTCTTGGAAAAAAAAAAAACATTAAAAAAAGTTATAATAGTAATAGTTATGTCCAAACATAGCTAACGTTACATACAAATATTAGCATAGCTGCTTGTTAGCTAAATATGGACAGAAATACATTGATGTACCTGTGAAAATGAATATCTTCTAAAAAAAAATAAAAAACACATTGCTGCCCCAGACCAAGTTTTTGAGAGCAGTGAGGTCGAGGGAAGTGACCCATGATGAGTTACGTTTTGCTGTGAACCAGGATTATGTTTAAACACTCTCCAAACTCAACTTTTCAGGGAAATAAGGACATTTTTTCAGAAATGGCCAAAAATTAAAACTTCTGGTTGAGTGATATATTTTTAAACGCTCTTTAGATAACATCTATGTGTTAAATAATCTTTTTTCCTACAAATTCAGAAGGCATTTTCTATAGTGGCTTTAGCCTATTATTTAGTTATACACTGATTATCCAATGTTTATTATCATTTATCTATTTCTAGAACATCATAAAAAGCACACAGACATTACTATTGTACATAAATACACTTTTATGTTATTTTTATTCATTTATTTCCCCCTTATTTTAATCAGTTATGCAGCTATGCTAGTGTGTTTTGGTTCAAAATGGAGACTCCTAGGGTCTTGTTTGTTTCTATGGCAACGGGTCATGTGACCTGGAATTATGTGACATCACATGACAGCTCTGTCTTTAAAGCCTTTTCATTCTAGTAAGTAAGTAACTCCTAAACATTTTAGTCACTTTCAGACAGTTTTAGTCACACTTACAACCAGACGGCGAAAACGACGAGTAGCAGTAAGTACAAGTAAGTACAGAGAAAATAAGTATTTATAGAATTTTACGGAAATGGGGATCGAACAGAGCTCTTTGGGAGGGGAAACTGGCAGCTCAGTGGACGACATGGATGATTCTGTCAGTGAAGTTTCTCGCATGACTGTGAATGAAAACTACGAGTTTAGAGCGGCCAGCGATGGTCGCAGGTGCTCTAGACCTGGAACAGTAGGACCAGAAGGGATCCGCCTCGCGAGTCAGAGGCTAAGGCAGCACTATCAAAACTTAGGCCTAGCCGCAGCACTGACTGAGAACGTACAGCCCGGCGTGGTACATAGGATCTCCTACCTCAACGCTCAACTCAACCAAAGAGAAAACGAGGCTGGCGTCGAGGCAAATACTCAAGACGCCGATTCATTACAAGTAAGCACTGGGTCTGAGAAAGATGAGCTTCCACAGCGTCTCGAGAAATTACAACAAGAGAACGTTCAGCTGAAGGAAGAGCAGGCACAAACGATCTCGGAGAGGGATGAAGTTTTGAGGCGAGTGCACCGTCTTGAGGAGTGCGAATCCTCGTTGAAAAACTCTAATTCCCAGCTCAAGTCGGAGATGATTGAACTGAAGTCACAAAATGCCAAACTAAATGATGAATTTGAACTGATGACTTCAGTGATGAGGTACAGAGAGCAATACTGCCTCAACAACCACAGCGACAGAAGTAAACATATTCAGGAGGTTACTGTAAATGAAGAACTACGGTCAGAGATACACCACCTGATCCACAATAACAATATCTTATCATTCGAAGCCCAGGAGCTAAAACAGAAGGCAACCTCTTTGGAAGACGAAAAGAAAAAGCTCATAGAGAAACTTAACAGGTTTATTCAGGACGAAGGTGCTTTTAACCGCCTTCATCGTCATTTGAAGATGCTCCTAGAGGCCTATACGTCAGATCGCAACTTGGAACTCCTTAATGAGAACTTCCAGCTAAGTTCTCTGATGTACAAGCTGGAGTGTCAAGAGGGGCTTTGCCAACGCGAACACATCAGCAAAGCTTTTCTGGAGCCGTTGAAAACTGAGAATCAAGACCTGTCCAGACGACTGCAGCAGCTCCAGACGGAGAATGTGTCCCTGACGGCCGAAGCCACTGAACTTAGGTCCAAGATGGCTGACTGTGTGGATTTACAGGAAAAGCTGAATGCACTGCAGCTTAAATGTAACACAGCTACAGCTGAACTGACCCATCTCAAAGAGGCACACAGGTCTCACATTGAAAACATAGTCGCTGAGAATTCCAGTATGAGGCGTGTAGTCGCTGAACAAAAGTTTACACAACAACAGTATCTGTCCAGCCACATCAACATGAATGAATTTCTACGACTAAAGAGTGAGTATGAGAAGTTAGTGACGGAGAACGAAGTCCTTTTGAGGGAGGTCGCGCAACTTCGGGAGAAACAACAGCCCGCGGTGTTGGACCAAATGTGTCACAAACAAGAGGTTGAAGGACTGAGGTCATGGACCCAAAAACTGATAGAAGACAAATATCAGATGCAGATCGAGATAAATGAGCTTTCAAATCAAGTTGCAGAGGCAAGAAAATCTTTGACAGAGGAACAAGCTGAGGTCGAGGAACTGAAAAAGAGGATTAAGGCCTACGCTGCTGAAGTGAATGAGCTAAAAAACCCAGAACCAGCTCCAGACCCAGAACGAGATGAAGACCCAGAACGAGATGAAGACCCCGAACCAGCTGCAGACCCAGAACCAGCTGCAGACCCAGAACCAGCTGCAGACCCAGAACCAGCTGCAGACCCAGAACCAGCTGCAGATCCTGACGACGACATGGAGGCCTGTACATCAAGAACCAAAATCAAAGTCTTCCAGCGACGTGCAGCGATGTTTTTCAGGCACTGAAGGACTCACCACACACCTGAGAGAGAAGAGAAGAGGAGCTGGAAAAGTAATTATTTTAATTCACACAAAAGCATTGGGAAAACTGCACATTCAATTCCAAATCAAATCATCCAAAACTGGCAAGAGCCTATTGAAATCGCTAGAAGTGCGCGAAGCGCACTACACTAAGTCAATGAGGAGCGCAAATTGGACTCAATTGGACCCATGATTAAATTACAACCATGTTGCCATGGCAACACTCTAAAATATGACAATTCTGGCCTTATGCAGGGCCAGTGCGACGCCGGGGAAACTCTGTTGTCAATTAGTTAAATTTGGTTAAACACATTCCGTGCACGTCACTTTGAGGGTGAGAGGAAAAACGCATAATTGAAATCGTTGGAATTATTATTAGGCCCGAGCCAGCACAACTGGCATTACTGACTATTGTAATCATAAGCAGTGCGCGAAAGTATGCTACACGTGCGCAGTGTGAAATGACAGGGACCCGGCATAATTGTAATTGCTATATGTGTAGTGAAGGTCAATGACGAGCGCGAAGCCTATGGAAAATCCAAAAATTTAGTTTGGCATAAATACACTAAATTTGGCGTGTATATTCCTTGGGTCACTAACTTTGACCGTGTTGTCATGGCAACACCGCAAAATTCATGAAAATGAATGGAAAAAGATACAAAACATGGGGGAAAAAATTTACTTTTTTTGGCATAAATTCACAAAATTTTACACACATGTCCACGATCAAAGGAGAAACAAAAAAGCCAATTGGACGCATGCCGTAACTTCAACTGTGTTTCTGTGGCAACGACTCAAATATTGATATGTTTAAAACATATTTTAATTTGTTATAACTTGCACATATGTTTTTTATTTGACCTAATATTGTAAGGATTTACTCCCTACAGGTGCCAGAACAGATCTCAAATCGGAAGGTCTAAAAATGTTTACCCATACATTTTTTTAAGTCGACACGAAAAATCACCATTTAAAAACATTGACTATTGGACCGTCAAAAATTTTAGTTTTTCGGAATTTGATGAAATTTGGCACATTTGTTCGTTAGGAAATAAGGATTTAGGAAAACTTTACGTACATGCCCTATTTGGAAAGATGTAGTTGTAGTGGTCCGCTAAATTTGCAAAATTCACCTATACAGGTAAATACGAGCTTCACAGACAAAATATTTGACATGGTTCTTCAACAACCCCAAAAGTAACCTCCATTGCTGTCTATGCTCATGAATCATTAATATTAAATAAAACCTTGGCTCATTATCAGAAAACACACTGTCAGCCGTTACTACAATGATCCACATGGTCACTGTGTTTTTTTGGAACATGCGCTGATGCTGGGGGTGCGTCTCATCACTGCTAGTGCCCTGGAAGTGCTGACTCGGGGCTCTTCTCGCTGTAAGTGGCCCCTCAGGGTGACAGCACATCAATACTGCTCTGGAATCAGCTGCAGGGATCCACAGTGGACGCTCTCTCCAGCGCAGCCCACTCGAGTGTTCAGGATTCTGCTGGAAATGTTTCAGGTGTGATGAAAGGCTTTTAAGGAGTGCATCTTTGGCACATTTTTATAACTGGTTATTGACCCTTTTTACGATGGACTGAAAACATGTTGACTAAAGCTAAAAGATGAGAAGCCTTGTTTGACTTAGCAGTTCATAAAATCTGCTGCTATAAAATAAAATGGATATGGAAGAGGTTTAGGGCAACTGTAAAAAAATATATTCATAAATTTAAAAATAAAACATAAACATTTAGAGAAGGTCAGAATTATGGGTAAAAAATTCTGTTTTTGACATTTTCTTTGTCTTCTGAAAAGTCAGTTTCAGTTCTCTGAACCATTCTGACTTTTTATCTCTGAATTCAGATTTTTATCTTAAAATTATGATTTTGAATTGTATTTTGTTTGTTTTTTTGTTTGTTTTCTAACGCCTAATTTACACTGACTGCTGAACAGATACGGAACGGCGTCCGTACGGACGCCACAAGGAATAGAAACCGTTGTAGTCAGTGCAAGCATTTACACCAGCTGCGGTGTGTTACGTCTCCTGATCCGGAGCTCCGGAAGGTTTCCGCAAGAAGTCTATTTTTTCCGGACGCCGCATGTGGATTTTCATGAAGTTGAAGAAATTACAAGTGCAGTGACGGGGTCCCGGGGGTTATTTGAGACCACGGACGACGAGAGATTCATCACGGAAGTCCAAAACCACACATATGATATTTCACATACTTTTTATAAGGACAACACCAGAAAAGAGAAGGCATGGAGTGAAATAGCTGGAGCTCTGGGATATACTGGTGAGTTTTTATCAGCACCTCTCTCTTTACATGGATGTTATCACGTGAACTCAACTCTTCAGCGTGAATCCCTGTGGTTTTGTGGTCTCGCGGATGCAGATTTCCGGACACGTACAGCACACACACCGCTCCCGGTGTAAATGGCAGTCCTTACGGATTCCGTACGGAATCCCTTTCGCAGTCAGTGTAAATGAGGCGTTAACGCTGACTTTTATTCTGATAAATTCTTATAGTTAAATTCTGCTAAGTCTTTCCACATTATATAAATATTTGTTTTATCTCAAAATACAGATGTTTTTTCTCAAAGTTCTGACTTTCATCTCAGAATTCCTACTTTAATCTCAGAGTTATTACTTTTTACTGAGAATAATGTCTTT
The DNA here is from genome assembly GCA_036850595.1 of Rhyacichthys aspro. NCBI lineage: Eukaryota > Metazoa > Chordata > Actinopteri > Gobiiformes > Rhyacichthyidae > Rhyacichthys > Rhyacichthys aspro. Next base: position 3,206,356 of record CM072148.1, on the reverse strand, counting down.
TTTCTTGTGATTCTTACTTTTTTCTGAGGTTAACCAACACAGAGCCATTGAGTTGCCTCTGATCCTTTAGTGTGAGGAGCAGGTGGATAAAGGCCAGACGAGCAGAAGAAGATTACACATCCCAGACACAGAAGACGAGCGAGCTGCCACCTTAAGCTGCAGATACAACCGTCTGGCTCCGGCTACACTCCACCTGTCAGTGATAGTTACGTAACAGATGGGAATTAAAGTCTTAGAAAGTAACGCAGGGTAAAGGGAGTGTCTTCAGGTGTACACGAGCTCTTTAGAGGACGCCATTGTTACGATGTGACGAATAAAATTGGAAAAAAAAAACATTCAAGACTATTTAGAATCATAAATGTTAATTAGAGTTAAGTAGATAAGCATAAACATCCTTGTGACTCCTGTGTGCTTCAATGTTGCTTGAACTGTATTTTGAGACAGTTATACACTTAAAAAAAAGTTTGGATCAATGTATTCCCTTTTATTCAAGTTTATACTACACTATTTTACACAATACACCTGTAACAAAGCAACATTTTCAGGTTTTTCTCATTATAACTTACAGTAAAATATGTCCAAACAGTGCTCAATATGAATAGAGTTTAAACAAAAACAATTATAAAGTTCCAAAACTACTCAGTACCAATTACACGTACAGTTATCTGGAGACCCTAAGAACATATATTTAAACAAACTGCAGCATAATTGTTGGAGTATTCTGCAGGGAGCATGACATTTCACATTTCAGACCCAAAATAAATCAGATAATCCCCAACTATGTCCAAGCATGACCTTAACAGAACAGAAACAATCACTCCTCCGAAGACAGTATCGTACAAAAAGCGATAAGAATGTTCCCCAGACATGTATTCCAGTCATTCTTCGATAAATACATACAGTAAACACTCGCATCTTTGATATTTGTTCATTCTTCACTTTAATAAGCTCGACTCCTCTGGGTAAATACACAAATATTTCCGCGGGTCATGTGGTCAAAGTGATTTAGAGATTTAAAGCTCTTTTGATGTCAACGAGCAGCAGTGTTACCAAAGAAGGAAGAGGGAGACTCCGGGGTCACATTCCTCATCTGAAAAATGGAGCATAATCATAGAACAGCGTTTAAAGAGACGATCTGCTACTGCACTTTTCCTGTCAGGGACTGGATTTAACTACACTGTTTAACTATTTGACTAAAGCCAGAATAAATAATGTTGTATTACAGTGAAGAGGTGTGAAAAGAAATTATGTATACTACTTAAGTTTTATAAATTGACTTAAATGTTCATTGTATAAAGAGTAGTTGGAATAAATGGAGCAAAAGATGTTAACAGTCGAGTCAACTTATTCATCTTCTTTGCATTTGCCTTTATTGGAAAAATAGACATTTAAACCACTGCAGAACTGAACTGAGGGGTGCAGTAGATGCATTGATTTACACTTCCCATCACTACACCTGCCCAGAGAAGAAAAACTCATATATTTCCACTAGATGGAGTAGCGAGCTAAAGTAGCACTTAGCCGTTAGCACCTGGAGGTTTAAGACGCATGTTAAATGTCTTCAGTCAGTCATATGTATTTCTAAATCGAAGTAACACATCTGGATATTGCAATTCATTAGAAAACAGAAAAAGATGGAGAACAGCATTTAGAGCATGGATACATATTTTGGGTCATGTTGCCACTGGCTCCTGTTTGTTCTTTGTTTTGCCTCGTCATGTTGTAGAATTTTCAAAAAGAAAAGCTAATTTACCGTACTTTATGATGTGTTCACGTGCCCTCGTAAGACACAGTGGCCAAGTAAGGGACACATTTTTCTTTCAATGCTGTGTTCATGTGTCTTTAACTTGTTAAGTCGGAGTTTTAGCATTGACATTTATAAACCAGTCAATGACAACTGAGTAAATTAGCAGAGTTTAGTAGCATTTAACAAACGAGTCGGCTTTAACTTTAGCTTCTTCGCTCTGTTTTTAACAAAAGCTAAATGTTAAATACCTAGACCGCATGAATGTAGCATTAGTCTGTGCAGAGCGCTGGAAATACAGATTTTTTCTCATTCAGACAAAATGAGAAATCTAATTCTGTGTGTGTCTTTTACAGCATTCTTTGGCGCACTGAGTTTCCATTTTACTGTTGATATTGCAGCTGATATTGATAAAAGAATGATAATGAACAAAAATAAATAAAAAACTGAATTAAAATGTGACCGTATTGAGTTATTTATTTGTCTGTCCTATTGTCGTCCAGAACAATAGAAAAGTGTTGTGGAAATCTCTTCCCTTGTGCCTGTAATAAACGTCCCAGCTCTGCCCTTTGCCAGCGCAGGTTTGATAGGATTAATCCAGCCATTACTTAATTACAGGCCTGACAAGGAGCTGAAAATCCAACAAGAGGATTTACAGCTTTAACGATAAATCAAGAACACCATTCTCCAGGCTTTTTTTTTTCCCCCTTTCTTTCATAAATACTTTGCAGCCTCATTAGCGAGTAGATGACAGAGAGAGCTGGTAATACGCAGTCAATTCTGCCAACGCGGCTCAAGTGACCAGCTGGGTCTTCACTGCACAAATGGAACATGATAATTAACATCGTCGGTGCAAATTATTGGGGAAATTGACATCAGAATATGCAGCAATACCATTACACTGTACAATATATTAATGGATGGTGGCTTTGATAAACCACCATGACGCCTCATATTATTATTATTCAAAATTGTGTTGTAATATGTAGCATTGACCGCTAAAGGAAATGGACCGATAAAGTGTGATGTTGGAAGCTCATCTTCTCACAAATGTTGATGCCATGATGAACAGAACCAGAAGTCACCATTTTCAGGACGAAGTGAGAGGTCTGGAAGAGTTATGTTTAACGCTCACAAACTTTACTTTAGCTCCCTAATGCTAATCTTAGTGTACCACGTAATCTTCTGTTAACAACATGGTTAAAACTGCAGTTTCCAGTCACTGTCCAGGTATTTATTTAAAGTAACAGCAAGTGGATGCCTTGGTGTACGTGTTATTTGTCGTGTAACAAAACGTTAGATCACTTTTGTGTGTGTAAAAAAAATCAATATCTGACAAATATCAATAAAAGTACATTTGATATATACAGCCTATAGCAAAATGTCTTTATGGTTTTTTTTTCAATTTTCTACTCAAGTGGTAACATAAAGACTAATAATATGCATCAATCAGTAATAATAATACTAATAATAATAATAATACTAATACTACTACTAATAATAATAATCACAATAATAATAATAATAATAATAATAATAATAATAATAATAATCACAATAATAATAATAATTATAATAATAATATATTAATAATAATTAAAAAAAAATAATAATAATAAGAAGAAGAAAAGACCCAATAAAAACAATAAAACAAATGTACAAAATTATTTAAAATCTTAAAATATTCAGAGAAAACAATGCAAATAAATATTAAAAACAATAAATAAACAAAAATTAGGCAACACACATTTAATTTTATTTGGTGATTGCTGCTATGAATATTAGAGTTATACAAATCCATTTATTAGAATACAAATGAAAATGTAATTTGCATTGCATTCTTATTTCTTCTTCTTCTCGTTGTCCTGTCTGTTGTAATGGGCTAAAGCATGATTATAGCACATGACATTATTGCACCGGGGCAGACGTCACATCAGCAGCCGACAAAGGTGCATCTGAGCCGCCACAACATCACTTATCGTTCCACTCAGCCTTCCCCGACTGTGGCTGAAGTGGACGGTAATATTAGAAACGCTTCGAGGGCCTGTCCATCACTTATTGTGCTCGGAGGGGGGGACACACGTGGGAAACATGAGCGTTACGTAACCTGCCTTCCTGCATGCCCCGATAAGGAAACACACAGCGGCACGAGAATGTGAGATGGCAAATTCCCATATCAAGGTTAGATTGAAACAGGATTCGGTGTTTTCCCTCGAGAAGCTTAAGGAATGAATGGAAACTGCCAAAGGGAGAGAAATTAACGCTCTAGTCTAAAAGCATCCCCACGTCCCGCTGTTGTAATTATAGTGTTTGATTCTTCGCTTCGTTACACAACTGCACACTGAGAATGTGTTCGACAGCTGCTGATTCCTCGACTGAATGGCTCTGCTTTATGAGAGATGTGCAGATGCGGCTGAATATGAAAGACTGCCGCTAGTTTGAGGAGATCATTTGAGAAGAGAACTGTTTCCTTCAAAGGCAGATGTGCAGTGATTATGCAAATACTGGAAAGAATTGTAGTGAAATTTTGACATTGTTCAGCCCAAAATGTTACAGGGTGAAGGTTTGTCGATCACGTTATAAGAAATAAATTGCAAATAAATGAGCTACAACACAAATTAAAAACAAAACAAAATAACACAATCAAATCATAAAGAAAATAGGATCTTAGCAGAGTCGTATTTGTACAAAATACACTAAAATGATCCACCTAATCTTTTAGAAGACTTCTTCCAAACTTGCCGTCTTAAACGTCTCTAATGATAAACAAACATGGCGGCGCTGACAGTGAGGTTGCACAAAGAGGAAACTGTGCCCTCTGCTGGAGAAAAGTTACACAGCGCTGCTTTAATTTGTGTTGTTGCTCAATTATTTGCGTTTTTTTTTATTATTTCACATTTGGACCATCATTATTCAAATCTTTTGTAGCTTAAAGCACAACAGCACAAAACAATTTGAATGAAAGTAAGCAAAAATAAAAAGGTCAAATAAAATAACATGTTAACACAAAATACACAGACAAAAAAGGAGAAATAAAATAATATTAATGAAATAATACAAAAAAAAGGAGAAATAGGACAAAGGGCTACATTCTGAAATCAGTCTCAAAAAAGAGGAGGAATGGCTGCCAGGTCACATTATACGTTGGGATGGGGCCATGTTTAGTATGTCTCAAATGTTCGGGTTTTAAATGGGACATGGCTTCCTCAACCTCACACGTGTCCAACCCAAGGTCCGGGGGACAAATGCGGCCCTTTACATTGTTTATGTGGCCCTTCAATACATTTGGAAAGTGATGTTTTTAGGCACTAGCTTTTAATGGATTTGATTTTTTCTACAAAGATAAATAAAACCTGAAAAAAAAAACCCTCAAAACCCTGTTGAAATACAAATAAATCTGACAAATACCTGATCAAATCCAGCTAAAACCTGTTCAGATTCAACTAAAACCTGTTTAAATCTAACTAATACCTGTTTAAATCCAATTAAAACCAATTTAAATCCATCTAACATCTGTTCAAATCTGACTTAAACCTTTTCAAATCCAATTAAAACCTATTCAAATCTATCTAAAACCTGATCAAAACTGAATAAACCTGATTAAATCCAACTAAAACCTGTTCAAATCTATCTAAAACCTGTTCAAATCCAACTAAAACCAATTTAAATCCATATAACATCTGTTCACATCTATCTAAAACCTGTTCAAATCCAACTAAAACCTGATCAAAACTGAATAAACCTGAATAAATCCAACTAAACCTGTTCAAAACTGAATAAACCTGTTCAAATCCAACTACAAATAGTTTCCATTAAAGGAGGAAATGAATGTTAAAAGATAACTTATGTAAGACTCAAATGAAGATGAAATATCACATTCAAAATATAATAAAAGCCTCCAAATGTCACCATCTTCGGCTCCTGAAATGATTCTTATCAACTATCGTGACCCTTCACCACTTTGAGTTTGACACCACTGCTCTACCCAGTGCTTATACTTCCACTTCCTCAAACAAAAAGAGCCATCTGGGCCACCGTAGTGATAGCACACTACAGACATCAATCAAATCCAAACCGAGCATAAACTCGATACGAGACAAGCGCATGCACAGATATCGTAGAAATGTCCGGCATCGGCCTTGACCTGACAGATGTCCTCGGACCTTTCACCTGGGCTGCAGTCTGGAATGTAAGTGAAGGTGGCATGCGGTCGCTGCCACACAATATCCCAGTGCCGTCCACCCCTTCAACACCGCTGTGATACTGTAACACTGTCCAGACGAGTGAACCTCAGTATCAGCTGTTCCAAATGTGGACGCCTTTGGAAAGCAACGGTGGAAAGACATGGAGTGCCGCCTGTTCAGATAAAAGAGATATTTCCTATTAAAATCCCGCCGCTAGCCTGCTAACGATACAAACCTACGCCGCGGGCTATTTGTAGAGAAGCTATTGTGGTCAGTGTGTCGAGTTTGGGCGTCAAACTGAATGGAGATAAATGAACGACACATGCCGGATGATGTCACGCTCGTTAAGATAAGGCTCTAGTTGTCATTCCAAAAGGGAAAGTGTGTGATAAGGATAATAATGGTGCATTTGCATATGGTTAAAGGTCTGGCATGCCTGACAGTGTGTATCTGGTGTCCAAGGCCAGCTTCTGGATTTCATTCGTGTCAGCACTGGATTCCTTTGTAGATGAATGCTGCACAGTAGCTGCCACCTCTGCTTCCTGCGGCCACGGACCCTCTCTGTGCCACTTTAAAGACGTTAAATAGTCCGAGATATTCACAACTTTGGACGCATTATTGCACAAAACACAGTCTCCAGCCATAATTGATCTTAAATGATGGATGTGGGTGGCTTACCTGGGAGAGTACCTTATTAGCCTCAGTTTTTAAAAGAAATAACTTCATATCAGAGAGAGCTAAACTAAGTAATACAAAAAAGTGTCCAGTGTTTAGCACAGACTTAGCAAAGTTAGCTACGTCTCAAGAGTGGGACACTAAATCTTTGATATGACACCAACAGGGTTCTTACACATTTTCTAAGTTTAAATTCCAGCACTTTTCAAGCACTTTCAAGGTGTGTTTTAATGTTTTTGAAGCACCTTACAACTGCAGTAAATTACATGTTGACATTTTTTCTCATTTAAATCCATGTGGCATAAAAAAGACTTTGTTTAAATTGTTAAATACTTCGAAAATGAAACTTGTCTGATCAAAAAGGTGTTAATTTATTGGATGAAGTGTCCCTTTAAGTTTGGTCACTTTTACGCAAGACTGATATCTCAAAAATGAGCTACAGATTGAGATTTTCAGTAAGATTGTGAATTATTAAAGCAACACAATCTGAATTTCAAGCACTTTATCCAAAATTCAAGGACTTTTACAACCTTGAAAACACTAGATTAAAATTCAAGCATTTTTAAGGATTTCAAGCACCCGTGGGAACCCTGCACCAATCTCTGACTGTTCTTAAACTCTTGTAATGAGATACTGATCATGTCTTCCACATCAGATGTACAAAGCTGCTAGCATAACAGGTTAGCCGTGCTAGCTACCTTAGATCCTTACATTAGAGTTTGTAAATAAGATGAGCTTGTTTAACAGGTTTTAATATATTTTATTTGGACAAACAGACAGAAACAAGATGGTTTTGGTAAATAACTGACTTTATGTGACTGCTATCAGTGAGTGGGTTAAAATTAGCTAAATAAAATTAGCTTTAATATTCGTCTGCTCTATTTCTACAAGTATTTAGGATACACCAGCTAAAGGCTAAAGGTCTTAGGTCTATGTTTAGCTGGACAGAACGCCAAATAAAACCACATGGAGGAACTATTATACACTCAATTATACACAGTTAGTTTTAGGACCTGTGCTTCCTCATCAAAGACTGACAAACTCAAATCTACCTGATGACGTTAGCTTACTTATTGGTAAAGCTACAAACCCTACATTATGGTAAAATTCACATCACAATTATAGACACAGCTGTGCACAAATATGTGAAGGCTCCAGCTTTTTAGCATTTCTTGCTCCACCTGCTAACGGTAAACAACACAGCAAACTTACTTTAGTAGAACTGAAATAGTACAGTACAGTATTGACTGATTAAAAAACACACAGACGCAGAGAAAGGTTTTTTGCTACATCTAAAATGTCTAATTTAGCGTTTTTTTTATTATTAATGTGCAGTGACTTTACAAATTAACAGGAAATAAAGCTGTTTTTGTTGCTACTATGGGAGTGTACCTCATGTTGTTGTTTGGAGAAGGGTCTGTTCCTTCTCAATCATGGTCTCCTCCTCCTCCTCATTATCATCATCATCATCATCTTTCTGAAATTAAAAGGGTGTTGCTAAAGACTAACAAATAGCTAAGATCCAGATTGGAGGAGTGTTAATTTTTAAATGAGCCACAAAAAAAGCAGGATTTTGTAGAACTTATTTAGCAGACTTTGTAAGTATTAATCATCGTTGCATCAGAAAGGAGAGCTACATCTGTGGATAACATGGCACCTATAAAAAGGCAGCAACCGGACAACACTACAGTTCGGTGACAGCTCTGTTTACCGCATTGCTGCACTCACACAGACGAGGTCTAGTAGTTGACATTTTGCAAAGGTCAACTATCAATATCAGTCTGAAGTAGTTCGCACTTAATGCTGACTGAAGATAGGATTCTTTCTGCATGCGTTAACAAAGTGCAGCTGTTAAACCGTCTACTGTTAATTATTGTTTATCACATTCTTCAGGTCAAAAGGGCAATTACTTTGTTTTATCTGATTCCATATAAATTCACCAGAGAATTCCTAATGGCACTCTAAAAGGATTCTGTCTTAAAGAATGCATGAGAACAGAGCTTTCACCGTGTCACGTTTGTGCAGACAGACAGACAGATTAACCTCTACATCCAGCTGTTAATAATTGATTAGTGTGAAATGTGTGAGTGGGAGTGATAGAAGAGTCAAAGTGAGAAACCTTGACAAAATAAAAGGAGTCAATACCATTAGGCCGCCATTGAATTTGGTGAATACCCAGCAAAATGTCACGTTTCATTTAAAATGCTCTGTGTAATCGCCAGTGTGTGTCGCTGATGATATAAATCCACACTTCAGCATTAAATTAACACAATTACACAGAGGCAAATTGAGACGGCTCAATGTCAACACAAAAACACACACTTGTCATAGTTGTGTGCTGGGGGTATTTAATCATTAGCAGAATGCAGCTCCACAGATCACTCATCCAGAGCACTGAGTCTGCACTGATTCACTCTGGATGTATTTTAGACCAAGAGCCCCCAGTTTTCAGTTAAATAATAGCAATAAACTATGAGACGCTATAATTTGTTTATTAAGGCATTTTGAAATCGGTAGGACTCATTTATGACTGAATTGTTTTACATCAGACTTGGCAGACATTTTGGCTGAGCATCTTGCAAATGCATTTTCCTACATAATATAATCATTCATCATTGAACAAGTGACATGTGCATGTTTTCATTTATGAGTGATGATAACATTTGCATTTAATTAAACTGAATGGATTCATTGTGTTGAATAAAAGCATGTCATTTACCATTTACCCCACCACAATGGTACAATTAGCAGCTAATTGCTGTTGTTTAAAAAACAGTCTAATATCTAGCCACTCGCTGATGTTCTTTCCAGAGACACTGACATTAAACACAAAAAGGGTCTTTAGTGCACAATGTGAAAAGTAGGCGCAGGTGATTTCTATTTGACTCTTTGTAGTAATATGGGTTTTTCAGCTCAGTCATTTAGGTGTGTTGTTTTCAGAAGTGATTTTATTGGATAAGCTGTAGTTTGATGTAAATGGGCTGCTGCTATTAATTGCTGTTTTAGTTCATGGCTAAGTGCAATATTAATGAATGGAAAAATACTTATTCTTTAATTTAGTGGTTCTCAAACTGTGGTACCTCTGGTGGTACTCTGGTTCTCTGTGGTGGTACGTGAGAATCTCTGATAACTAGGTGTTCTGGTAAAGTATCTGCGTAAAAGTGGTACTTGGAAAGACAAATATTTTCTGGGGTGATGTGATTTGTTTGAGAACCACTGGTTTAATTCAGCTCATTTCTCTTTACATACACTAAATACTTATTAATAAATATAAACATATAAATATAAACTTTACTAAAGGCTCCTATTCTTCAAAGAAACTAAATAAAAATCCCATAGAAAAGGTCCCGCTGCTGTTTTCTTCTGCTGACACGGGATGAGAGGTGTTGTACTGTGAGCTGTAGCCAGGCAGGACGGTGCCCACTGCGCGCGCGTGCGTTACCATGGCTACGCCGCGACCCAATGAGAGGCTCGCGCTCGACAGTTGCTGAATGAAAATAACAGAGGCCATTTTGCGCACGAAGCTCCGGACTCATTCAGCAATAATTAAAACGGAAACGAGAGGCAGGTTCCGTTTCCATTTCTGGAGAAGAGCGTCCGAAGAAGAAGAAAAAGGAGAAGAAGAAGGAGGAGAAGAAGAAGAAGAAGAAGGAGGAGAAGAAGAAGAAGGAGGAGGGGAAGCAGAAGCACCGCAGCGGCTCTGGCCAATGTGGTCTGACACACGGCATGCGGCAGCCGCCTCTTCTCCGGAGCAAACAGGACTGGAGGACAACTTAACCTCGCTGCCATCCGAGTCCCAGCGACCCCCCGGGAAGGAGGGAGTCGCCTTTAGCACGTAAGCTAACCCGCACCGGCGACATCCAAACAGGTGTACGGTTTCATCACACGGAGCCCGCACCGGCTAACGAGCTGCTGTATCCCGCTGCGAGAGCCTGAGTGCTTACTTCAGCCCCTGTCCCGGTGTGGAAGTGATTTATCTCACATGGAAGATTTTTTTAACCTGAACATATGTTGCGGAATTAGCGGAATGAAGCGGCCGTGTAGCGTTTAAGGTAAGTAAATGAGCTGCTAGCGTAAACCTCACTACTCCTCATCTTCATTATTTGCTTTACGCATCATTTAAATCGCCAAACTTGCCATTTTCAGTGTTTTAAGACTAAGTAAATAAGTGTTTTGCTGTATGCTGGAATGAATCAGCTCATTGGGACTGCGGTGAGGTCGCTGTGTTTCCATTAAAGTGCATTCCTGTGGAGGGCTGTAGATGAAAGATGCATAAACACCTAAAACCGCAAGATTTTGATTCAGAAAATAAATAAAATGCTGTTTCACCGTGTGGCAACGTAAGCTGGGTCACTAACCCCCCCAAAAAAGTCCTCATTGTCAAGAATTGAGACGGTTAACCTAGATTCCAAATGCTTAAGATAATCTCTATTGTTACCCTTTTACAGAAGACTACAAGTAATGTACAAACTGTACACTTAATTATTATTCATTATTTTTACAGTTTATAGATTACTGCTATTATATTAGACCCAAATATTACCAATCCTGCCTTAAGAATAAGCAATCAAAAAAAAAATTGTATGTGTTTGACCTTTTTTAGTGCCATATTGCAGTCAGATATATGTCGCTGTAATGCCTGTGTTGTGTCTAGTGCTTACAGAAATCACTGAAGGCTACTGTGGTGTTCTCTTTGAGCCGGTAAAAAAAAAAAAAAAGGGGGTGATGTAATGAGGATCAAACTAAAAAGCCAGCAGCCCCGGAAGGTAGCCTCTCTGTCGGAGCCATTTGAATTCAGGTGAACACAGGGCGAGAGGGGAGGTGTCCAGCATGCACAAAGTGTAATATTATCACTCCGGGAACCTCCTGCCACTCCCACAGAGGCCTACCTGGCTTTTGTAAGTGTGTCACTTTACCGACCGGTGCCTTTGATAAACTTGAATGTATTTTTGTGACTTGTTTCTAGGAGAGAGGAAGCAGCGTAGAAGAAGAATGCGTCTAGTCGTGCAACAGTTGGTCCCATGAGGCGCTGCTGTACTAATAAAGCAGGTCTATAGTTGTATTTACATCAATTGTAAAGGCTCCAGACAAACATTATTCATCACTGTCCCGTAACAAGGTCGACTGGTACCCAAATTGCATTGTAATATTTATTGTATAGACTCATTTTTTTAATAAGTACAGCTTAGTTTGCAAATCGGGCTTGTTTAAATGACAGTGGTGAGTGGTTTTTCATGAAATAAAGCGTTCCTAATAAGTTCAGCACTCAAGACTTAAGCCAAAAACGCTTAAGATCAAACATACTGGTAAATTCTAGTCCTGCATATCATTTCCAATTCTCATTTTTGCTATTTTAAGCTATTATGGGCCTCAAACAGCAGATGCAACATGTAGTTTAAGTCAGGCTTGCTTTATAAAATAATAACTTAATACTCAGACAGCAGAATTATAACAGCGCTGCATTTAAAGTATAGCCACTTAGATAATTAAAATAAATGCATAATTTCGCTCTGTTCTCCGTCCGTTAACAGGACTTTAACGGTTATTTAAAGTGCGGATCAAAGACAGGTGTATTCACAGAGCACAATCTGTAATTTCAACCAAATGTTTTTATTGGAGTCAGGTTTTATATTGTGCACTTCTCTGGCTCCTGAACTGAGACACTGGCTGTGACTCGAGGGTAGCTCATGTTCATCCCGAGGCTGTCCCAGGAAACGTTGGAGTCTGTCCTGAACACAGTTTACTTACCCATGTGTGATTATGTTAGTCTCAAGCCCTTAAAAGACAAATTGTTTGAAAATTTTGAAATATTGCAAGAAAAAAATACTACTTTGAGGTGTTTCCATGAATTATTGAGATGCAAATAAACTTGATGTTGTTCGTTACGTCGTTTGCTGTGTTCGCTTTTCATTTTTCACTAAATTTTTTTGCAAGTTCTCTACATTCTTGTTTGCTGCGTTGTTGTCGATGCTCTTGCCTTTTATCTGTTTTGTTGTTGTTCTTGGCTACGTTGTTTGCTATTTTCTTGGCTATGTTATTGCTAGGTTGTTCTCTACAATCTATTCTTTTTCTACAAATTTTGCTGCTTTTGTGTTTAGTACGGAAACAACAGTTTTCATTTCACCTTATGCGCACAAAAAGAAACAAAAAATCTTGCAAAATCTTAATAAATTCTATAACAATATTTTGAAATTGTAATGTATGTTCATGGAATCACAAACTATTATATATTTTAGACTTGACAGAGTGATGACAGGTGAGCCACAAGATGTCATTTGCACTTATCTAGTTGTTCTTAAAGGACTTCAGTGGGATATATACTTGTCTGAATGCTCATAGACTGAGAAAGGCAGGCACTATCGCACAATTCACTGTCTTTTTTTCTGTTTGAACCAAAACAAACACTCCTTTACAAAGCCTTTTCTCTTCATTCTTTTGCTTCCTTCTCATTGTTCCCCGGCTTTGTTCCCTCTATTGTCTGTCCTCTTTCACAGACTGATGTAATGGCTTGAGTGCTGTGTCAAAGCCCTGCCTGTTTCTGAGCCACTTACACATTATTCTGTTCATTTTGCTCTATCAGCATCTGAGAGGCTCTGTTGTCGGCTGACATTCTGAAAAGCTTACAAGTAGCATCAGAACTCAGAATAACATTATTGTTAACATATCCGAAAGACTATTATACAATGAACCTCACTACTACTACTACTGCAGCTACAAATACTACACAATTTGAGATTAATATAAAGACATAAAGACACAAAACAGCTTTTACTCCAGAAAATATGTAATAAGCTTGAATTTGGTGTAATTTCAGTTTGCTGTATCCACCAAGGTCTCAGACTGGATTACATGTAGCTCACATAGTATAGAGTAAGTTTAAACCATTTTCTGTAATTGCAAATACTATTAATGTTAATGCAGTTACCCACAATGACCACAAGGGTTAACACATCTCAAAGGATTAAAAATAAACCGACTATTTAAAAAGGAGGGCATAGTCAATCATAAAGGAAGACATAACTAGTCAGTGTGCTGTGTAGTCCAAGGTCTAAAGGTGTTTTCAGTTTGTATCAAAACAGAAAATTATCCATTTAGTTTGGTCCTCTGCATAAAGCCTGGTCCACTGAGCGTTCACAACTGGCTTTTTTAACTAAACCAAACAACAAAAAACACACTAGATGGTGCTGTCAGTCCAAATGCTAATCAGTTTTTTTTCTCAGTGCTCCACATTTATTTGTATTATTGAGGGAGAATATTGTTTTAGTTTTTGTTGGCTAAAAGTTATGTGATGTTTCGTTGCCAGTGTTTGATGAGCTTCCTTCACATTTGAATTGAACCGTACCAGAGTTCAGTAGGAAGCGAACCGAGACCCACATCTTGAAGGGGTCCCAGAGCTCAGTGAAGTTTGTCTGGCAGCATTCACGTTTGTCCAAGAGAACAACATTATAGTTCATTATAACCTCACCAAATGTAAGCCAAAACAAAAGGAGACCTCTACTTTGCGTCTTTGGAGCAACAACGCTTCAACTGTGGCTTTTTGGATGTGCCTTCTCAGAAAAGACCACCTATTACAGCCTACTTTTTTTTAACATCACGGGAGCTTTAGCGTAAATGCAATACAACTTTTTTCTAACTAAAGTAACTAAAAATGCTAAACTATACTTTCCCTTCTCTGATCTACTGGGAGTAAGTCTTTTCCATTAAGTGACACTTAATAATGCACAGCTCTTTTGCTTTTTATATCCTGCCACTTACTTCAGAGGGAACTGATAATGAATTAGGTGTTGAACTGTCCGGGTGAGACCGTGGGGGGATCATAACGAAAGGTCAAAGTGAGGGGTGTCATTAAAACACCCCGTTGTTTCCTTTTTGTTTTTATAAATCATCCCGTGACACACAAATACAAGAGGGCTTATCTTTGCCGGAATTTAGCTCTTGTTATTGGAAAAGACTCATTTAACATCTTTAAAGTCGTGGACACAGGGCTGTTGAGATGTTAATGGAGGGCTTGGAGGTTATCTTCCATGGGGCTTATACTAAATGGAGAACTAAACTCAAGCACTTTGCCCCTTTAGTCCTATATTAGTCCCATGATACTCTCCAGATTCAGACCCAAGGATGCATCATTATCACCTGTCAGTTGTCAACTTTTCACCATACCTCAGTCATCCTTGGCACGTGACCAGAAGATTGAGCCAGCTGCCGTGTGATTGCGTCCGCCGACATTCCTCATCACTGCAGCGGGGCTATTGGAACCCCGACTTCTAAAGCTCGGCTCTTTTGGCATGTCGTTTTGGGAGCGTTACTTAATACCGGAGCCGTCTGTGCCCGCGTAGATTGGATTTGTACATTACCACTTCATTAACGGCACGATGACAGCGGACTGCGACCCAATCGAGAGGATCTCAACTGGACTTTAAGGCATCATCAAACCTTGTGGCGTTATCTCCTGGGTTTTATGGTTATTGTGTTAAATTCTATTTTGAGTAGTGTTAACTATACAGAGATATCGGACAATGTAAGTGATTGCTGAGAGTCTTTTGCAGTGGCAGAAAGCTTACATCTACGTTTTTTTTAGTTTTTTTCCCATTGACATTGCCCCTCTTCTTCTTATGGGTTGTTGTCCTCAAAATATTACCCATTATTATCAAGGAGCTTAGGTGAAGAAGGCAATGGGGTATATGCTGATATTTGGACTGAGCTTGTTGAAGAAGGAAGACGTTACTGGCCCTTTTTTTCTTTTTTCATTGTAAATGTATGTACTGCCATGCTCTTAATTGAGTTTAGATGCTAACAGTTTACTGGACTTTCCTTGTTTTGTTCCTCTGGTTGCTAATGCTACGCTGAATCAAGGAGCTAAGGTGAACGAGGAAATGGGATACGAAAGGATTACTGGCCCTTTTCTCTTTCTTAATTGTAAATGTATGTACTTCCATGCTCTTAATTGAGTTTAGATGCTAACAGTTTACTGGACTTTCCTTGTTTTGTTCCTCTGGTTGCTAATGCTACACTATATCAAGGAGCTAAGGTGAAGGAGAAAATGGGATATATGCTGTTATTTGGACGGAGCTTGTTGAAGAAGGAAGACGTTACTGGCGCTTTTATGTTTTTTCATTGTATTTAATTGAGATGTGACTAAATTTGCTTTAAGTTTAGATGCTAACAGTTGGACTTTCCTTGTTTTGTTCGTCTGGTTGCTAATGCTACGCTGAATCAAGGAGCTAAGGTGAAGGAGGAAATGGGATACGAAAGGATTACTGGTCCTTTTCTCTTTCTTAATTGTAAATGTGTGCAGTATCAAGCTCTCAATTGAGACTAAATTTGCTTTAAGTTTAGATGCTAACATTTTTCTGGACTTTTCTTGGTTTTTTTCCACTTGCTGCTAATGCTTCACTGTATCTTTCCACCTTTCATGGCAAGGTGAAAAAGAGGCTCTTCGTGTTTCCTTCTGTTAGTCTGTGGACAAATACATTCTCGAAATACTTCTCATATTGTGTTTGAGATGCTGCTTTGCCACTTTGTTAGCGTTAGCAAGAGTTAATGAAGAACCCAGTGAACTCCTCCTGAACTCTGCTAATGAATGTCATCCACAGAGAGGCTTCACATCTGGGGACTAAGAATAGTTACATTACCATCTTTACTTATGTCAATGACTTTGGATTAGCGCTGTGCCACAATTTACAACAACGGAATTTGTATTTGGTTTCTGTAAAAATGGACACTTAGCTCTCAGTCTGATGGAGTGACACTGGAATCTGAATGTGCTGTTCTAGTGTATTGGCATTTTTTAATTTAAATGATGGTGAGCGAGATGATAGTTTGTCTCTAATTATACTTTAATTGAATAAAGCAGCCAAGTTTCCTCTTTTACTCCATATAAAACTAAATGTCCTCCAGCTCTGGAATGTGTCCTTTTCTGGCAGTAACAATTGTGGTTTATTTAACCTCACCTCACAATAAAGCACTCCACGTCATGGCTCCATTTAGTGAATTCAGTTTGTTTCTATCAATACTTGATTTGATAAAGCCAGGGAACAATTCTGCATTTGAAGCATCTTATATGTTTCAATCGTTTTTTGACAGATAAAACATTTGTAAAGTGTATTTTGGAATTTGAAGGCGCCCTTTCAGCTGTTACACACAGTTTTTTGTTTTTTTTTACGTTGTGGTCTATAGGAAATGCCTCCTGGGCCACAAAATTGTCATTGCGGTGCAGTGAATGGGTCCTGGGGTAACTGGAGGCAAAGCAGAAAGGCAATGTCAGGAAGTTTTATTAATAAATCAAATCAGTGTTCCGATTCTGTGGTGCACCTGACACCAAACATAAGCATCTGAGAATAACAGAGAGGTATTTATATAGAAAATGTTGTTTTAGCTACTTTGAACTTGTGCTTTGACACTGAATGAAAGAAAATCTCATTCACTAAAAATTGCAGTACATTCTTTACCTAAGATACTGTGATGTTTACAATTATTTTAGCCCCAAATTAGTATTATTTATTGTTTTAATCAATCAAACTTTATTTATATAGCACTTTTTATGCAGATTAATGCAACTTATGGTGCTTAACAACATAAAATCATTAAACAAAATATTTAACAGTTTAAAAATTAATGTTGGCTTTGTTTCACTTTATTTTACTCAGCAAAATAGCAGTAAAACAATTAAAATAAAATTAATTAAATGGATAAAATAAGTAAATAAATCAAATAAAAATAAGTGATAAAACAAAGATAAAGATAAAACAAACCATTTATAAAACACTGCATAAAAGCCAGACTAAATAAATATGTTTTGAGTTCACGTTAAAGCAGAGTCAAAGGTTTTTTGTAGTTCGTGGAACAGCAGCAGTGAGGATCTTACGGTAAATTAAAAGCATGTCTCTCAGTCTGCAGCTTGTCCATGCAGTGCCTTATAAACTAATAAAATAATTTTAAAATCAACCCTATAACCAACAGGAGCAAGTGTAGAGACTTTGAAATGTTTTTAGTGATTTATTGATAGATATTTACGTTATAAGTGCTTGTAGGTGTGAGAGGATGATATGGAAGTGGTCCAAATAGCGTTCTGCACGGTAGCTGGCTGCTAGGTTTTAGGTGTCCAGGTTCTAAATATGAGATGCTAATAGCAGTAGTTACATCATCATTCTGGGAATAGCACAGAGTCTGAGGTCTAGAGGTGCCTCTGGCTGACCTCTCTCCTGTGTATATTCAGCCTGCCTCAGTGTGTACGTGTGTGGTCATGTCCAAATATACATTCCCATATGGATTACACAGCAGTAACATTATTAATGACACAAGTGAGTGGGCACATAATTAGTCTGTATATATTTACAGCTAGATATGACACTGACTGCACATAGATGGCGTGTAATAAAAACAGATAGACTTGTGCCTTTTATGTGGATGTCTCCTGAGTGAGCCGGGTCATCAAAGTGTCAGCAACAGGGAGTGAAAGAAAATCTCATGCCACAACAATTTGACTCTGCTGTCAGTTTTTCGTGTGGAGTGGGCCACTTTACATAGCCCCGCACTGACGACATAGGCGACCGTGTGACATTAAAGCCCGGGAGGAGGCGGCCGTGTGTGTTCTCTCCGCTCACACCTACGGCACGCCAAGCCACGCCCCGTTTTACCGACTCGAAAAGACGTGATGTCTGCGGCGTGAGAGAACAATGAGATATACGTGACTGTAGGTGTTAGTGGGGTATTTAAAGATGTCGTATGTAGTTGTGACCTTTAAAAGTAAACCATGTGTAGGTGCTGTCTACAGAAAGTCAGCATTAAAAAAAGAGTGTCTGTGTTTTGTGTTTTCTTTTTCAAGCTTTCAGAAAATTGCTCTTTTCTGTTTTTGTTTATTATCAGTCCTTCTATAGTAAAGTGTCCAATGCTGCCTTTAGCTCTGCTGCCACAAAGTGCACCTAGCTGTTATTAATTCACCGCTGTTTTATTCACTGTTTATCCCCAGTGCAAGCTCTTACCACTTGTCATGATCCTTTGGTTTCCCGTCATGACCCAAAGAAATCTGATGTTAACCTTGTTTCCCAGAACCAACAATCTCTCTCTTTATTCAGCATTCCCCTCGATACAATGACCTGCTGTGTGTCCTTTAACCCTGTTGTCATAAACTATTGCTGGCTTTAGCTCTGATGCCATGAGCTGCCGTTAGCTGTAGTGAACCGAGATCCTTTGAGCCGTCAGTCCCTCCGTTATATTCTCGATTTTCTTGCATTTGGCTCTAATCTAAAGAGTTGAAGTTAGCTCCTCAGCGTTGTTGTAGATGACATATTCTTAGCTGTTGTTATCCTTGCTGTCCTGAGTCACCTCTCTCTCTGTTTTATTCACCATTATCCTACATTTAGCTCTGTTAGCTGTTTGGTACACCAGTAAAACCTGCTGCAATCTGTGTTTTCTGTGTCTTACACTTTACTCAACTCAGTTTGTAGCAGAAATTTGCAAATTGTAACTTCATTGTGAATGCTTTTTGGTTTGTTTTGATTAGTGCCGTTGTTTATAACTCTTTATAAATGTACAAAGTGATTGACAGGCTTCCAGGACAGCACTTTCTGTTGGTTTCTCTGTAATACAACGCACCGGCATCTTTGGCAAACTTTCAAGTATGACTAATGATATTTTTTGGATATTTCAGTTATTTAAAAGCAAAAAAAATATGACGTATAGCCCCTTTATGTGTTCTTGTGGGTATACTGAGTGTTTGCGTGCTAGGGTATGTACATGCACCGTGTGGTATGCATGCATGCAAACGTGTGGTAAAATAGAGATAGTCAGCCCTGTCACTTAGCCCCCACCCATTACTCTGGGGGGTAACTTTCCAGACTCATACACAAGCATGCCTGCGTCTGAAAATAGCCGTATCTGATCACGGCTTCACCCAAACAGGGAACTGTCTTTCCCTGTCACTCCCTCTGTCGGACGCTCTAACTTTCTCCTCGTTCTGTTGTCTCTGTGCTTCCCCAGGCGTCGAACGGGGCTAAGCTCTCAGGACTAAAGCTGAAACGAGGAGGAGAGGCACATCCGGAACAGTTGCCAAACCATCACAAAGGGAGAATAATAGAAGAGGAAGTGGAGGGGGGAAAGGGACCTAGAGCTCACCTACACCTGTCTCTTCTGAGAAAGTCTACTGTTTTGGGATTTTATGACGGTAAGGCTCTTATGTTTGAAAGGTAAGGTTTTAGCGTCAACAGTGATACCTCATGTGTCCAGTTAGTTCTCGTATTTGAACAAAATTATGCACAAGATTTTCCTCGAAGCGTAAATATAAAAAGCTCTAGAACACAAATTTGAAAAAGGAGGTTTGAGTCGTTTTTACAAGCCCAACACTGAAAGAGGATCATATTTATCTTTGGTGCCAGAAACCACAATTATAGAGCGAGAGTAGAATTTTTGTCTTGTATGACAGTGGACACGGGAAATGGTGTCAAATAAAACACTGGTTTAAACCACAGCCTTCCTAGGAATAGCACACAGAATAACTTTCATTACAATTGCGGACTTGTAAAAGTTACATGTAGAACTTTTACCAGCTCAGATAGAAATAATAACCTAAACTTTACAAAACAAAAACACGTATTTACATATTTTCCCATGATAATGCCCATAATCCTGCCCCAGAATCTCTTCCCTCGTCCTATCGGTGTCTTTTACGTACTTGTATCTCCTCTTACACCCTCGTTCATCGTCTCCTCTTTCCCACTCAACAAAAGCCATGCACCAATCCCTCCATTAGGCCGGTCTCAGAGGTGTTGTGGAATGTCACCTTGACCCCTTGGGTACACAGCGAGGGGAGGTTCCCAGCCTCGGTCCGGAGCACACTTCATTTTTACCTGGAGACACTCAGTAGAAAATATTTGACTTGTCGTTCCATACCTATATATCTATCTAGTTGCCTTGTCTGTTATAAATTAGTAATAATAATCCACATTGTACATTACCTAGTTGCTCATTACACATAAATACCTTCCTAAATCCTAATATTTGTGAATGGGCCAAAGACTAGGACACTGAAAACACTTTTGCCTGATTTATTTAATCTGGCTTGAGCTCATTAGTCTTTGTTAAAGAAGTAAAAATATTAAAATTCTTGGACTCAACACAAAAGCATTGTTGCTCTCAAAAATATGCCAAAGATAAGCTGCCATTTACATTTCCCAGATTCCTTTGCTTCACTTTCAGCAATCAAAGTGAATTGTGTGAAGGTTGACCTCCACCTCTGCACACATTTAGATGTAGGACCACCGTAGAGGGTAATGGCTCCTGTCTGATGGCAGTAAATATAGCAGGTCGTCTAATCAAGCTCCTCTTATCTTAACACTTAACACTGCTACCTGGGGAATCCAGACTATGTATGGGGAATGTAATCTTAGCACAGCTGATAGCATTTCTGTGTTAGCGTGACCCTTGCTTCAAATGACTCTTATTGTATTTTCTCTGCGGTTACTCCGTGTGTAAAATCTATTGAAGCATGTATTTCATAAGGAAGCAAAATCTTATCCCATCACTTTATATTTGATTATTTTTCCAATCTGTAAATCTTCCACCAAAGAGCTATTTCTTGCTTTTCCATTTGTATCAGGTGTAGATTTTTTTTCAACAACTTCGCTATTTAATCTCTGTGTTTAGAACGGAAACCACTGTTTTCAGAGTTTATGGTGAAATCAAATCTGTCTGGACTAACGTGAAAGAAAGACCCAAATATATCACTTTTTTATAATAATTAAAAAAGAATAATCACCATATAGTCTTTAGGTGTATTCATTTGTATTAGCTTAAATTAGTTGGAGTTATCCAGTGAAGAAAACATAAAATGGTTAAAAAACACAGGTCAGTCAATAGATTAATAAAATGTTATGCTGTATAAACTATTAAAAATGTAGTTTATTTAGCCCAGATGTCCGTTATTTTGTGCCATAAAGACGCTGAGACCTGCAGAGGCAAATGTTTTGAGGCTAGAGCACCACTCCTATATATTCTAGTCAATATATCCAACCTCTGATGCCACTGCACCGTTTACATCATATTTGCCTCGAAGCTGTTCATGAACACATTACTGTTCGGTTTGTTCTTTTTGTGCATTTGAGGTCATCCCTTTTTTCATCTTTTAATATTTAAGATTATTAACATATCACCGTGCTGTGTATGAGGTCAGAAGTAATAACATTTGTCTGAATCTAAATTAGGTTATATATTGTCAGCTGAATAGCACTGCCTCCTTTTGTGGCCGAGGTTCATTACATTATCATCTTGCTGTGTGTCTTATTCAGCCTTGGTTTGATGAAATTGATAGATGTTGTTCGTGCTGCTCTGGGCGCTGTTACGTCTCCGGAGATAAAACAACTCTGGAGATGTTGTTTACTGTCAGGGCTGTGCCTCCAGACAGCTTACATAATCCCACATGTTCAAATCTTTTTATGGTTTTAGGAGTTTTTATTTTTTTGCTCCAATCTTACATTTATTTTTTTTCTTTTCCTCAAAGCGTTTGGGATTATTTCTGTCTGATGTGCGTGACTTCTCTTCTTCCCAAACATCAGAGCAGTGAACGCATCTTTAGTCCAGTATAGAAATGGTAACTTAACAATCCAATGTATTGTCACATCGAATTTCTTCTCCGGTAACCCTGGCTCTCAGGACCGGGGCTTGTGTTGCATAATTGCATTAGTGCTTTCGGGCCGATGGCTTTGCTTGTTAGCGGGACTGTGATGCAATCTGCAGAACACACGGGCCTCTGTTGTTGTTCAGTGCGGCCAAAGAGTGGGCACGCTGGGTCAGTGTATTGACCTCCGCTATCCATTCACGCTGCTGGAGGGGGGTCCGCTAATGAGTGGCAAGGTTGAACAAACGGGCCTGATAACGGAGACTTTGTTGCATGTGGCAGTAATGTGTTGTTAGGACAGTGGTATGACGCTGATAAAAGCTTCTGAATTGATCTACACGCAACAACCAGCTGCTTTGTGCTACTTTCAAAGAGATTTTGGCAATGTTTGGGTTGTAGCAGTAAAAAGTGGGTCATATCATTTCATCTTACTTAATGTTTTTGTCTTTTAGGAACTTTTGTAAACATTGAACATCATTAATCGACTTGATCTCAATCGCTTTTAGAACCAATATAAAAAAAATTAAAGTGATCTTTCCTTCTTAGCTTCCTCTTAAAGGTGCAGTGTGTATTTTTTGGTGGCATATAGATATTAAATGCACCTGATACCCTTCCTTTCAGCTGCTCTTGAGCACCTACGGTAGCCCTGCAGGTTCATGAACAAGTGGAAACACATCAGATAATGTGTTCACCTAAAAAACCAAACAAATAACTTAATGTAGTTTATAAATGTCTTAAACCTTTGTGCAAGCTTGTGTAAAAAACAAACAAAAAGCATGACAGAGAAACATACATTGAGTAAGCAAATATAAAGATTGTTACTTTAGACGCTATTTTAAAACGTTTTTACGACTGTGTTTTATTTTATTCAGCTGTATTCTACAATATTTGACACTGTGATTCAATCAGTGCAACAAATATACCACAAATACACCTTAAATATCCCTCAGATAAACTGTACCTATTGATTAAAGTGTAAACATGAGACTGTAACAATGCATTATGCGATAACATTAGAAAATGTAACGGCTTCAATGATTCAGGAGTGTCTTGAGCTTCCTGTGAGTAAAGAGACCGTTGAGACAAGTGGACAAACCATAACTCTATTCTTTTCTATGAACATTTGAATGCCTCTTGTGCACGTAAAGCTATAAAGTAGCATCTGCTTAAATACAATGGATAAAATTAGCTAGCACTCAATTTGGATTCCCCAGACACTTCCTCTGTCCACATCCTCCCTCCCCTCATTTTACCACAAAAATGCACCACTAAAATAACTTGGCTGCATTTCAGAAAATTAAGGAACGAAGCAAACCGAAATTCTGCCTTTTTTGGACGGGTCAGTCTGTTGGGTTTCAGAAAAACCATGTCTCGACTGAGAGTTTTGCTGACCATCAAGGGAGTTTTCCTGCAGAGACCAAAACTGCTGTCTGTGATTTTAACTATAAAACATTTTAATGGCATCGTTTTACTTGAATACTTAAATAAATTACATAATGTATTGCAATTAGATGATGGTTTGGGAACTTTACATGCATTGTGGCTGAATAGAGAATGACTTTTGTGTAGGTCTTTAAATAGATTTTACTAAGGAGCTTAATCTGTTGACATCCTGTGCATATGTCTTAGTCTGAGTGAGCAGTGCAGGGTCATGACCTCTGAGACCACAGTCGGCTTATCTCCACTGACTGCTCACTCTCTCTTTGCACACAACCGCACACACACGCACAAAAAATGCCATCAGACTTATCTAAAGGACACTTGTTAGCATTTTAGCACTAGCATTAGCAGCCTTAGAGTCTGAAAAGCCAAGCCCAATGTAATCCAAAAAGTCCTAAAGTTAAATTTTGTACTTAATGGTTCCGAAAAACTACCAAAAAACAAAACAAAAAAACAATCACTACTCTCGTCTAATTAAGGCCTAAAATAAAAAAGAACAATGTGCAATATGGTGGTAGAGTATTAAGGCAGTTAAACCGGAGAAAAGAAAAGTACTGTGACTTTTGTGGCAGAGCATGTAAATATATTAATATTCATGTGCATTAATATTTGTTTTTACTTGCTTTGTGGGCAGATTTTGTAGAGAATTTTTAATGGATACACTTTTTTTTTTTTACCTCTTTGCTTTTTTTTTACCTCTTTGCTTTTTACCAACTGCATCTCAAAATAACTGCACACCGGTCTGGACCATGGCTCACTTTGGACACCATAAATCAGCTGGTAACCTTTCGAAGTGCTCATGTCTAGAATAAGGACGGAGAACAAGACATGCAGGCTGTTATTGAGAGGGAATGTGAGATGTCTTTCCTTGTGTGCAGAAAAGCTGCCGGTGCAATAGAGTATTACACTAATGTGGCGTCCCGCTGTTGGCATGTGGCTATCTTTGCTAACCACAGATGCTAAAGTCTTAAATGCCCCGAAGGTGGAAGAGTGCATCTCTATTGTGTTTGTTTGTGTTTAATCTTCTGATGAGCAGTCGTTTGTGTTGTTCATTAAACTTTATGTTTGTTTATAAGATGTCTAACTATATTATAAAGTGGTGCCTAACTTGTTTTGATAATCTACGTAGTGACTGCTGTGTCTTATGTTTCCAAGCATCCACGGCTCAAAGGGCATTAGTCCAGTAATATAAAGTGAATGTGTCCCAGTGGATCACTCAGCAGACTAATGAGACTTGATGGGCCTGTGGGGTTGGACATCACTGGATTCTGAGGCTCATAGCTTTGACTTGTGCATCTGCAGTCCCATAGCTATTACACTCAGTAATTATATACACACTAGTCACCACAGTGGCATACCAATGCCCAAATTATACTTGGTGTATAAACCACAGTAGATTCAGAAAAGAAAATGACTCCAAAGTCACTAACATGCCAAATACAGAGAAGTAGGTCAGCTTAAATAGTTTACATATTTATTTTAATTTGCTTATTATAAAAATCACAGAAAATTTCACAAAACTTTGAGCAGAAAAGCAGTTTTAGTGCAGAAAACCCAGTGGGGTTAAATACATGCACATTAACAACAATTAGCGAAATCTAAACCAGAGGAAGGTATTTGGATTTACTAAGAGCAAATTAAAAAAACTAAAAGAAACATTACTCAGAAATACTTTCTACATTTACCTTTTAACAATTAAAACAGCAAATTTATTTAGAACAAATCTGTTTTACTAAATGTTTTTTGTTGTTTTATGCCTCACAAAGATTTAAAACAAGCTGTATCAGTCAAATTATACCACGATTAATCTACACCTATTTGTGCAATATATTAAATTACTGTCTTTTCCCCCCATAAATAAATTAGAGGCTATATGTTGTGGTCATTCTCAAATAAAAAAGTTAGTGGCTTCAGTTTGAACGGTGGACTTTAGCACTGTAATTCTTCTTCTGATACAATTTAAAATATTTTATAGGCATTAAAATAGCATGTTTTCTTATTGTGCAGCCTTATAGTAGCTGAATACTTTCACTTCTAGAGACTCTTATCTTACAGTAGTTTTATTTTAATTCTATTTTATTTTAATGTTTGCTTCTTTATTGAGTTCTGGACAACACACATTAACAACATGGCGTTTATTTGCCGATTGCTAAATGAATATCCTACTCTTATCTGTCACTGGCTTCAGAGACCGCTCTAGTTTTCACTCCGAGGAGCTTAAAAATAAAAGTCCAGAGTGCTGCTGGTGGTGTTGTGTGGCGTAGAGCCCGGTGGCCGTTCTTCCTGTGTCCAGCCATAACATTACACCACGTCCGCAGCTGCTGTGTCGCCGCCGATCCGTCCCCACGAAACCCGATCCTGTTTATAATCTGACCATCATTTGGACGCCGACAGGCCGCGACGCCAGCCCCATGATTTACCCCGGTGGGTGGGTGTGTGTGTTTCCCAGATAGATTTACGAGGACATAACGTATGCGGGTGAGGATTAGGTCTTGAGGGATTGAAAGTATCCCCCGCTGCCTGACTTGATCCAGCTCTCAGCTAACGACACTTTCTCCTCACCAACAATAACAAGCCTAGATTAGGTCTTATTAAACTTCATTTGGGGTAAATCCCTTAGTTATTTGGCACTGTTTGTCACCATTTAATGATTTGAGTTACCCAGTTAGAAACATCTACATAACATTTGCTGTAATCAAAATCCACATTGAGGAAAACAAGATCTGTCTGCTGTTATTTAGTTGGAAAAATATAACTCTTGATGATAAAATGGCTCTTTGCAATTTATAATAACATGAATAATATTAGTTAAGATAGCTATATATAACATCCAAGCAAGGAAATGACCTTATCTAATGTGTATACAACATCAATTTGGAAAACTTACACTGAAATGAAACAGAGTTGGATACATTACAAGTTAAGCATCTCAGACTTTGATTAATGCAGTTTAATGTAGATATATTATTATTCAAACTGTAAACTACTACTACTACTGTTTGTGTTTGATTATAAATGTATGTTTTAATCATTATTTCATTTTCTACCTTTTATCCAGTTGCGTGTGGCAGAAGCTTATTCCAGCTTCTCAGGCCGCTAGGTGCATCTTAAACAATTACTAATTAATCACACGCCTAATAATAAACCTTCACTGAAAGATAATACATATGTAAAATACTTATCAATATCAGTCACGTTTATTCAGACATTTCAGACGTCTACATGGTGCAAATGGGGGAAAAAAACAGTTGCATGTGGTAAATTTAGTCTGAAAAGGAATAGGCTGAAGTCTGAGCTTATTTTCCCTCACCTCTGTAACTAAATTACACAATCAAATATAAATAAATAAATAAAAAGATTGCTGCTAGAGCCAGATCACATCATACACACATTTGAAAACAAAAACAGTTCTTCATATCTTTTTATCACATCACTAAATCATCATTAAACGTGATTAATGTTCTACAGTCTTTTAACTTCTGATCTAACTTCTTCAGAATTATTAGACCATATATTTGTGTTGGGTTGATGTGGCTGGGTTTTAGGGGCATTTAAATTTTGTTATTAATTCATAGCGAGTGTCTGTAGCGTATGTGGCCTTTGTTTGTTTGGGAGAAAGGGCATAACTTTCCAGGATTTGCAGTAAAGGACTTTTTATGCAACTGTTGTAAACTCAAGAGACATTTACGTGGCTTATTTTTAAAGAGTTTTTGGTGAGATGGTAATGTGCAAAGATACAGTTTCTTTGTCTGGAGCTGGTTTGTCATGTTTTTTATATAAATTCAAGACAGTCATACACTGCCCATATTTTAATCTTATCTCAGGTGGGTCACTTATAACATCATTGGGGGAAAAAGACAGAAAAATGAGTGGTGGGAAGATAAAGAGAAAAATGGCATGACTCTTGTGCTTGTTAATGAATGTGTAGTTAGTCACTAAAAATAGAAAGTAGGTGAGGAAAGCAAGGTTGTCCGTGTAAGTCCTTGTTATTTACATCCCAGAGGATCCTGACTGTTGCCATTGTAGAATGTCACTGGTCCAATCTGTCACATATACTTAGTCCCACGATGACACACCTCACACACAGACATGCGACTCTGTATTGGACCTTTGGCTTTTGAAGTCGCTCCCATTTATATCAATCATGTACTTTACCAGAATAGTTCCTAGAAATGGGCTGCATATAGAAAGAGTGATTATCTTGGTTCGTTGAAGTAAACAATGCATTCTTTATCATTAATCACAACTATTTCTTTTTTCTTGGACTAAATGGAGGACTAAACAGGTCTGAACAAGGACTAAATACAGGACTAAACACAGGACTAAACACAGGACTAAACCAGGACGTCTCTGATTGTGTGTCTGATTATGCATATGTGTAATCTAAAAGACAATATTATTATATACAATATGTAGACAATATGTGTTAATTTCAGTAATAATAGAAGATAATAGATAAAATGGTGAATAAATACAAATGTTTCGTGCTTTGTCCAACTCTGTCCCTTCATAATTGGTTACAGTTCAAAAAGGCTTCTGTTGGTGATTCTTTAATGCTGCGTCTTGACAGTTTTCTCTACTTTGAGCTGACCTCAGCTTGCACTTGACACATCTCAGCAGATATCCCACTGCTGCTCACTCATCATACATCCTTAACACCTCTGGCTCTTTCAGCTGCAGCAGCACATTGATGTGAAGGGACTGGATTCTATGTTTAGTTCTGACTAAAATACTTAACACTTCCTTTGTCTGCTTCACAGAAAAGAGTACCCCCCTGTGGACCGGTAAGAAGTGCTCTTCAATATGAATACAGGTATGTAGACCATGGGGAACCGTCTGTTAATCGCAGGGCTAACACCTAGAGACATCCACTGACAGACAACTATACACCATCAATAGTGACCAGTGCAGTTTGGTGTCTTTGGTCCATGAGAGGAACCCAGGTCTCTTCTGTCTGTGAGGCACGAGGCCTAACCACTGAGCACTGATCATATTTATCATCATTTTTTTAATAAAAGGGAGCCT
>CM072148.1:3155698-3177578 GCA_036850595.1 Rhyacichthys aspro | reverse complement strand
AAGTGTTTTGCTATTTTCACCCAGATATATGTGGCTTATTATTCATTTTTCTTAGTGACGTAGAGTATATTTTGTTATTTACCTCACAACTTGGGGTAAAAACACACTCTTTTTTCCCCAATCATGATAATACATAATAAAAATATTAATTCAAACGTTATACCACTACACTAGTTTAATATTCTCTCACAGATCAGTGACAGAAACCATTAAGCTCTGTTGGCTCAAGCCCAGAAACCACCTGCTGTATAATCTGAGAGGATCAGGAGAAACACAGCGAGGATGGAACATGTTCAGGTGTGTGTGCTGGGATTTATCAGAGAAGATAGATGCTGTAATAATTTATGATTTATCCCAAGGTCATGTTTGAGTTATGATAGAGTAACACAGAAGAACAAGCATCTATTCCTTTGTAGAGGATTATTCTATCGACCCAAAGATGAGTTTATAACAGGACACAGAAAAAACTCTCTGTCCTTTCTAAGTATTTTGTATTTGTAAGTGTCTCATAATAAAATAAACACAACAAGAACATGTACAAACGCAACATATCCATCCTAATACCTTCAGTTAAGCCAGTGGTGTCAAACTCAAAGAGGTGAGGGGCCACAATAGTTCATAAGAATCCATTCTGGGGCCAAAGCTTTTATAAAATTCTAAATGTGAGATTTCATCTTCATTTGAGTCTTACAAAAGTTATCTTTTAACATTAATTTCCTCCTTTTATAAAAACTGTTTGTAGTTTGCAGGTTTTTGTTGGACTTGAACCGGTTTAAGTCAGATTTGATGGATTTGAATTGGTTTTAATTGGATTTGAACAGGTTTTAGTTGAATTTGAACAGTTTTTAGTTGAATATGAGCAGGTTTTAGTTGAATTTGAACAGGTTTTAGTTGAATTTGAACAGTTTTTAGTTGAATATGAACAGGTTTTAGTTAAATTTGAGCAGTTTTTAGTTGAATATGAGCAGGTTTTAGTTGAATTTGAACAGTTTTAGTTGAATACGAACAGGTTTTAGTTGGATTTGAACAGTTTTTAGTTGAATTTGAACAGTTATTAGTTGAATATGAGCAGGTTTTAGTTGAATTTATACAGTTTTTAGTTGTATATGAGCAGGTTTTAGTTGAATTTGAACAGCTTTTAGTTGTATATGAGCAGGTTTTAGTTGAATTTGAACAGGTATTAGTTTGATTTCAACAGGTTTTATTTATCTTTGTTGCAAAAATCAAATCCATTTAAACCTAGTGCCAAAAACATCACTTTCCAAATGTGTTGAAGGGCCACATAAAACACTGCAAAGGGCCGCATTTGGCCCCCGGGCCTTGAGTTTGACATGTGTGAGTTACATTTACAAAAAACGAAAGGGCATTATCCACCAAAATGTGCCAGTTTCTAAATAAAACAAAGATGATTTTGGCAGATGGCACTTGACTGAATGTGTGTGCAGTCAGTGAGTGGGTAGAGGACATTTCCATTCACCTGTAGCTCCTCCCTGACTTACTCCAGACGCCAGAGAACACACAATTCCTGCCATTTCCATGAAGTCGACCTGTATTTAAATGTTTTATCACACTTAATCAGAGCCAGATTGTTTCTTAATGTTGACTTTTTGACCCTGTTTGTTCCTGGACCGTCGTCTTTCCTGATTCCTGATAAAAGTCAGTATCTTCTGTCTTCTGAGTCTGAGTTTTGCCTGCTATATCCTGGACTCGTCTGTGGTTTGGAGCAGTTTCGGTTGTTCTGCTGCTTCCCTTCTTAATAAAGTTATCGCTAAAGAGTCCTGGTTGTCATTGTGCTTTATTTGGGTCTTAATCAGTGCTTCTTTTCCA
The DNA here is from genome assembly GCA_036850595.1 of Rhyacichthys aspro. Lineage (NCBI taxonomy): Eukaryota > Metazoa > Chordata > Actinopteri > Gobiiformes > Rhyacichthyidae > Rhyacichthys > Rhyacichthys aspro. The sequence continues at coordinate 3,175,751 of CM072148.1, read as the reverse complement.
TTTCTTAAGTGAAAATATTAAAGTACTTGCTTTAAATGTTCTTACAAGTATAAAAGTTAAAGCATTTGACTCAGCTTCAACAACTTAATATAAAATAGATTAAATTTGTCAATAAAAAAGTGGAAGTATGGGTTTAGTTACACATTTAAGTCCAACTTTATCCTTTAATTTAAAGTGTTGCACAGTTACAACAATAAAAAACACAGAAAGTAAAGATATTTCTTCTGAAATGTAATGGAGTAAAAGTCAACGTAGCTGGTTTTAAATCTGTTTTAGTAAAGCACAGATACTTGAAAAGGACAGTACTGGAGTATTTTTACTCTCTGGTAGTACACCCACTACTCTGGCTGCATATTCACTGAATGCTGAATTGTTTTTTCTAATTCTTGCTCAGTCAGCTAAAGGTAAACAAAACAGAAGCCAATGTAGTGGAACTAAAGTCCATCAGTAGGATTTTCTCTGTTAAACATTTTTAAAGGCCTCTGAAAAGTCTAATTTAGTGTTTTTTAATTAATGCTCATAAATGAAATCTAAAGATGTATTTGAAATAAACAGAATCAAATGCAAAATGAGTGGAGCTAATGTAATAAATGTGTTAAAAGTACATTATTAGTAATATTGTGCTGATGTAAAAGCCACTAATAAAGAATTTTAAAAGATTGATGGTTTGATTTTTGACTGAAACTCAAATTAAAATGTGAAGTTTTAATTTGAGTGTCTGTATGGAGCTAACACTGTGAGTGCCATTTATATTAAAGCAGCTCTCTGCAGTTTAAGACAGTAGCAGTAATAAAATCAATGCTGCATGAATTAATGTTGCTTTTAAAAACCTGTGTTCACCCCAAAACTGTGCTGCAGCAGTTCATTTGTGCTTTTCCTGCTGAGCTGACAAATGTCGGGCCGTGCTCTGAGCAGCTCCATATTTTCCCGGACGTTCAACTGCGTCAGTAAAGCACTTCTGTTCTGGTCCCGGAGCAGCGATTATCACTCTTTAATAAATTATCACTCCTCCATTACCTCACGGAGAATCTTTTCAGTGAAGTAAATTATACTGCAGTATGGTCAACAGTTTTGCTACTGCTTCATTAGTCCAGATTTTCAGTATAAAACCAAGCCCAAGTGAATTATGTTGAATTTTAACATTTTGAAAATAATACCTATTTTTCAACACCAGATGGCAGTAGCAACTTATGAAATTACTATTACATTTTTAATCTTCAGATACGTATTAGGAAACAATAGGATTAAGTTGGATTTGATCCGGTTTTAGCTTAATTTTAACAGGTTTTACATGGGCTTGAACGGGTTTTATATGAACTTGAACATGTTTTAGTTGGATTTGAACAGGTTTTATATGGCCTTGAATAGGTTTTAGTTGGATTTGAACAGGTTTTATATGGATTTGAGCATGTTTTATTTGGATTTGAACAGGTTTTATATGGACTTGAGCATGTTTTATTTGGGTTTGAACAGGTTTTATATGGACTTGAGCATGTTTTATTTGGGTTTGAACAGGTTTTATATGGACTTGAGCATGTTTTAGTTGGATTTGAACAGGTTTTATAATGAAATGTCGATAACATTTTTTTTCCACAGATGATTCCTGTTACAGTATGTGAAAAAACAAACTCATTTTAATAATATAACTTATTTTAATTAATTTTCATCAACAATCTTCTAGAAAAAAAAAAAAAAATAACCAAAAATTAAAACAAAAATGCCCTTTAGAAACCTACTCTTCCATATTTGTACAATATACAAAGTTTTCAAGTTTTAGCTTATCAAAACCATCAAACTTAATTTCAATGAGGTCTACTTTAGAAAAAAGAAAAATAAACTTAATAATATAATAAAAACTAGCTTTTATTTAAACATTACTTTACAAAAAAAGGTACAAAGCCTATATCTGACAGGATCATGCATCTAAAATATTAGCTATTTTATTTTTTAATTTTCTAATTTATATTCCTCAATAGAACTGACTTATTCTGGTTTAAAAACACAACAGATGGTGGTTTGTTTCAAGGTTTTACAGTTTTTTATTGTTTGAACATAATAAATAAATGATAAATAGTTCCTTGTAAACAATTGTAAACATATTCAAGTCTCCTCTTCTGTTTTATTCTACCAAACAAACAGCCACAACACGCTGAAAGTCCCCGTGTAATGCTCTGCTGCCCTCTTCTGGTGCAGCTCAAAAGTGCACCTTGAATTCTGTCTGAGTTAAGTTTCATTTTCGGTTTAGTTGACGTAATGACGTACAGTGCCACGTAATATTATTAATGCTGGGGTGTAATATTTCCTCGGAGCAGGACTTCCAACCTCAGACTGTTTCTTTGCAGCGGCCTGTTCCCTCTTTATTAAAACTGTTTGGAAATCAGACGAAATTACTTCTACTTCTGCATCTGAGCCTCTGCGGTGAGTTTTAAGGAACCTTCTCAGGTGAGTCATCTACATTCTGCTGAAGGAAAATAGATCTCTTCAGTGACACTTCTACTTTTAGATGAAAAACCGCGGGTGAAACTTGATGCGACTGTGTTTTACGCTTCACGAAATAGCAGGCGTGATAACATTGTGTTAATGTGCAGCTGGACTGTGGCTGAGGGCAAGACCTGGTATTTTCAGGTTAATATTAGCCCAGGACTGAGTGTAGGGTGACACACCAGGACGGGTTCAGACCTGTCCCACCTGCAGCTCCAAGGTTCTGCCCAAAACCATTGTTATTATTGTTTGAAAGGTCCCATGGTGCACTGGGTGAAATCAGACATGAACAGAACAGTTAAGCACACAATGTTTTATTTGGTCCTTAAGTACATTCGGTAGGTGATGTTTTGGGACTTTAAACTATTCTGAATATATGTAGGAAGGAGCAATAGGTTTTAGATGGATTTGAACAGGTTTTATATGGACTTGAGCACGTTTTAGCTGAATTTAGATGGATTTGAACATGTTTTAGTTGGACTTGAACATGTTTTAGTTGGATTTGAACAGGTTTTATACAGACTTCAACAGGTTTTATATGGATTTGAACAGGTTTTATACGGACTTGAGCAGGTTGTAGTTGGACTTGAACATGTTTTAGTTGGATTTGAACATGTTTTAGTTGGATTTGAACAGGTTTTAGTTGGATTTGAACAGGTTTTATACGGACTTGAACGCGTTTTATATGGATTTGAACAGGTTTTATATGGATTTGAACAGGTTTTATACGGACTTCAGCAGGTTTTAAATGGACTTGAACACGTTTTATATGGATTTGAACAGGTTTTATACGGACTTCAGCAGGTTTTAAATGGACTTGAACACGTTTTATATGGATTTGAACAGGTTTTAGTTGGACTTGAAAATGTTTTTTATGAATATGAACAGGTTTTAGCTGAATTTGAACAGGTTTATATGGACTTGAACAGTTTTCAGTTGTAGTTGAACAGGTTTCAGTTGGATTTGAACAGGTTTCAGTTGGATTTGAACAGGTTTTAGTTGGATTTGTCAGTCTTCTTGCAGCCTTGCGGAGTTCGACACTACCGCATTAAAGAATCAAATCTACTGTTTTGCAGAAATGTGACGCCAGATTAAATATGCTTCCTTTTTTATTAAAGGCGGTGCAGAAAGTAACTGGACTGTGATGTGGATGTGAAACCGGACTTGTCAGTTTCTCAGATTCTCATTTCCTCGTGTCTTTTATTTGTTATAAAACAGCAGCTGCAAAAAGAAGCTCGGACTCAGTGTCTGTGCCTTCGACTCCACATTTTCTTCGCCTGAACGAGAGAAGCTTCATGAAACGGCTAAAGGTGAGAGAAAATGTACACATAACTCTACAATGCACTGACTGTACTGTGTTGTTGATTGGATATCACCAGGATTTCATATTAGATCAACATTACACAAGAATATTGGATGTTTTTATTGTTAAATATTGTAACTGTAGGCAGGACCATGCAATATTCAGCTGTAAAAACTTCATAGTGGCCTGTTCTAATATCACACTGCTGTTACTGACCACTTGATTAATGTGTTTATCTTTTTTGAACTTGGTGTCATAATTTTGATCCACAACTACATCAAAGGACAGGCCCTGTCCCGACCCAGCAGAGGAGAGGATGTGATCCACGTAGACATTTGTGTCTGCCAAAACAAAAGGCTTCAGCCACCTGTTTTTTTTTTGTTTTTTTTGAGTACTATTTAATTGCTTTAGGAGTGTATTTTATTTATTGTTTAATGCTCCTGACCTTTACCAATTACCAAAAGCAGATATTGAATTTCACAAATCTTTTTTCTGGATTTTTGAAATTGCTTAAATATTTTTTTCAGTGAAAAACAACAACAACAACAACAACCCACTCCATATATTTATACAAGCACACTTGTCATTTATTGTTGCTTATATTATTATTATGTTGGCAAAAACTAGAAAATATAACATAAAGATAATACTGAACCTGTTGAATTTATTTAGCCAGATAAACATACAGAATTACTAACTCTCAGCTACTGTCCCGTTTAGGGAACAACACTGAATGGATTCAAAGTTCAGTTATCAAAAGGCCATTTTATTGTGGGTTTCTTCTCTGATGGTTTACCATGGCATGTATCCTCTTTTGTGAAGGTTTCCAAAGCAATGCCTGCAACAAGGTCCATCCATCTTCAACGGGTGATGGTGTTTTTTTACTTAACGATCGGCTCGTCTCTCTGCGAGCCCAAAAAGAAGTCATGTACCGTACAGGACACTGGAGCCGACTGCAGTCACCTGAGCCTGAGTGAGATCCCTCAGGACCTGCCCCGGAACATCTCCAGCCTGGACATGTCCCACAACAGGCTGCTCCGGATCTCCCACCGTTGGTTCGTCCCGTACCCAGAGCTGGTGCACCTCGACGTCGGCTCCAACAGCATCAGTAAACTGGACGAGGAGATGTGCCAAATGCTGCCTCTTCTGCGCACGTTCAACATCGAGCGAAACCAAATGTTCGAGCCGAAAACGCAGGACTTCAGGCACTGCACGAATCTGGTGTGGCTCAACGTGGCCAGCAACAAGCTCAAGATGAAGGGAGAGCCTTTCGCTGGACTCCAGGTATAACTACACAACTAGGTATGTCCCCAAATGTTGAACAAAGTTGACCACAAAGTATGTTTTTATCACCTCCAGACACCTTACAGTCTGCATTAAATTCAATTAAATTCAACTCGTTTAAAACCATTAATATGACATAAAGATCACAATTACATTAGATGAACCAGATAATTCATTTGATAACACAAATTATACTTTTTAACATAAACTGTGAAAAAAAACATAAATAAAATTACAGTAAATCTATATGGGGACATTATAAAAAATATGGTGCTTTTTTTACAGCACAATCCTAAAAGACAGTAAAATATACTATTTTATGTTTTGATAGCCACTCCACTGTTATTTTTTACATTTAAATGCAGTTAAATTAGCATTATTGGTACATAAGTGATTACGTCAATTACTAGTATGTGATTTTATGGTTATTTCCTATTAACTTTTACCAAAATTATACATTTTACTGGTTATATTATGAACTCTATACATAATTTACCGTAAACTAGGATATGTTTGAGTTATAATATTGGTCTCTAGTGTTAGAACAGACATTATATAGAGGAAGGAGAGTATAGTACGTCTTTTGGTAACATTTTTCAACAACTATCTAATTTCTCACTGTTTTTTTTTCTGTCACGGCAGAGTCTGGAATATCTGGACGTTTCCAAAAACAACCTGAAGTCTGCCCAGCTCAGTCCGAAGCCACAGCTGCCCAGTCTCACTCATCTGGGACTGAGCTACAACGATATCAGCGCTCTGAAGACCAACGACTTCAACTTCCTCAACCAGTCTTCACTACGAGTGCTCAACCTGTCGTCTCTGCCTCTGACAACAGTAAGACACTTTCCGAGAAAATGGGAAATGAAATTCTGTCAAAGCTGGAAGTAGAAACCAAGCCTATTTTCGGTGTAAGAAATTCATTTGTTCCTCTTTGTGTCTCGCTCTAAATGGCTTTGTTTTGTTTCATTTTAGGTGGAAGCGGGTTGTTTCAGACACATTTCAAGTCTGCGTATGTTAGTCATGGATGGCAGCAAAATGGCAACGGCGGTTCTTTCTAAAATCTGCTCAGAACTTTCGGGAACAAACATCGAAGTCCTGTCGCTCAAGAAGATGAAGCTGCTGTCACTCACCAATACAACTTTTACAGGGCTGCAAAAAACCAACCTCAGTATTCTGGATTTGTCTGGAAATGATCTGGTGAAAATAGAACAAGGCTCGTTCTTGTGGCTGCCCAAACTTCAAACTCTGAGGATGATGGACAACAAGATCAAGCACTTGAACAAGGATTCTTTTCTAGGACTTAAGAGTTTGACGATGCTGAATTTGACCAGCGCTCTTGCTGAATCCAAACTTGAGGATCTTGCCTTCGAACATTTAGGTGCCTTAGAGACGTTGATATTACAAGGATCTACCATTGGGGAACCAACAGAACACACCTTTACGGGTCTGACGAGTCTTAAAGATCTTGACTTGAGTTGGAGCAAGTACAGGTCGAACAGAATCGTCACAAACAAGACTTATGTGTCCCTCGTGGCGTCTCCTCTCGAGAAGCTAAACCTGAGAGGAACGGCCATCAAACAGATCGACCCGGGAGCGTTCTCCGTTTTGACAAACCTTACGACCCTACATCTAGAATTCAATTTTATCAAGCAACTTATCACGGGCCAAGAATTCGAAGGTCTCGGACAACTCCAAGAGCTGTACATGTTCAACAACGCGAAGATCAGCCTGAGCTCTACGTCCTTCGTCCACGTGCCCAACCTTAGAGTCCTGACGCTGGGCAAAAGTCTGATCGGAACCACCTTAGACTTCCATCCCTCTCCGTTCAGGCCTCTGTCCAAATTAACCGTCCTCGATCTGAGCAATAACAACATCGCAAACATTCAAGAGAGCATGTTAGAGGGACTGGGCGACCTCAGAGTCCTGCTGCTCCAACACAACAACTTAGCCCGTTTGTGGAAGAGCGCCAATCTTGGAGGACCGGTGTTGTTCCTCAAAGGAGCACCCAACCTGGTGAACCTACAGTTGGACAGTAACGGGCTGGATGAGATCCCACAGAAGGCGTTCCAAGGTTTATATAACCTCACCCATCTGAGCCTTTCCAACAATCTTCTAAACAGTCTTAAAGAGTCCATTTTTGATGATCTCGTCTCACTGCGAGTGTTTAGATTACAGAAGAACATGATCACCACCGTGAGACCCGAAGTGTTCCAGACTCCGATGGCCAACCTGAGCTCTCTAGTCATGGACAAAAATCCCTTTGACTGCACTTGTGAGAGCATCGTGTGGTTTGTCTCTTGGCTTAATAACACCGACTCTTACGTACCAGATCTAAGAGAGCAGTACATATGTAACACTCCTCTGTCCTACTTCAACAAGTCCATTGTGGAGTTCGACCCTCTGTCCTGCAAAGACATGACTCCGTTCCAGACTCTGTACATCCTGAGCAGCACCACCATCCTTCTTCTGATGGGGACTGCGCTCCTGCTGCGCTTCCAAGGATGGAGGATTCAGTTTTACTGGAGTATTCTGGTCAGTCGCACTTTAGGACTGAGCGACGCCAAGGCCGAAGAAGGACGGGCCTTTGAGTACGACGCCTACGTCATCCACGCCGAGCGGGACGCCGGCTGGGTGGAGAGAAGGATGCTTCCTCTGGAGTTGAAGCAGTGCAAGTTTTGTTTAGAAGATCGAGATTCGGTCCCTGGAATGTCGCAGCTGGAGTCCATCGTGGACAACATGAGGCGGTCCAGGAAGGTCTTGTTTGTGGTCACAGACAGTCTTCTGAAGGACCCCTGGTGTCGACGGTAAATACAACTTTGCTGTTTATAGTATTGCATCCATTGAGCGTTGACCCCTGTCACTTGAAGTCATCTGATTGCTTAAAGGTCCAGTTCCCAAATTGGTTTTTTGTCCCACTATCACCAAGAGTAGCTTAACCTTTCCTGCTTCTTTTACTTAAAAAAGGTAAAATGGGAGCAGTTTTTACATTAAATCAAAGTTTAGAGCTGATCTGAAACTTTTATCTTTGGCGTTTACTGTTGTAGAATCTGTATTTTATCTTTTTTGAGCTGTTTTACTTTAAAATAAGACATATTTTCAACAGAATAACCCATTTCCTTGGTTTATTTCCTTGTTCCTTCGTTGTTGACATCAGCGTCGACCAATGGGAGCGCTCCTTTTTACCTGAAGTGAGCTGTGATTGGACAAAATCCTGCTGTGGACTGATCATTCTCATCTATTAAAATCCTTCATTATAAAGACTAGATCACGTCTTAAGGTCTCATTTTTTCACAGATGATTCCTGTTACAATAAACTTTAGGAGATTCAACTGAAAAACTAAATGTAACAGTAAAAAAATCAGGTAATGGACTTTGAATTTTGCTAATTATCATTTTTTGTTGGCTTTTTGTGGTTGGCTCTGTCACAGAAAATCACTAGTACCACTGAAAATGTTCACATTTCTGCCCCTCTAGTTGTGCGCTTTTTGAGGTGCGTTTATATAAATGTTTGGAGATTAAAAACACACATTATTCAATCTTCAAATGACTAAATATATGCTCAGTTAGAGGTATGTACAGTGTCAGGAGGGACTATGGACATTATTTACAGATGGATATACACACTAAGCTATATAAAGTCACTATTATAGTGCAGGGTAAAGGTAATTAGTGCAATGGATGAAGTGCAGAGATAAATAAACAGTGTGTGCATGTGTACAGGTTAATGGGCAAATGTAGAATAATCTCCCTATAGGAACTATGAAGAGGTTACATAACACTTTTTAAGAATAGAAGCTAAAACAAACAAGTCTGACATTTGCAGACACAGAAGCAGACAAACGTGAGCAACAGGAAAGTGTTTATTTAAACCTCTCCCGAAAAACGGACTTATTCTGAACATCTCACACAGAACTTTACCTCAGACATTAATAATCTTGAGGTTTTTGAGTTTTACAGCTAAAGAAATTAATCCCTGTTGTGAATCCCTGCAGGTTTACGGCCCATCATGCACTGCACCAGGTCATCGAGGCCAGCAGAGACTCGGTGGTGCTGGTCTTTCTGGAGGACATCCACGACTACAAACTGTCCCGGAGCCTGTTCCTGCGCCGAGGCATGCTGCGGCCCTGCTGCGTCCTGCACTGGCCCGTCCAGAGGGAGAGGGTCCCGGCGTTTCACCAGAAGCTGCTCATCGCTCTGGGCACGACCAACCACGGGCAGCAGTGACCCCGGAGTCACACGGACTGGGAAGACCTTCTAGTTTTGAAGTGGAAATGCAGTCAGTTCTATGCAGAGAAAGAGGAAGTTGACATTTTCAGGACTAAATAAAAAATAAACATTATGGAAGTAAGCACTATTGGCTCTTACAAACTCTAAAGAAGCAAAAAATGTGGAATTAACAAAGAATTACTTCAAGTAGAGATGCTGATAAGTAAGCTTCTCATTCAAGAATAAACATGAACAACAATGTGATTCTTAATGTACAGATTTGAGGCTTTGTAAATGTTGAATGAAGTACTTTATTACTTCATCTCTTCATCATTTCTTCATTTTTGTTATTTATATGTATATCAGTGTGAAAGCAGAATTAATGGCAATACAAAGATCTCAGAAGTATTCCATAAATATTACTGCAATGGAATTAAGTTACAAAGGAAAGTGGTTTTATGAGGTTTTTACTCCTTCACGGTTTGAATGACTTGGTTTGAACCAAAGATGCTTTTCAATTTCACAAAAAAAGAGTTGGTTTCAGTCTGAACCAAACAGAAACAAGGTCTGGTTCGTTTTTATTCACTGCTGCTGACTTTTTCTTTGTTTTCTGGCCATAAATGTGCAAATATTGTGTCAAAGCTACTTTATTAGTGCATAAAAAATACATTATTTTGCCAGAAATTAGACTAAATTTAGAACTAGATTTACAAAAAGAACAGAATGAAAGATTCCTGATTACTTTACAGTTTTATAGCTCTGTGTATATCTTTGTGTGTATAATCATAATCATATAATCATCCATAAAGATTAAATGAGAACACTCTTTGGCTCGGGTCCCAGGACGTCTTCACAAAGGCCCGTTCTGATCTGGGTCAAAGGGGAACTCGTGTCGACAAGAGGGACATAAAATGAATCTGCAGCAAATGGAAAGGCTCTAAAACGTAGAGTATGTTTAGAAATATCAGCTTTTATCACTGCGTCAGTCTCTTTTCAAGGTTCGTACTGGTGCTTGAAATCCTTGAAAATGCTTGAATTTTAATATCGTAAAAAAACAAAAATTAAATGGACCATAAGTTTCATTTTTGGGTGAACCTTGGTTCCCGGATGTTCCTTTTGAATTACTTTTACTGCGTATTTACACTGGGAATTTAGACGAAAATATATGTATTGAATATTTACACAGTGAATTTTTACTATTTTGAATTTTAAAACTCTGAATACTATATTGAAATGTATAAATCTGAAATTCAGCGACTGAAATTCAAAGACAAAAATATTCAAACATGTTTTTTCATTTATAAAAAACAGGCAATAATCTTCCATAGAACTATATTGTACGTGCTCCAAAGTATACAACAATTTAAACAATTTATATTTTTATACCACAATGTATTTAAATGAGAAAACATACAGTATTTGAATGTCAACATGTACATTTACCGCAATTAAAAGGTGCTTGAAAAACATGAAAACACACATGAAAGTGCTTGAAAAGTGCTGGAATTTTAACTTAGAAAAGGTGTAAGAACACAGCTTTTAGTCCTGTTGCCCATGACTCTGAATAAAACTATAAAACCATGTTAAGTCTGTCTAAATCCTTTTGTACGACTGTGTAGAAAGGATTGTTTAGGAGCCGTGCCATCTCAAACAGAACATGCTCCACAGTGTCTTTATGAACCCAGACCTAGATAGCTCTTTTCTTTGGGATTTGAACAGGTTTTATTTGGATTTGACCAGTTTTTAGATGAATGTGAGCAGGTTTTATTTGGATTTGAACAGGTTTTATTAGGATTTGACCAGTTTTTAGATGAATGTGAGCAGGTTTTATTTGGAGTTGAACAGGTTTTATTTGGATTTGACCAGTTTTTAGATGAATGTTATTAGGTTTTATTTGGATTTGAACAGGTTTTAGATGGATTTGACCAGTTTTTAGATGAATGTTATTAGGTTTTATTTGGATTTGAACAGGTTTTAGATGGATTTGACCAGTTTTTAGATGAATGTGAGCAGGTTTTATTTGGATTTGATCAGGTTTTATCTGGATTTGACCAGTTTTTAGATAATTTGAGTAGGTTTTAGTTGGATTTGAGCAGGTTTTAGATGGATTTGAGCAGGTTTTATTTGGATTTGAGCAGATCTTAGTACAAAAAGCTTGTTTAAAATTTCATGAACAATAAAAACAATAAAATTAATCAGATTCAAATCCATGTAAAACCTGTTCAAATCCAACTAAAACCTGCTCAAATCCATCTAAAACCTGCTCAAATCCAACTAAAACCTGCTCAAATCCAACTAAAACCTGCTCAAATCCATCTAAAACCTGCTCAAATCCAACTAAAACCTGCTCAAATCCATCTAAAACCTGCTCAAATCCATCTAAAACCTGCTCAAATCCAACTGAAACCTGCTCAAATCCATCTAAAACCTGCTCAAATCCAACTAAAACCTGCTCAAATCCAACTAAAACCTGTTGAAGGGCCTTGAGTTGGACATGTGTGAAATAGAGATTTAGGAGAAATGATTTTATTCTGTTTTTATTTACATTTTACAGTGTCCCAGTTTTCTGGAGTTGTGTTTGTGCCCAAAGAGTTCGTGCTTAGACAGCTCTCCTAATGTTTGTCCTCAGTCCTGTTTCTCTTGACCTTTCCGTGACCTTTCTCTGTTCCGTCCCCTCCTCCCCCCGTCCAGCTGTAGACATCAGAGTAAACATTATGACGAGACAGAAATATGATAAAGTCTCTATATCTCTCTAAGTATTCTGTTTATCTTTATTGTAGATGTTGGCATTGTCAAAGTAGTTTGTTGTGAATAATGAACATGCTGTAGACAATATTTACAACTAAACATTGTAGTTCTACGGCTTCTCTGTGTGATCTTTCTTTTTTTTAGTTATATTTTACTGTGTGCTGATTTACAACAAAACACTTAAAGCAAATTTAAAACCTGGTGAAACTTATTTTGTTTGAGGTTAATGTTTCATTCTTAAATAAAAAAAAGTAAGAAGGTCCTGAGTCGACTCTTGCTGTGAATGGGACCTTCCTTTTTTACATTTTCTCTCCGAGTGCTTCAGGAACACTATAATTACACTATAATTACACTATAATTACACTATAATTACTACGACTCTGGTTCTGGACACTAGATAGAAACTGGGTTAAATACACAGAACAAATATCGCTACAGAGACAATAAATTAAGAACTTACGCTATACTGTTGTCAAATCGAAGTAAAAATACTCACTATACAAAGTACTCAGTTACTTTTATTGGACAAAATAAGTCATTGATCACTATCTTTGTTGGGTTTTTTTTTATGTTTTTATTTAAGAATATATATTTTAACGAGTTGGAATAAAGTTTTACAAACACATACACAAATTTTTACTTACATACAATTAATTAACAATAAAAATAAATTCTTGTGGGCTGCTTCTTTCAGTTGTCACCACACATTTATACCGTGTACCTTTTCTGACACAACCTCCTGCATTTATCCGGCATTAGGACCAGCACAAAGTTGGAGTTTTTGCTCACCACAACATTAATAAGGAGCCTTTAATCAGAAAATACAAGGAAAATGTACCTTTAATCACATTTTTCTATCATTTTTTACCAAACTTATTACTGTCACTTCTGTCAAATGCTCCTGAGCAGCTGTGAGTGTCCCTTTTACCCATATTTTCCAGGTCAAAGCATCAAGGTGTGTCCTGCTGAGATACAGTCAGGTCTATTTAACCAATCACACGTCACAGAATAAGGTTAACATAGTGCAGACCCAGTGGGACGTAGGTCTTTCGAGGGACTACAACCAGAGGATTGTAAATGATTAACATCTTTATTGCAGTTTTTACACCAGACTTTACTGCTCGCTGACAAAAACCCTCTGATATCTGTGCCATCAAATCAACCTTTTACAGCTGAGACAACAATATCTAATAATAATGCACGATAGAAAGGCGCATCGTGTTCAAAGTTAGAGAGAAAGTGGGCGGGTCTACAGCCCCCTCCCACCTCGGGCTGAGTGTTTATAAGTGAAGGCACACAACAGTCAGGTGCTGCCCTTTTGTACAAACAGCAGCAGCACAAGATGGCGGCCCTCGTGGGAAGTTACTCTCTTCCTTTAATGGTGGTCAGCATCTTCATCGTGACCCTCACATACATCACCTACAAGCTTCTGGCCGGATACGTGTACAAGTACGTGACCATGAAGCCCATCCCGGAGGTAGGAACCACGTACCCCATCATCGGGAACGCGCTGCAGTTCAGGAGCAACGGAGGAGGTAGGATTTCCACCCAGTATTATTGAATACATAGACGCAGGTTGGTGTTAGTGGAGCTGATGGATGTGTTTGGTTTGGTTTTAGAGTTCTTTAACCAAGTTGTGGAGTTCACCCAAAAGTTTGCCTCGTTTCCACTCTTCAAGATCTGGATCGGGCCCATCCCGTTTGTCATTCTGTACAGTCCTGAAACAGTTGAGGTGAGGAACAATGTGTTTACAGCAAATAAACGCCTTTGCAATGTTTCATGTGGCTCTTCAGTACATTTAGAAGGAGATTTTTTTATTTTATTCGTTGCATTTGAGCATGTTTTCGATGGATTTTCTTTGTGCTACAAAGATAAGTAACTAAACCTGTTAAAATCTGTCTAAAACCTGTTAAAATCTGTCAAAAACCTGTCCAAATCTGTCTAAAACCTGTCAAAATCTGTCTAAACCTGTTCAAATCTGTCTAAAACCTGTTCAAATCTGTCAAAAACCTGTTAAAATCTGTCTAAAAGCTGTTGAAATCCCACTAAAACCTATTGAAATCTGACTAAAACCTGTTTAAATCCAACTAAAACCTGTTGAAATCTGACTAAAACCTGTTTAAATCTGTCTAAAACCTGTCCAAATCTGTCTAAAGCCTGTTCAAATCTGTCTAAAACCTGTTCAAATCTGTCTAAAACCTGTTCAAATCTGTCTAAAACCTGTCCAAATCTGACTAAAACCTGTTCAAATCTGACTAAAACCTGTTAAAATCTGTCAAAAACCTGTTAAAATCTGTCTAAAAGCTGTTGAAATCCAACTAAAACCTATTGAAATCTGACTAAAACCTGTTTAAATCTGTCTAAAACCTGTCAAATCTGACTAAAACCTGTTTAAATCCATCTACAACCTGTTCAAATCTGTCTAAAACCTGTTCAAATCTGTCTAAAACATGTTGAAATCTCACTAAAACTTGTTTCCATAAAAGGAGGAAGTTATTGTTTGTGTGTTAACTTTTGTAAGACACAAATTAGGATGAAATCTCACTTTCAAAATTTAATAAAGGCTTCCAAATATCTCCATCTTTGGCTTCTGAAAGGATTCTTATTGTAGATGAAGAATACGATGGAGGTTGGAGTCAGTTTGGTGAAAAACAAATTACGAAATCTTGAAATCTTGTTTGGTCCTGGTCAGTTTTTTCCAGTTTAAATAATATAAATCTTGACAGTGCAGTATTGTTACAAAATTTACCATTCGGTCTTTAATTATTACATACATCATTAAAACACATAACTTCCTGTTTTTGGTCGTTTTTATGCAACAATATTTACATAAAAGAGAGAGAGGCGACACGTCCGGAGCTGGTTTAAACATAAAACAAACCTGAGCCACGTTCACTGTTGACACGTCGTTACACTTTTACTACGAACCCAGCGGACACTGCCCCGATTCAGCCTCTTACATAACCCCGTCTACTACACAGTATTTAGGTTAAACTCCTGTGTAACGTTATGTAACTGAGATTTATGTTGCATTCACAGACCATTCTGAACAACAACATTCACATAGACAAGGCCTACGCGTACACCTTCCTGCATCCTTGGCTCGGGACCGGTCTCCTCACGAGGTACGTGTTAAACCCGGTCACGTTGGTCTTGGTTTTTGTCGGTCTACGCCACACGTGTCAAACTCAAGGCCCGGGGGCTAAATGCGGCCCTTTGCAATGTTTAATGTGGCCCTTTAATACATTTAGAAGGTGATTTTTAGGTTTTATTTGGATTTTAATCAGATTTATTTTATTTGTTCATGAAATCTTAAGCCAGTTTTTGGTACTAAGATATACATAATGTGCTCAAATCCATTTAAAACCTGTTAAAATCCCAATAAAACCTGTTCAAAACCATCTAAAACCATCCAACTTAAAAAACTGTTTCCTTAAATGGAGGAAATTAATGTTAAAGATGACATTTAGAAGACTCAAATAAAGATGAAACTTTCCATTCAAAATATTTAAATAAGCTTCCAAATGTCACCAACTACTTTGAGTTTGAGGTCCAGATTATGTTGAATATTGAGAATATTGAAGTCATTTAATATAACAAAAAACAAAAGAATAAATAATAAAAGTAAGATTAAGCTGAGAATTGTGTAGTGTCTAATCCAGTCTGCAGATGGCACTATAGGAAAGCAGGTTTTCTAAAGGAATATATCCCAATTAAAAATACTTAAATGGATAAGTTTGGCTTGTTTTTTCTTGTTTTTTATTGTGATCATGATGAAGGAAGTTTAGCCCAGTCCTGGTTCAGATTAATGCAGATTAAATGTGTTTTTGTCTTATGTTACGTACGTTATTGAAGCACTGGTTCCAAGTGGCGTCAGCGGCGGAAGATGCTGACCCCCACCTTTCACTTCACGATCCTGGCCGACTTCCTGGAGGTGATGAACGAACAGGCCGAGATCCTGGTGGAGAAGCTGGGGAGGCAGGCGGGGAAGGGGCCCTTTAACTGCTTCTCTCACGTCACACTCTGCGCCCTGGACATCATCTGTGGTCAGTTCTGTGCTCTCAGTCGCTCCAGAACTCACAGAAAACAGTATTCAGAGGGTTACGATAAACAAAGAGGACAATAAGAGATTGATTTTTGTGTTTATCTGTTTCAAAACTGGTGTGTTCTCTGGGACAAAGCTCACGCAGTGCAAAATAAATGACAATTTTTTAACAATTTATAAAACTGAAAACTTCCCTTCAGAGTCGGGAGGGTCTGTTTTAAAGGCCCCATGTCTCTTGAACTCCCCGGGAGCTTGAGAACCAGATTTTTTCTAGTTTTAAGGAAACCACTGCTTATGGGACGGTGGGGAGGTGTTCTTCCTTTCTTGTTTATGTTACATGTTGTTTATGTTACATGTTGTTAATGTTACAGGTTTATGTTACATGTTGTTAATGTTACTTGTTGTTAATGTTACTTGTTGTTAATGTTACATGTTGTTAATGTTACATGTTGTTAATGTTACATGTTGTTAATGTTACATGTTGTTAATGTTACATGTTGTTTATGTTACATGTTGTTAATGTTACATGTTGTTAATGTTACAGGTTGTTAATGTTACATGTTGTTAATGTTACATGTTGTTAATGTTACTTGTTTATGTTACATGTTGTTAATGTTACATGTTGTTAATGTTACATGCTGTTTATGTTACATGCTGTTTATGTTACTTGTTTATGTTACATGTTGTTTATGTTCCATGTTGTTTATGTTACATGTTGTTTATGTTGCATGTCGTCTATGTTACATGTTTATGTTACATGTTGTTTATGTTACATGTTGTTTATGTTACATGTTGTTAATGTTACATGTTGTTAATGTTACTTGTTTATGTTACATGTTGTTAATGTTACATGTTGTTAATGTTACTTGTTTATGTTACATGTTGTTTATGTTACATGTTGTTTATGTTACATGTCGTCTATGTTACATGTTTATGTTACATGTTGTTTATGTTACATGTTGTTTATGTTACATGTTGTTTATGTTGCATGTTGTCTATGTTATATGTTAATGTTACTTGTTTATGTTACATGTTGTCTATGTTACATTTTTATGTTACATGTTGTTTATGTTACATGTTAATGTTACATGTTGTTTATGTTACATGTCGTCTATGTTACATGTTTATGTTACATGTTGTTTATGTTACATGTTGTTTATGTTACATGTTGTTTATGTTGCATGTCGTCTATGTTACATGTTTATGTTACTTGTTGTTTAGTTTACTTGTTTATGTTACATGTTGTTAATGTTACTTGATGTTTACGTTACATGTTGTTTATGTTACATGTTGTTTATGTTACATGTTGTTAATGTTACTTGATGCTTACGTTACATGTTGTTTGCGTTACATGTTGTTTATGTTACATGTTGTTTATGTTACATGTTGTTTATGTTGCATGTCGTCTATGTTACATGTTTATGTTACTTGTTGTTTATGTTACATGTTGTTTAGTTTACTTGTTTATGTTACATGTTGTTAATGTTACTTGATGTTTACGTTACATGTTGTTTATGTTACATGTTGTTAATGTTACATGTTGTTTATGTTACTTGATGTTTACATTACATGTTGTTTATGTTACATGTTGTTTATGTTACATGTTTATGTTACATGTTTATGTTACATGTTTATGTTACATGTTTATGTTACTTGTTGTTTATGTTACATGTTGTTTATGTTACATGTTGTTTATGTTACAGGTTGTTTATGTTGCATGTCGTCTATGTTACATGTTTATGTTACTTGTTGTTTATGTTACATGTTGTTTAGTTTACTTGTTTATGTTACATGTTGTTAATGTTACTTGATGTTTACGTTACATGTTGTTTATGTTACATGTTGTTAATGTTACATGTTGTTTATGTTACTTGATGTTTACATTACATGTTGTTTATGTTACATGTTGTTTATGTTACATGTTTATGTTACATGTTTATGTTACATGTTTATGTTACTTGTTGTTTATGTTACATGTTGTTTATGTTACATGTTGTTTATGTTACATGTTGTTTATGTCACATGTTATTTGTGTTACATGTTGTTTATGTTACATGTTTATGTTACACGTTTATGTTACTTGTTGTTTTTTTACTTGTTCTTTATGTCACATGTTGTTCTAATGTTTTTGTAGAAACTGCGATGGGGAAGAAAATCTACGCCCAGAGTAATTCTGAGTCGGAGTATGTAAAGTGTGTTTATAAGTAAGTCCTGTATTATTTAAAAGCCTTATTGGGTCAAAGGTGAAGGGTCTTATTGAACACGTTCTGGTCTTTTTTTGGTCAGAATGAGTGACATCATCAGCCGCAGACAGAGGCAGCCCTGGTTCTGGCCTGATCTCATGTATTATTATTTTGGTGAAGGCAAAGAGCACGACCGGACGCTCAAGGTCCTTCATTCATTTACATCGAAAGTAAGTCATTAACCATTTCATGTGTTTTTATCCATAACACGTCACAAAAATATCAACCAAGGCCTTCTCCTCATTTACTAAACATTTCCACCTGTGCAAAAAAAACAAACAAACCCAATAGACAAGAATATATAAAAGATATGGTTTAGTTATTTATTATATCTTTAGAACAAGAACAATATAAAGATAGAATATTGTTAATAATGTGAACTATTTATGATTACATCTGCAAAATATGATGAATAGATATTGAATTGAGACGTTTTAATCAGACACATTGCAACAGTCAAAGAGCATTATATCATTTTTGAAAATAATATCTTTAATATTGCACATTTGGCTTCAACAAATAGCTTAGTAAAAAATAACGTGCACAAATTGTTTATTAAAATGTATTTTTAATAGATTTTTATTTGTATTTGTTAAGGGGCCCCTGTACCTACTGCCCGGGCCCTTTAAGTGTCTAGGAGCGCCCCTGGATTGATCAAAAATGACGATAAAAGCAAAATGATTATTTACATTATGCCATAAACTAAACCAAAAGAGTTTATCAATGCATCTTAGCTTCTTCCAAATGAGATAAACACTTTCAGAACTCGGTTTATTTCCTAATGGTAGTATTTTTTGTGGGAGTCACACATCGGCATCAGTTCCCTCGTCTCTTCTTCAGGTGATCAACCAAAGAGCGGAGTACATTTCCAACATCGAATCCGACAGCGAGTCCGAAGGGAAGAAAAGACGGGCCTTTCTGGACATGCTTCTGAAGACGAGAGACGAGGAGGGCCACGGCATGAGCCACCAGGACATCCAGGAGGAAGTGGACACCTTCATGTTTGAGGTGGGCGTTCCGTTACACCCAGTGACATTAAACACATCGTTAAACCCACAGGTTCCTCTGCAAACATGTCATTTACAGTAGCAGCCGTTGGGGATTACACTAACACTGGAGAAAGACGCACTTTTACACATGGATCAAAGTGTTTTACAGAAAAGATTGGTTATTTTTAACAAGATTTTTACTGTTAAAGGAAAGATTTAAGTGAAATTAAGGAGAAGAACTCACATGAAGCTTGAAATCTTTCATTTAAACTGTAAAAAAAACATAAAGTTAAGTGATAAGGACAAACATGCTGCAGGATTATTACAGTTTTTAATGTTTTGTAATATTAAAATGTCAGAAGATGTAGCATAAGAACTAGTTTGCACTGTTTACATTTTTTACTTTTACTTTTTTATATATTTAAAAAGGTGAAGTTGCCACCATGAAGTCCTTGATAATTAAGCCCAGATGCCGTCTTATGATCTTGTTTTTTATGGTTAATAACGTATAGACACTTGATAATGTTTAAAATAAATACCTGTGTGCATATATAATCACTGACAAACTCCTCCGACATGAAAGGAACACATTTGTCCTAAAAACAAGTACAATATACCTAATAAATAATTTAAAACTTGATTTGAGTCAATTTTTAACTCAAATTCATACTCAGACCTACTTCGACAATAAGATTTGCTCATTTATAAAACATAACGTGCTCAAAAAGCTGTAGAAAAGATGTAAATGAGGTGT
>CM072148.1:3119456-3155598 GCA_036850595.1 Rhyacichthys aspro | reverse complement strand
GGGGCGTGAGGGGAGGAGACGGGGACGTGAGGGGCTGTCGAGGAGGGGCGAGTGGGGACCTGCAGGGGGACTCGTCGGGGACGGGACCTCCTGAGGACAAACAACACCGAGGTCAGACCTGGAGCTTCTGCTGCTACTGACACATATTAATATTAAAGCTGGGACTGACACATGGAGGAAAAGACTCAAGCTCTGACCTTTCTACAAAATAAATACAACAGTTTTCACTTCCATCGATTCATTTCTGTTTGTAAAACGTCTAAAAGGCTTATTCTTTTCAGTTTAGTTTATAAAGGTTGTTCAAATCCTAAAGAGCATGACTAGTGTAATGATAATAATGCACAGTTTTCACTTCTATTTATCATGAATTTGTTCGGTTTTTCTTCAAATCCTATTCAAAAATCCTAAATAAAAGACCGCTTGACGTGCACTTTTTTCTGAATATATAAAAAAGGGATCAGTACAAAAGCATTCCACTTAAAAGCTGACAGTTCATACACTTTACCTCTCAGTGTGCCATTAATGTGTTGCATCAGAACTTTTTATTTTTTTTAATCCAGGAAATAACTACCAGGAAGGTGGCTTGTAATTCTACTGAGGAGCAGAGCTAGAAACAAAAATAACTTTACAATAAGAATAAGATTGTATCAAAAGTTGGGTAATTGTTTGTTTTTATATATTGAGTCGTACAAATGCTTTTTTTTAATAATATACATCTTCGTTCTTGAGCTCCATAAACTAATAAAGGTGTAAAAATGCCATTAAAGATTAAACCCGGAGACCTTTTCCTCTATATTTGGTCCAGAAGCGGTGGTGTTTTGAGCTAAAGCATGCGTCACACCATGCTCTACCTGTGGACTGAGTCTCTCATTCAAAACTCTAAGCTCTTCTTCTTTGTCCTCGTCTTCCTCGATGAACAACTCGGTGAGGCCTCTGATCGACGGCGGCCGTTCGACCTCGACGGGATCCGCGGGTTCGGACCGTTCCTCTCGAGAGACACACAGCGGCTTCACCGTCACAGGTGAGTGCAGCTCTAAACAGATCCTACCGCTCAGGCCTCCGCCGCCGCCTCGCGTCTCCTCCGTCGGCCGAGGGGGCTCTTCGGGTTTAAACTTAACCCCGCTCTGGGTCTTACTCTTTTGTTTTGGCGCTGGGTGGTATTCTGGAGACAACCTTAGCTCATCGACGTCCTCCGTGCTGCTAGAACCGCTCAAAATCATCGACAACAGTTCATCGTAAGGGTCTTTGACTTGTAGTTTCACTTCATATGGATCTTTGACCTCTAGTTTTATCAGAAATGGGTCTTTTGGTTGTGTTTTAACCTCTGGGGGGTCCTGTCTGGTGTTTTCTTGTGTAATATCTTTGTTCCACTGAGAAACAGGACTGGGCGACTTCACAAACTGTGGTTTTGTGCTCGATAAATCCTCTTTTGTGAGCGATTTTGGCTGCGTTTGACTTACATTCACGCCTCTGTTATTGTATCGTAGAGTGGCGTCGGACAGAGGAGGGGTGAACTGGGAGAGGGGCGTCGGCGGAGGAGGGGTGAACTGGGAGAGGGGCGTCGGCGGAGGAGGGGTGAACTGGGAGAGGGGCGTCGGCGGAGGAGGGGTGAACTGGGAGAGGGGCGTCGGCGGAGGAGGGGTGAACTGAGAGAGGGGCGTCGGCGGAGGAGGGGTGAACTGGGAGAGGGGCGTCGGCGGAGGAGACACCGGGGTAAAGTGGGTTACTGCGGGCTGCGTTCTGCCCGGCGCCGGCGGAGGGGAGGTGAAGTCTCTGTACGACGGGGCGGGCGAGGGGGCCGTGGATCTCTGGGGTCGTACGAACGGCGTGAGGTCGGGTGGGAGCGGGGGAGGGGTGGGGGGCGCGGGGGTGGAGGTCAGGGAGCGCCCGGCGGGGTCCATGGTGAGGGCCAGCCACTCGTTGGTGACGGCCTGCAGGTTGGGTGCTCTCAGGGCGGGGTGAGGGGAGGCGGGGAACGGAGGGAGATGGTAGGACGGCTCCGGGAAAGTAAAGATAAGACAGAATGAGAATGATATAAAGACTTGAATCAGATGTGTTCGCTTCAAAACAATGAACTAAGTAATTAAAGTAAGAAGCTCTATTTCCCTTATGTCTCTGCTGCATGGAGTTTAAATATTTTCACTTGGTTTTTTAAATAGAAAAGGCCCCAAGCTTGATACTTTGAGTTTCAAACTTTCACAATCTGAGGCCTCTGTTTACATGCACAAAGTCGATCAATGCTTAAAGCTGGAGCCTGCTCGGACTAAGCCATATTCATGCAGCAGGAGCTCTAACCATTTTCTAATCTAGATGTATCAGCTCAAAAACAAATCTGATTTAGTGCAACACTGAAGAAGTTTGGTACAGTTTTGTGTTAAAAAAAATACCGACTAGCCACAAAAACCTTACGAACACCGAGGTTTAAGAGAAGAAACGCACTTGAGGGAAACTTAATGAGGCCCGTAGAGTGTAATCCCACTGACTCTTACCTTGGTGGGAGTGGAGCTCGCCGTCCTGCTGCCGGGGTACACGTGGGGGTCTATGTGGTGGGCGGAGCTTTTGGACGGGGAGCGCTTGATGATGTCTACGTAGGACACGGGGAAGATGCCCTGTTTGGTGGTGTCTGGGATTTTACCTTCGTACCAGTTCTGATCCACCTGTCGTATCACGATGACACGCTCTCCCTGCGTTAACACACACGAAACACACAAGTACGTTTATTTAAAATCTTCTTTTTGTTGTTTACTGGAAGGTTTTGATGTTGGTTTACAGCCCCATGCACGTTACGTTAAGGAGCTAGTATCGCTTCCCTCAATTTTAATCGATAACACGAGGCAATAAAATGAAGACGTTATAAAAAAAGCATGTTTAATTCAGTTTAAAGCCCCATTAAAACCTACCTTTCTGAGAGAGAGCTCCACGTTGGTGTCAGCGTTGAAGTTGTAGCGCGCCACTGCTTCTCCGATCTCTCTGACGTGAGCCGGAGGAGGAGGCCTGATCGGCTGCTGCTTCTCCAACGATGGCATTTTCTGCACGAACACAGAAACAAGTTAATGTCTGATCCACAAACGCATGAAGGTACAATAGAACTGCAGTAAAGTGAGGACTACACTAACCTCTACGTAGGATATGGGGAATATCCCCACGCGTCCACGGTGCTCCCCTTCGTACCAGTTGTTGTCTATTTGCCTGATAATGTTGACTGTGTCCCCTTTTTTAAATGTCAGCTCCCTGTAAGTCATGTTAGGAAAGCTTTTGCAGTTTAAGTCCACACAGAAAAGAAATGTGAATGAAACCAACACCGGTCCGAGCGCTGAGCCAGCCAATGAAGCCAAAACAGATAAAGCAAAGCGCAAATCTTCTCATGCAAACACCGAACAAGTTAAATTTCTTAAAGCCATCCAAGTGAAATGGAAAAAACCAAGACAAATTTGAACATAAATGAAATGCCCACTAAAGTAAATCACTTGAAATATGCTGACATGCAGTTAGCGATTCCGGCAGTGAGGCGTGGCTTCTTTGTGCATGTATGAAGCATTTTCTGTACTCACTTGGCTGATTGTGCCTTAAAATCATAAATGGCTCTCGCGGGCTGTTTCTGATGGAGGAGAGAGAAGAGAATAAGTTGTGTCATCTGTTTATGGGAGACCTAAGAGATGAGAGTGAGAGAGAAAGAAAAAGAAAGCCAGCAGGCATTCCTAGCTTTAACATAAAGAGCAGCTTTTAAAAAGAGAAACACAAAGAGTAAAAGAAAACACTAAGAAGCTGGAAGCAACATTTTCAGAGCCAGAATTAAGAAAAGAATGATAGTTATAAAATTAGCCGTGTTTAGCTCATGATGCTAATGTCCGCTGAACTTTATAAAATACAGTTGGACCTTGTAAACGACCAAAAATCTATACAAAAAGAAAAGATTATGTAGAAAAATATGTTTCTATGTATCTTCCAACATCCACAGTAAAACAACAGGACTACAATCATGATTTGTACCTCTCGGTCAGGAGTGGGACGTCTGCTCTGAGGCGTGTGGCGACCGTCCAGGGTGGAATAACTCCTGGAGACATCGTGGTCTAGAATCGGCAAAGAAGTAATAAAGGTTAAAGAAGAGGCCAGAAAGAACTGCATGTTGGCTTAAAGAACAATTATATTTGTGTAGGTCGTGCCGAACAACAACGATGAGATCATTCCAATGGTGAAAATGGAAATAAAAACCTTCAAAAATACTTCAAAAAAAGGTTGGATTTCTCCCACAGAATAAATGACACATGCAATCCCAACGTAGCTGTAAAAATGAAACAGTTATAAGGCACAGACCCTTAAAATATGCCATAAAAGAATTCACAAATAAAAACATATAAGAAAATGGCTTCAGAAAATCAAATGTAACTGGGAGAAACCCTAACTAAAATGTTTACAGCAATGAAGCAGAATAATTTAAACAATAATTTATGGAAAATCAATTAAAATGACTTACTTGAATATTAAATACCATGCCATAAATTCTCAAAATGTAGCTGTTTTCATTTAAATAGCCAATAGTTAAAAGCACTATTGACTAAAAAATGTGGTACTTTTCTAAAAAATTCAAAAATTAAAACTCTGTGTCAAAAAGAGTTCCAATTGTCCATGTATTTAATTGAATTAAAATGTAAAAGGTATGTTTCTTACTTGGAAGGCTTTTAATGGATCTAATGACTTGAATCTTTTAATTATAAAATATCTAGTTTACCAGCTTGTACTTGAGAATTTGTGGAACAGAAATGAACACAACACATGAACATAAAGGGTGTCAGGTACCAGCTGACCGTGAGGGAAGAGCTGTGGCAGGAGCAGGCAACAAAAAGACTTTCACAAATATGTGGATGAGTAAGAATGACTGGTACAAACGTGCATATGTATTATCTCCACCTGAGTAACAGAGATTCCCATTGCCCTCTCCGTAATCATTATTGTTTGAGGTGTCGGGATGGCGTCCGTAACAGGCACTGACTGGTGACTGTAACCGTGGAGACGAGGAGTCCCCTCTGTATGAGGCGTAACCAGTGGGGCTTCCGTCTGGGTACACGGACGAGGAGTGACCACTGTGCCAGCACCCCCTCCTCCCTCTCAGAGAGGAGCTCCGTTCAGGCACGTTCGGCAGCAGTTCGGCCAGAATCCTCCTGAGGATGCTGTCGTCCGGAGCCCTCGTGCCTCTGTGGCCACGCTCCGCCTGAATGTGCTCATATATGTCTCTCAGGGCTGCATCTAGTGCTTCATAGATGGCCTGCTTAGACTTCGGTCTGCCGCCTCGACCTGTGCCACTTCGTCTGGAGGTAGGTGGCGAGCCCTTTTTCCTGCGGAAAGGCACTGGACTGACCAGGAAGGCCAGCTTTGACATTGCTTGAGACTGCGAGCTCTGCGTTTGTGAGCGGCTGCCGTGGCTCTGCTGTGAAGGTCTGGGCGGCTCCTGACGAGCCCGTTCTCTCTCGTGGCGCAGCATCGTGGTGAACCGGGTGTACGACGCCGGGCAGCGGCCTTTGCACGTGCTGATGAGGTGTCGGTGTTGGTAGCCCAGGCTCTGGCCTACGCTCTGGTGCCCCGGGTAGTGGTGGTGGTGATGGCGGTGCTGGTGTCGCAGATGGTGATGGTGCAGCGTAGAAGAGCCGTACACGCTCTCGGTGGAGGTCAGCGAACAGTGGTCAAAGTCGCTTTCGCTGCAGAACGAGGAGCCCTCCACCTGAATAAAGTCACTAAGGTCTGAGGCCACGGCGTCCTGTTCGCTGTCAGAGTAGTCCTGGTTGGTCTGTGGCCCACGAGGAAGAGGGGGAGCGGCGAAGGAGTTTCCACGACCGGGTTCTGGGCCGACGCGGGGCTGGCCCTCAGGTGGGCTGCGAGGTCGATGTAAGTGATCCATGGTGTGTGCCGTTCCGTTGCCGTTGTTGTCCTCTTCCAGTAAGGACTCTATTGAAAAGCGACGCTTGGGGAAACTAGGAGTACCGCCCCCACTGCTGGCCCGGGACGAGGAGCCCCCGGGAGTGACCGTACCTGAAGGCACCTCACCGTCGCCCAGGTTAGGCATGGATTTGGACTTTTGAATAAGGCGCTCATATTCAGAAATACGGTTTGGCACCATGTCTCGCGGGACGTCCACGCCCCACGAGGGTCTCCACGGAGACATGCGGTGAAGGTGAGGCTGGCGCTCCAGCTCCAGGATTCGGGCGCGGACCGAGCGGATGACTTCAGACGGGATCAGGTGCGTGCGGTCGATGTGGTGCATCTTTTTGTAGAGCTGAAGAAAACCCGGCGAATCGTGGGCCCGCCTCCGATGAAGACGGGGCAAAGAGGACGTGGAGGCGGAGCCCGTTGAACCCGAGGGGTTTCCATCGCATAAAAGAGAGCCGACACTTTCTGAGCGGGTGGCCCCTCGCCCGCCGGGGCCCGGGTGGCCATCGTTCAGTAAGTCGTCACAGCTTCGGGACTTGACTTTACTGGAGGAGGGCGGCACCTCGTCCACGCTGCTCCACGTCTCTCCGTCGCCCTGTGGACTCTGCCAGGTGCTCTTACAGCACACGGACTGTTTGGAGGAGGAGCTGCCCTCTTGGCTGCCGTCCTCGAGGCAGTCCACGGGGTCGGGGAGGAGGGGGGGTAACGAGGGGCTCTTATGAGAACCTGGGGAGGGTAAAGCGGTTGGATACATGTTGCATGCTTCCCCACCTTTTAGACGTCCGAAAGAGAGCAGCGTGAGAGGAAAGAAGGAGGAAAGCATGTTAAGCCATAATGCCTAGCCAAATGTTAAGGAGCTAGGAAAGGAATGAGGAAAGATAGTGGGAAGGAGATGACTTTTGTTCTTGGACTTTTGAAAACACACTTCAGAAAACAAAGAAAAGACAGTAATTTTAAATCCAACAAACAAAACAAATCCCACAGAACTGTCTTGGGTACAGTACCATGTATGAAGGGTTGGGAACATGAGGGAAAAGAGAGTGAACAAGTGAATAATACGCAGTAAAATAAAACGACCAGACAAAAAGGAGCTGAAGCGGGGTTTTAGTGTGTACCTTTGGGTCTGGAGGGTGAAGCCGGGGAGGAGCGGACCACTGGTTTTTTCAGGCTGCTGCTGGCTCGGGACGGTTCTACGGGTTTAGGCGACGTGACTGCTCTGCCCTGAAGAGCCTGAAGAGCCGGAGCATTCGTTTGGGAACTCGATGGCTCGGACTTCCGTCTTTTCCTGTAATCACTGGCCGCACTGCAATTAACACAGCCGTCAATTAATCACTTATTGACATGATTTTTTTAACCAATGGGATAATTTTGTCTCCCAGTATCATGCACTTGTATCTGTTCAATAAATTTATCTATTTCTATTTGAGGAAAATAAAGGCATAACTTATTAAGCTGTATTATATCTGCAGTCATTATATCTATTAAAATCGACAAAATTGTGGAATAAATAGCTGATATTTATTTAAATTATACTGCTGATTATTTTGACATACTTAAATTTATTGGAGTAGTTTGCAAGTTTATTGATATTTATTATACTTTTAATCATCAAATTTGTTATATGTAATAAATCATAATAACAACTGCTTTTGTATTTTGTATGTTTGTATGTGTTTTTTTTTTACTATTTTAGTTAGTAACTGTAAGGGCATACAATCAAATAAATTTTGAGGGGAGTGTTTATGAGCAAATTACTCAGCGGCTCATTCACTAATGTGCTTTGGTTTTGATTTATTTTATATTTACAATGAACTTGATCCACTTGATCAATAAATTTGCAGTATTTTTCTTTCAAGTTGTGACTGGTGAGTCCTTGTAAACAAAGAAAGCAAACTGGTCAAATCCAGACTAGTCCATTTAGGGATGTATTTATTTATGTATTATTCCAGTTTCTGATTTGGAATGAAAAGGGTATTCACTGTGAGAGAATTATTTTTATAAATTATATTAAGCCTTTAAATACCAAACAATATAAATTTATAAAAAAATAAGAATATAAATTTGTTACATTATTATTGCTTGGGTTAACTGCATAGTTACAATGACTTCTCTCAAATTGATGGGGTTTCTATTGAGAATGAACACATTCAGAGTCACTTTATGTGGTCTATTCATCACATCCCATTTCTGCCCTTTCTGTTGACGGAGGAGAATGGGGCTGAATAAGCAGGGCACTGGTGAAAGGGACCGAGCTGAGGAGAGGGACGGGGGGTTGGGACCAGGACAGGAGCTGATGGACACAATCAATAGGACTGTGAGGTTAATTTATTCTAGCCTCTGTCTTGGCTTTAGTGAGGAAAGCCGAAACACTAATCCTCGCAAACCTCCAGAAATAAGACACAAGAGAGTAGTTCAAAGACAGAAGGATGGAGCAGAAAGAGCAGAGCGCTGTGCTGCTGAATCACAACAAACCGGCGGTGGGGGAGGGTGGAGGAGGTGAGGATGCAGAAGGGGGCAGAAGAAGAGAAGGGTTACCTCGCGGGTCTCTCCGGAGCCTTGTCGGACGGAGCGATGTGCAGCGACGTCTGGGAAATAGAACACACAACAAAAGGAAAAGTGAGCCCCGCAAAAGAACAAAGACTGGAGGCAGAGCACTTCTTCACAATGCACCGCTCGCATGCAGTTGTCGCCGTGCCACGCTTAAAGTCCTCCTCCTCCCCAGTGAGGTGCCGCAGACTGGTTCCACGTGGCGCAGGACTGGAGCTGAACCGGCGTTGAAGAACAGGAACAGCCGGACGCTACGGAGCTGCTTTACAAAGATGAGCAAAAAGTGAAACAGTGCAGCATCCGGTGAGCACTGCTCCGGGGTAAATGAGGCTCCGCAAAACCTGGTCTGGATCGGCTGGAATGGGTCTCAGTGGTTAATACATAACTTCACTTTGTAAGGATTTCGAAAAGACAAATTTTACTTTTAATGCAATAGTACAAATTTAGATATATTTTAGATAGCTATTGAGTTGAGACAGTGACATGGAATAATGGATTTTAATTTTCTAATGTTTAAACTGTGTGGCTTATAGCATATATTTACTATATATGCTGTTCAGAAACGGCTCATATTTTGTCTCAAACAGTCACACTGAGGATGTTTGTTCAAATGAATCATAATTGCAATAAAAATATGTGAATTTTATCTGTTGCCTTCAGGATGCCGCTATGTTTTACCAGATTGTAAAACAAATCAGTCAAAATCTTCATCAGATATATCTTTTTAATTCTCAATAGTCTCTTTCAAATTTAGTTTTATCAATCTTTTTATAGCATATTAATTCTATTACATCCATGTTTTCTTCCAACTGTGTGTTTAGTGTTGTTTTGCTTATTTGCTGCTCAAATTAATTGCCCCTGGTGGTATTAATAAAGTCATCTGAACACACAACACTGGTCCCATTTTGAGACAAAAGTACTTTTAGTTACCTGCTGTAGTGAGAAGTTACCCATCTCTAAGCATCTCTCTTTAACAAAATACTTGTCTAGAGATGCCCCCACTGGTCCAAGTATTTACAAATGAGTACTCACTGCAGTAAAGTATTATTTACAGTTTTTTCTACCTTCCAATGAGTGTCAGAGGAGTACAAAGACTGATAATAAGTACAAGTATCATCATTGTTATTGGAGCAACCCCACTATGTCTGATTACGACTGTTCTTTAATGTTTAATGTAAGATATTTTACACAGTTACCAGCTCAAATTTGGGATATTTTTGTCATTTTTTTCCACTTAGAATCTACTCACACGTATTAAAGTGTTCAAAACAGATAATAACTCACACATTTCAAACCTACCGTGACTAAACTCCTCCTTTTAGGCTGAACGACCAATGTATTCAAACAACATTACAATTACTGCTATTTTAATATCATTTCTGTGGTTTCATTTTTGTTAGAAACTGTGACACTCATGGCTGTGGGATTACCTCGATGCGTTGGCGGGCGGAGATGTCTGGATTATAATCCAGCCGTTTTTTAGGAGGCTTGAGCCCCAAGCAGCAGCAGTGAAGCAGGAGGAGGTGGAGAAGAGGAGGAGGAAGAGGAGGAAGGTGAAGATGAGGTGAGAGAGGAGAAGCAGTGGTGACGTCATGAGGAAGAACCAAAAAAACAAGGAACATGTGGAGAGAGTGAAACCCGTTAGAGAAATCAGAGGAGTTGACATGTGCAGACACTGAACACTGACACACACAAAACTACAGTAATACTCTTTATGTATGTACCAGGGTTTATACTTTATATATAATAAACACATTCTGACAGTATAAATAAATGACTATCTGAAACTTATTTTCTTGTTCTGTACTGTTCACTGCTCTAATTTGGACTAACTGAGGGATTTAAAAATTGATTTGATTTATAAACTTTAGTTCCAACAGTCAGTATTTTGAGAAATTAAATAAACATGTTCACTTTTAAAGCAAATATTGTGAGAAAGTGAAAGTTTTGACATAACTAGGCTGAAATTTTGACACTTTTTAAAGAAGGTACTGGTAGATTTTATTTTATTTCAAATAACTAACTAAGAAACTAACTAAATAAACAAATAGATAAATACATTTTCACTTAATTTCTATACAAAATTCTGATTAGATTTCTATGAATACAAACAGAATACAGACAAATTTAAACTTACTTTAAATGGTCAATATTTTCAGAAAATTACTACTTTTGCAGGTAAAAATTAATTTGCAGAAAAAACTAAATGTTGATTTACTGAGCCTTTTTAAGGAAGCTAAAAAGCATTTTTCTCTTAAATGGCAAATAATTTATTATATTTGTACACACAGTTTTGAGTTGTTAACCCAATTAAGTCTTTTATTGTGTAATTTTAACAGAGACCTAAATCCAAACACATTAATCGAGCTAGAAATATAAAATAAAGACATAAAATTGGACATAAATCGACATAAAATCAGAACAACTCTGGCACGTACATACTGCCGTAACTCTGCTGCTTACTTCGAAGAGTTCTAATTTATTCTACGAGACATTTTACACGAGGCTCGATAAAATCCGGTCTCACAAACACACACTGAGAGGCGCCCGGGCCACACACACATGCAGAGTGTTAGAGCAAGCTGTGACAGTGACGCACAAGCTGCAGCACAGTGTTTGAGAGAGCAAGCACTCAGACTCTCAAACGGTGTGATTAAGTGCCGTTTACTAGCGCAGACTGTTCATTTACTACCTTCAACTTCTATAAACACTCATTACAAATCACAATCTGACGGTGCGTCCGCTCTACGGGCCGCATTTGTGTCAAACGTTCAAAATATTGCAGGTAGAAATCCCAGCGCTCCACCTGAGTATTTTGAATAAGCCGAGCCATTCGTCGACGCGTGTCATGCTCTGGTGAGGCTTGTATCTGCGACACTTTGTAAATCAGTGCAGTTGTGGTCGTTTGATCCCTGTGCAGAGGCTGATACCGCCTTCATCCAGCAGAGGGCGATAAACACTGTTGGTTTGTGCCACAGGGAAGCAACGGTGACTCAGAAAGAAACCAAAAAACTAACAAAGCTAACATTCTCTTCTAAAACTGCATCTACAATTTAAAGTATTCAATTTATTATAAGTTTAAACAGTGATTTCAGCACAATTGATAAAAAATGAAGGATTTTTTAAATATTTAGTAGACAAAAGTTAAGTAAGCCATTAAATATGCGGCATTAAGCACTGACTATCTTTAAAAGGAGCAGAGTAGCATGGTTTTGATTCTGATGCATGTTCAACTCATTTCTTTAAAAGGCACCTTATGCAGGATTTACAGCAGAAAGTTTGTAAACAAATCTGGCATTAAAATAGAGCAGCAAAATATATGTATTTATTGAAATATTTTGACCTTCTATGTGATTAAAAAAAAGGTCAAATCAAAGCCTAAAGCTAATAAAAAATAAAGTTTTTAACCCTTTTTGTACATTTTTGTCATTTTCTTTTTTAATTTGGTGATCATTTTGGCTGTTTTTGTGACTTTTACAGGTCTATTATACTCTACTGACACTTTCTGCTCCAGCTGGGGACCCTTGAGCCAAAAATGGACATGCACAAAAAAAAAATTCAAGAAAATCATGATTGATCAATATTTTTTTCTGCTTAAATCCCTTAAACCACTTTAGTTCTGCTCAAAACCACCAACTATTTAATATTTTTTAGGATTTAACCCTTTCAATGCCAGTTTGAATATATGATTTCATTAGTTATTTATAAAACTAACAAAAAAAACATAAATAAATGACATATTTTAACATAATATAATGAATAGTGGGGGGCATTCACATTTAGGGTCTCTTTTTGAGTGTGTAACATCTTTAATCTGACACCACATAAAATGCAATTAAATCAGACTCTAATCACCAGCAATGACCCACTATTCATTATTTATGATGATTTTATAGCAGTTTTTTGTTTTACATGTCCATTTTTGTCCCCAGAAGGAAGAAAATTGGAGGCGTCCACAAGATAAAATTCAACTTAATTTTACCAAATGGAATATTCAAACATAATTGCAGGTCAACAGTTATGTTTTCCTGATACTGTCCACTTGCAGTGAATAAATAAATACATAAACAGGTTTCTTTGGTTTATTTACAATTAATTTATTTTCTTTCTGTGATTGGATGAAATCTTCAGACCCACAAACAAAGGATGAGAATGAAATCCATGCAAAAAAGAGTGTGTTTAGAGAAATATTCTGTTCTGTTTCATTCTTGTTGTTCTGGAAGGTCACAACAGTAGAATAAGACGTCGTCCCACTCTTTTAATTTGTTTACAAAAATCCTGCATGTACGCCTTTAACCTGATGAGCTCTTTTACTCAAATCCATCTAAAGATAGTCATTATAGTAATTATTATGTCCTAAAAATGAACTAAAACTGAAATTAATTTGACCAAAATCCCCAAAGAAATGAAATAACTGACCCAAATGCTACAGGAAAATAAAAGTGCACAAACATGACACAGCCTGCTAGCCACCAGCAGCACAGAGACGTCACACAGCCTGTCACAGAGGGGGGTAGAAGGGGGTGAGGGGGTTCACAGCACCCGACGAGTACCACATGCCCAAACGACTAGCCCCACCCGCCTACTGGTGAAAACCTTTAATACTGTACACGATGGGTGGGGTGGAGACGGAGGGTGGATGCTCTACGGCTTGTGGTTTTGTAGAAGGGAGTAGCTATGGCCCTGGACTTACCGGCCGCCCAAACTCCAGCTCGGAAAAGAACTTATACCAAGGCTCGTTCTCTAAATCTATGTCATCAAAGTTCTGGGAAAGCATGACAGTGACAGAGAGAAGAAAGACAGGGCAGAGAGAGGGTCACACAAAGAGAGACATGGAGCTCATGGTTAGGAATGGGCAAAGGTGGCAACAGAGAGATGGGCACAGGATGAACCCAGATGACTAAATTAAAAGCGAATTGTTAAAAATATATTTGTAAGAGCATTGAAATGTGTTATATAAAGGGTCAGGGTGTATTTTTCATGTCTTTAAATGAAGTTATAATGATATACAGTACTGTGCACAAGTTTTATGCAGGTGTTTATGTAAAAAGTAAACAAACTATAAAGTCTGGGGATTTTTATGAGACAATTCGAAATTAAATTATTAAATATTTGGTCCGACTTTGCCTCAAAACAGCAACAGTTTGTCTGTCCGTCTCAGTTTGTGAAGGATCTGGACATGTTCTGTTCAAACATTTAGAGAATCCCAGACAAAACCAGACCAAACTGGACTAAACCAGACCATGTAATCCCAGACAAAACCAGACCAAACTGGACTAAACCAGACCATGTAATCCCAGACAAAACCAGACCAAACTGGACTAAACCAGACCATGTAATCCCAGACAAAACCAGACTAAACTGGACTAAACCAGACCATGTAATCCCAGACAAAACCAGACTAAACTGGACTAAACCAGACCATGTAATCCCAGACAAAACCAGACTAAACTGGACTAAACCAGACCATGTAATCCCAGACAAAACCAGACCAAACTGGACTAAACCAGACCATGTAATCCCAGACAAAACCAGACAAAACTGGACTAAACCAGACCATGTAATCCCAGACAAAACCAGACTAAACTGGACTAAACCAGACCATGTAATCCCAGACAAAACCAGACCAGACTGGAC
The DNA here is from genome assembly GCA_036850595.1 of Rhyacichthys aspro. Classification (NCBI taxonomy): domain Eukaryota; kingdom Metazoa; phylum Chordata; class Actinopteri; order Gobiiformes; family Rhyacichthyidae; genus Rhyacichthys; species Rhyacichthys aspro. Next base: position 3,141,492 of record CM072148.1, on the reverse strand, counting down.
TAAACCAGACCATGTAATCCCAGACAGGTCCAGGCCAGACTCCATGATGTTGGGATCAGAGTTACTCCTTGTTCTGGGATCACTCTAAAAATGAAGGTTTTTGTCTCTTTACTCACTTTTACAATTTGTAAATTAATAAAAATAAATAAATAAAATAAAATGTATATTGTATATCATTCTGACTGCACATCATCACACCTGTCTAAAACTTTTGCACAGAACTATACATGAGGTTTTACTTACTTTGCAGGATCTCTGGGTTTTGTTTTCCACAGCTTCAAACTTGTCTTTTATACAATTATGAAATAAATGGTGCTTTTCAAATTAAAGGTTTCATTTTATGAACTGTACTGTAAGTACGTAAAGGCATACGTAAATACAAACACATTATGCTTTTATTTAGTTACAGTTTTAAACCAAAAAAGTGACTCACTCAAATTAAACTGTTAATTAAATTTGCATGAAAATGTATGCATGAAAAGGTGCTAAAGTAAAAAAGCCCACCAGCTTCTGTAACGCTAAACATAAATATAATTACTCACACTAAGGTAAAAGCTCATTCCATATAATTAAATCCAAGCTGCAATATGTATTCTCAGTTATAAATGACACATAATAGTCTCCCCTTGTACGTTTAAACTATATTTCTCAGTTGGTAGACCTTATATCGTGCTCTTTTCTTCACACTTCCTGATGTTAGACGGTGTTTAGACGCGTGGAAGGCGTCTCATCCTATTTTCTAAAGCTTCGACAAATGTCACCTCGAATGAGAAGTGCTAATCTCACTTTCTATTCTGGGTCTGACTCTGAGACATAGTGCTGTAGGTGACAATTACTTCACTCTAGGTCTACACAGAGATAAAAGCAAGAAAATAAGTCGCAATTTATCCCAACTTCGGACATAAAAGCAATAAATGGACAACATAATGGCTGCAATGGGTTTTCAGACAGCGTGGGTTGACTTGTTTTCTCCAGTTTTTGCTTCTATTGCTTCTGTCTATCACGGTCTGACTCATTCGCTCCGGTCCCTGTAGAGCAGACTTCCCATCCCTCCTCTGTAACATTCACCTGATGTCTACTTTTTTTTTTATTGTGCTGTCTGCTCCGTTATTCACCCCACGCAGAATCAAACGCCGGTGCAGTCTTTAGAGGATTACGCACTGGAAACTCTAGCTTTTTATCACCTACACTGCACCAATAGAAAAATACACTACATTGCATCTTAAAAATCAATATAAATGCAAGATACTGTTTATAGAAAATACTCACTGGTCTTTCTTGATCCAAAATAGAGGACTTTCCAGGCTCATATTCAAAAATACTCTTGGGCTCGGCTCGGTATTTTCTTGTGTCTACTTTCCTGTCTGGAGGGCCCCATTCATTCCTGTTGCAAGCAAAACAAAAACAACTTAATGAGGATTAGTCTGTGTTATTTATATTGATGTTAATAGTTAAACCCAAAGATAAAGAACAGTAGATGCTGCATTTGGCTCGTTTACCTGCAGATACATAACCCTTAAGAATGGAAAAATAGATGTCAAGAATCCAAAAAAGAGAACAGACAAGAAGCTGATACAGACATCTTAAAATCATTTTCATTCTCGCAAGATTTTTTTTTATTGGGTTAAAAGCAATAATTTGTGAAAAAACACTCTGCCATCTACTGTTTATTATATATATAAAGGGATTGTAATAGATGAGAACTGAAAAGGGGAGGAGATAATTGTCGTCCTGACGCTGAAGTCACAGCTAAGCTAACGCTAAACTCTAAACTTCAGTTTGGTCAAATGGATTAGTATTTTGGAGGAAAAACTGGTCTGGTTTTATTTTTTTTAATAAAAGAGAAGCAGGAGAGGTCCCTAGACTGCTTTTGGAGGAGAGTGGAGTCTGAGACAGAGATGAAAAAAGAAAGCTGGGTAGTGGAGCTTTAAGATGCTCAATGTGTTAAATGAAACAAAATTTAAAAGAATTACAGATGCCCAACTTCTCAAATTTAAAGTAAAACATATAGAACTACAGTTTATATTATGGTTTTAGTTCAGACCTCTGTGCACAAGGAATGAGACCAACTTTGCAAACACTATCAACGAATGCTGCATCTACTGTTAACGTAAAGAGAGTAGAAGGTAAAGCCAAGCAGTTTTTCTCAATCACAATCATTTGTTATATTTATCTTTTGTTCATTTACCAAATTTTTAAAAATATGACGATTTTGTTGAAGGACTTAATCATAACAATAGGCTCCTACTTTGCCCCCGACTAGTGTCTTTTTAAAATAATATAGTAAAATGTATTGCTATTGTGAGTCAAATGTCTGCAATAAAATTAATAATAAATGTAACACGTTTAACACCTTCTTCTTAATACAAGCTTTATAAAAAAGTTTGACAAATGAAGACTACTCTAGCTTAAAACAAAATAAAAACATAAACATCATACATGTCTGGCGGTTCCCTGTCGCGGTCGCTGTCCCGGGCTCGGAGCTGCAGGATGGAGGGAATCGCTGGAGGCGGCGGAGGGACCGGAGACGGGGCAGGCTCCTGGTGGCGGATGTTTTCTGATGGACTTTTGGCGAGCGGTCTGTAGGTGTGAGTCTTGGGCGCAGGGTGAGCCATGGTGACGTTAGATGACAGGCTGTAATCGTCTGTTAGAGGCAGAGGAAACATCAGAGAGAGATAATGACACACAGAGAGAGAGAATGAAAGGAGAAAATGGATAAAATAATAAAAATGAGGCTTCACTCCTCACCGTTGTTTATGACAGCGTATGTTGCGTTATAAGTGTCGGAATAGTCGTCATCTGTAAAAGAAAGTAACAAAGACCGAGTAGAATAATTACCTAATAACCTTACATATAAATGAATCTTACTAAAGCAACCAAATATCGCAGAACTTTGAATTACAATTACATTCACTGTGTTTGTATTTACAATCCCCCAAGTTATATCTAACCTTTCACACCAATATTAAGACATTCTCAGTGGCACAGGACCATTAAAGCCAGACTGAGGGCAACTGTGGTTAAGCAGTGCAGTGGCTCACTACTCCAACTAGTGGTGCACAGTGAAAGTGCAGCTTATTTCCACAGAATCGACAATTGACACCTTTTCAGCAAATCATCATTTTTGGGAAGCACTAGCACCATCAGATTTGACATAATTCTTTTTTTTTGAGTACTGATGGCAATTAGACCTAATACAGAAGGACGTAAACTTAAATATACTACAATATACTGTTATAAACAACTTTATGTAAGCGTTCCTTAAACATTGAGACCTCGGAGGCCTGCAATCAGAGTCTCAAAATGAAACAAAACTTCTTTTAGCAGATAAAGCTCAAAGGAAAGCTGCTGTTTAATATGTTTTTGAGGGAACAACAGCTATTTCTTCATTAATTAAACAGTAATCACACACATTTATACACACATTAACATTCATTTGCATAAATCTATATCTGTAACTAGACGTAGAAGGCTCTGGCAAACCCCTATAAACCTGCAAGTCTATGGGAAAAATACAGTTTGATTTGGACTGAAAGGCTCAGTGTAAACAAATAAATATTTTTCTAAAGAGGCACTGTTCTTACTAAACTAAAACACTGTGTGGATGCAGGTAGAACATTAGCGTTTCCTCCTCAGTGGACGGCAGCTGCTGGGCTCAGCTCGAATACGTCAGTTACAAATTAATTTCCAATACCTTCAATTATTCACAGCAGAGCCTTCAAAAAGCAGCAGAATTTAGCATTTCCTTTAGAAGATCAGCAGTATGTGTTAATTGGGTAGGAGGCAAATACAATATAAGTTCTATATCATCAAAATCATACTTTATAGAAGGAATTAATAATGATACGATCTGACGTATGAGAATTGTGTAGGTTTGTTTCTACTTCAGCAGAAGACGCTGGACAAACAGAGAACAAACAAGCCTTGTCCTGACTGTGTGATTCTGTCAAGCCCACAAAATTGGAACTCATTTCCCAGGACAGCTTTGTGTCTATTAGAGGTTTCTTCCAATTCCCCTCCTCCAGATTCTCTCCTCTCTCCATCTAATGAGTTCTGGCTCAGAGGTCCTTTGGGTCTTTTGGTTTAACAAGAAGCGGCATGCACAGTCGCACAAAGAGAACGACACACAAACCCACCGAGCGTGTTCGCATCGGCCTCGCGACGTCGGAAAATCAAATCTCAATGAAAACAGAGAGTTATTGGACACTTACCAGCTTTGTGAACCTTGTGAATCTGTTTGAACATCGTTTTGTACCATTCCTTCGGCCTGTCCACCGTCTGTAGAGACAAGAGGCCACAAAAATGTTCAGAATGTTATAAAGACATGATCATGACGTTGTTTCCTGGAGGGAACACTATTAAAGGTAAAAAATAACTCTTTGTGTGTAAAGGTTTTATTTTTAATGTGTGCTCCACCATTACACCAGCTTTTTCAACCTTTTACCTGATGTTTATCTTGCTTTTATGGTAAATTTTTCAAGGTGTTTCCAATGTATTCTTCAAAAAATAAAAAAATAAAAATGTTCAACAATGTACTGAAAGATAGTCATTGTTTACACTGATACAACGTCCTTAAAAATGTTCAACAGGCTGAGCAGGCAATAGTATAGTATATATCTGGATCTATACACAAGCTCAAGGACAAATTATGACACAAATTAGACTTAAGACAGTTTAATTTTAGAGTTAAAAGCCACAAGCTTAATGCTAACGAACATCTCCACAGTTAGAAAGTCATTAAAACCTCAATCAGCCCGCTCGGTTTTGGCAGAGTCTATGTGACTGGACTTGTTTTGCTGCTCAGTGGTGTTCTGGGAGAAATCTGGGAGAAATGCTGTCTCTGTGTACACAGTATAGATTTAACAGCCACTTCAAAAAGAGCTATCAAATGGCCGAGACTTAATCCCGTCTTTATTTCAGTAGCACTAACACTGTTTCTGGAAGCCGTTTGTGTGTAACTGTGCATGTAGCATTAGCCTGGCCGTCAGACGGGCCAATTACCACTTCACTCTCCCCGGTTACCAACTAGAGAGGCCACAAAAATGTTTGTCTGCGCACAACAAGGGCCATCTGTTTTTGGTCTAGTTCTTTTGCACCGATTTTAAAGACTGTCACTTGTAGTTCTTCCAATGCTCTTTGCTCCAACTATTTAGTGTCAGCTCATAAAGGACCTAGTAACATGGACATACTTTGTAATTATTATGTATATATGCTTTTTAATTGTACCAACAAAGCCAAAAAAACATGTTTATTTGAGTGATAATAGAATGTACTGTAATGAACTACTAATGATGAGACATAGGGCCGTTTCTGCTCCACCAGCAACACAGTAAAAAGGTCACTGTCACATGTGATGGATATAAATTAGCATAAATAAACACAGATCATGCATAATAAACACTAGTCTTGTTTTAACACCTGATGCGTTATTGATTTCCAAATTTTTGTGTCTGTGGTGCCTCTGTTACTATCTCCCGTTGTGGAATAAACACTGAACACTTCCCAATCCTCATGCTAACACCGTACCTTAGGATTAAGCGCAATATAAGAGAGACAACAATATAATGCAGAAAAGTGAGCATGAAAGAGACTATTGTTTTTTTAAATGACACTGAAACAGACACAGCTACACTGAAAACATGACTAAAAAAAGGAAAAAACACTTCCTCTTCTGCCTGATACACTTCATTCAAGGATGAAATAATAATATATAAGGTTTTTAAGGAACTGGTATTCAAAGAAAATCTGCCACGAGTAAATAAATAAATGAACAAGACTCACTTTACTTTGGTCTGGTTTTAAAACAGTTCTTACACCTTTTCTTAGTTCAAATTCCAGCACTTTTCAAGCACTTTCAAGGTGTGTTTTCATGTTTTTTCATGTCTTACAAATGCGGTAAATTACACGTTGACATACATCTACAGATACCTTACGTAGTTTTTCTCATTTAAATCTATTGTGGTATAAAAAAAGACGCTAAAATGACATTTCCAACTTAAAATGTTTAAATTGCACAGAGAAGGGATAGTTCACCCAAAAATGAAACTTGTGTGATCAAAAAGATGTTAATTTATTGGACGAAGCAACACAATCAGAATTTCAAGCGCTTTCAAGCACTTTATCAAAAATTCAGCAACTTTTACAACCTTGAAAACAGTTGGCGTGTGAGCTTACGGTGCGGATGGCGATGGGAATGCCGGTTTCGTCCACGGGTCCGATGCCTTCGTAATGCGGGGCTTTGATGACGGACACTTTCTTCTCTTCCTCCGAGAAGCGAGCGATGGGCACAGTGCTGCTGACGCTCGTGTGGCCGCTCACTACAGACTCTCTGGTGACGGATTCGCTGCCTTCTGCAAAATTCAAGTCATTTTAAACAGAAAATAGGTCACATTTTGCACTGGCGTAGTAAAAGTGACTTACCTGTACTTCTACTCTGTCTCTGCAGCCCCGTGTGAAGGGACGAGGGAGGAGGGGGGTATGACGGAGGAGAGAGGGGTCTCTGTGGAGGACCATTGCTTCCGTTCATGGCATGAGACAGCACCTGGCCCTAAGAGTCGTCCACAAGTAGAAAACACAAAGAATTAGACGTTAAAAATGACTCGGGGCGGTAAAATGTGTGATCAAATCTACTGCAGTGAAGACTATATGAAAAGAATGATTCGTAAGAGTAGAGTTGTTAGTTCGACAAGTCCACTCATCAAATCGGCACAAAATTTAGTGCTGAAGAACCAGGTTTGAAATGGCTAAGGGAGGTGCTGAATCTGAAATGAGTGAACCTGGTAAAAGGTTAGTGAGAGGAAAGGAAAGAGGACACGACACTTTGGTGCAAACACACAAAAACAAGAAACAAGGACGAATCTTACTGTTTACATTTAATTGATTATTCATTAGTTTGGACAAAATGTGATCTTGTTACAAAGAGATGTTCTTAGATTATATTTGACAAAAAAATTTAAAGTTCTGCAAGTTCAGTTCAAATTGAAGCAAAAATCATGATAATGCAGGGAAAAGAAAATAAGAATAAACAAAAAGAAGTGCAGTGCTTTAAGTCTCTAAGATAATTTCTTAAATTAAAGTCTTTTGCTTTTTGATGGTCCATAAACGAAACAAAAAAAACATTTAACAGCAAAATTAACAAAAAACATTTATACCCTGACACCATTTTATCATGATTTTTTGATCTGAACTGGCTTAAAGACAGAACAATAATAAAATACAGGTCACGAACAGACGAGCATCTCATAAGCAGTGACACATTGACATAATAAAGGAACACAGTTGGCAGACAGATATTAATTCTGGTATCTCACGGGAAAGTTGTGTCAGTTAGTTATAGTTTTGTGCTGGTTTGGTTCAGTATAAGTGCAGAGGGACCTTTAATGTGTGTTTAATTACATTAGTGACAGTGGCGGCTGCAGAGGTGGAGGCCACAGAGGCTGTTAGCGCATCGTCGGGGCCAGCGGTGGATGTGTAGGCGGAGACGAGGCTGAGGGTGGGCGACGGCGTGGGTGAGGCGCCGGGCGAGTCCAGGCTACAGATCTGCAGCTCGTCCAGCAGACCCGCAGTAGACGACGAGTAGTGGCTGAGCGCCGACACCGTCACAGGGGACACCGAAGGGGACACGCCACCGCCCGCTGCGCTAAAGCCCGACCCGCTCACGGCACCCGCGGTACCGCTAGCTCCACTTGGGACGTACGGAGCGGGCGACAGGGCCTTGGGCATTATTCCTGACAGGTAATCGAGTGACTCTGAGCTGTGGAAGCGGTAAGGGGAGTGCCGTGCGGTGGGGTCTGGGGATGGAGGCCCCTGATGGTGGTGGAGCGGGTTGGAAAAAGGAGGGAAAGGAGGAAAGTGATATCAGCCATTAGCCACGTGTCACAAACATGTGATTCTAGCAAACGGTGAAAGGTAGCAGGAAAATCTTCAGAGATGTCAACCGCTCTGTGAACTGAAGACACTGGTTAGTTCCAACGCAGTGAAAGCTGTAACAATGTTGGACAATAACATGAGTTCACAGTTAGTGTTCATTACTTCTTAGTGACACACCTCAGAATATTACAGCATCATGAAACGCTGGGTTACATTCACATCAACTTTACACTCATAGTATTTTCTTTCCGCGTGTGATACCAATGTTAAATGTCTAGCCAAGTGTTCCAACACAATAAAGTCACTGTAGAATCAAGAGACCAGTCTGAATTTAGTTTCCAGAGCCTTTTCTTTACTCCTTAAAAGACCATATTCACGTGAAGTAAAAAAAAAAAAAGAGATTTGGTTGAATAACTGTGCTCAGCGTGCCATATGTTTTATCCTACATCTATAGTAATCTCCTTTCACATTAGCAATTAGAAATGATGCCACTATATTCTAATGAGGCTGAAACAAAGAAAATGAATGAACTGGTATGTATGTAAACTATATGTGTGTCTTTTTTCCATCCCATCCACACTACAACCCTATTGTTTCACTTTACAACCTGTATTTAAACTGTTAAATGTTGGAATAAAAAAGGATTTGTCATGAAAACACAGCTTGAAATGAAACAAATCAGTATTGACATAGACTTAGCTACTGATTATTTTTCCTGGAAATGAAGCGGGCTTTATGCAATGCTTTGTTTTTTTGTTTTTATTGTTTGTTTATTCTGCATCACTGTTCTCTGATGTCTACCCAATTGAGTAACTCTTTGTATAGAATAAAAATAAAGTATTAAGATTGCTAGACAGACAAAATCAAAACAGCAACACTGAGCTTTCTAACCGATTCCCCTTTCGGTTTAAGCTGTGAAAACACGTGCTCAGTTCTGTACCAAGATCTGTGCTGCAGAGGGTCTTGGAGGGACGGCCGGAGGAGGCTTGCTCATCTCTGTTTGGGAAACGTTTTGCTTCGGGGCTTGATCTCGGACCTCGAGTTCCACTGCGGCGTTGGACGGCTGCCTTTCCGACGCTTCACCTTTTTCTGCGCTCGCGTCGACTGAAATTGAGGGCTTAGTGGGAACGGGGTCGTTTTGTGGAACTGCTGTGGGTTTAGGCTCGGGGTTTGTGTAAGAATTGAGGTGCGCAGGCGGGTCAGGGATGGTGAGGGGGGTTAATTTGAGAGAGGACACCTTACGCTCCTGTGTGTTAGAAGTAATAGACGCACTGCTGTTAATAAAGTCATCCGGGGCGGGGGTCTGCTCCGGCGTACGTCGGAGCGGGGCCGGTGACGAGGACTGCTCAGTGATCTCGGAGAAGGCGTAAGAAGACGTGCTTTTTATAGTGTAGGACTCTTTCACAACGGCATTCTCGCTCTGTGTAAACTGTAGCATTCCAGGGCTCAAGTCATTGGCAAGAGTCGCCAGGGAGCTGTAGGCAGGTGGATTAGTGCCAGGGCTCGAGAAATGAAAACTGTCTCTCCTGGGGGGTGGGGACGGCATGTGATCGGTGTCCTTATGTGTTAATGAAACGCAACGTTAGGAAAAGGTCAAACAGGAACAACAACACGTCAGGATATGTTTATAGTAGAAAACATGGCAATATCTGAAATAGTATTGACACAAATGCACTTGTAACTTTTGGTAATGCTATTTATTCAAGCCAGTTTGATTGTAGTATGAATAATATGAACATCTGTGTTGTGCGGGAGAGACGATTACCTGCGAGGGTGACTTTTTCTCCTGCAGATTGGGTCTGACACTACGGAAACCTTTGGCAGCGAGGGAAGAGCTGCTGGCGTCTCCATTCTTAAGGCCATCTGTGACACTGCTTGAGCGCCATGAATCTGAGGAAAATATTACATCTGAGTTAAATACTGCAAATCTGGACACATCACAGCAGCATCACTGGAGCCGACTGAGTTCAGAAACTCACTTACCCAAGTCTGAAGAGTGAGAATCACTCCCTGAGAAACACAATACACAAAAAACATAAGTGGAGTAGAGTTTTGGACAGCTTCTCTCTGATGCTAACACCTTTCTGGATTCTGATTTTAATGGCTTTTTGGAGCTGTTCCCTCCAGATGCTAACATTTTTTAAAACACTTTCCATCACAACATATTTCCGTAACACTTCCATTTGACGCTTAAACGTTTCACTTACTGCTCATGTCATTTTTTTTCTGATGATACAAACATTTTTTCAGACACTTTCAAACTGATGCTTATGTCTTTCTTGACAATTTTGGTCTTTTTCTTTTTGGACCGTTTCCATCTGACACTAAAATAGTTTTGGGCAGTTTTCATGTCATACTTTACCTGATACTAACGTCTTTCCTTCTAGTTTCCACTGGATAATAACATCTTTCTGTGTGTTTCTCTCTGATACTAATGTCTCTTAGGGCAGTTTCCTCTTGACACTAACATATTTCTGGACAGTTTCAACCAGAAGCTAGTTTCCAGTTTTGCTTTTTTGCTGTAAATTCTAAAAACTGGATGAATAGCACATCATGTAAAATGTTATAACCTTAGACCATCTTATCCACAAAGGGATGGGGATTAAACTAAAAGCTGACAGAGTCTAAATCCCAACACAGAGACACATGCTAATTTAGTTGCTGACAAGGTGTAGGGACAGACACTGCTCTTTCAGCAGAGCTCCACAATGGGCAGGCTTTAAATATCTGGCTTAGCTGCCTTGTTATAGAAAAAGCTTTCATCGTATTCCTTTTATTTCTGATTTGCAATTTGTATTAAGCATATAAACTGTGTTGACAATGTTTTATTCTGGTGATCTTCGCTGACAGAGCCATCGTGGGCAATAGGAGATGAGAAAAAATGAATGAATGATGCTTTAACAAGGAAACAGCGTAAAGTGTTATTGAATAAAGCAACAAAACAAAGCAAAGGAGCTAAACAATAAAAAAAATACTCATATTTTACGTGACAATGGCAGCAGCTGATTAAGCGAACGTAATCAGAGGCAGCAAATCTGGGAGAATTCAGTGTTAATCAGGGATAAATCATGAATATAAAACTTACCTTTTTCCATTAACAGTTTATTAAATGTTGGCTGAATTAACTCAAATGTTATTCATTTGTGCGGTGTATGTGAGTGTTAGTACCTGTGGCAAGATTTGGGGAGCTCTGGACCCTCTTCATGGGAGAGAGTATGAGAGACAAGGCCACGCTTTTGTGAACATATCCTCCGCTATCTGAGAAATCACAGCCAGGCAGGTGACAGCAGCAGCAGCAGCAGCACATGCACATGCAAATACACACAAACACAGCACCAACGCATTCAGCCAAACACAAAGGAAAGCAAAGCACATGCTCCAAAATATGTCTGTTTGATGCTGTTGTTGTTTAAAGCACTTTCCAGCTAATGCTAACATGTTTCACTTAATGATGAAAAAGTTCTAGATAGTTTCTACTAACATTTTTTATCTGTCTTGTTAATATCTTTTGGGACAGTTTCGAGCTAATGCTAACAATTTTGCAAACGCTTTGCATTAAATCTTTTTATATAGTGTTCAACTGAAGCTAACAACTTTCAGGACAGTTTCTACCTAATGCTGAAGTCTTTCTGGAGAGTTTAAAGCTAATGCTAACTTCCTTTTGCGCCATAATGCCTTTAGAACGCTTAATGTGAATTGCTAATGTCTGTTTACAGCAGATGAAAACATTACTGCTAATAATTTTTCCTAAATCTTTTGATAATGTTCAACAGATGCTAAAGTAGTTCCATTTCCATCTACTGCTAACATCTTTTACGACAGTTTCCAGCTAGTAATTTGTAAGGAGCAACATCTTATCTCTTATCTAGCATATATTAGCCATGGTGATTGTAAGATAAAGACATCAGTAATTGTAAAAATGTAGTGTTAGACAGTATGTTGTCAGAAGAACTTGTTTTCCTGTTATCAAGCAGTCCTATTAGTGTTTTTCATCTAAGTTAACCTCAGCATCTCGTGACATTTATTTCCGTCCTTATTTTGTCCTGTATATATAGTCAGGCAGGATGAGTCCACAGACTGGTATTTGGAGTGTGTACAGTGTGTACAAGCCTCATTGATTCTGTAGCTGAAATACACACTTGAGTATGGCTCGAAGCCAAGTGGACAACAGAGCTTTGGAGACGTATTGAGGGCGGCACACGTCACTGTGGTAAAAGCAACAGGCTTACTACTATACTTATTGATGCTTTCAGTCACAATAACCGTGGCCCAAAATGGATCATCACCAAAGTGGTGAAACAGGGTCAGGGCTAGAGTTACACTGAGGCCTGTGGCACGAGGAAACGAGCACGCATCACAGCTTTAAAATAGACAAGAGGCCTAAAATGTGGATCTACAGACTTCTTCAACATCAACAAAGTAAAAACAATCTTTAAAGGCTCCCTTTTATTAATACAAGAGTCCTCTGGGTTCCTCTCATGGACCAAAGACACCAAACTGCACTGGTCACTATCGATGGTGTAATAGTCTGTCTGTAGATGTCTCTAGGTGTTAGCCCTGCGATGGTTCCCCATGGTCTACATACCTGTATTCATATTGAAGAGCACTTCTTACCGGTCCACAGGGGGGTACTCTTTTCTGTGAAGCAGACAAAGGAAGTGTTAAGTATTTTAGTCTGAACTAAACATAGAATCCAGTCCCTTCACATCAATGTGCTGCTGCAGCTGAAAGAGCCAGAGGTGTTAAGGATGTATGATGAGTGAGCAGCAGTGGGATATCTGCTGAGATGTGTCAAGTGCAAGCTGAGGTCAGCTCAAAGTAGAGAAAACTGTCAAGACACAGCATTAAAGAATCACCAACAGAAGCCTTTTTGAACTGTAACCAATTATGAAGGGACAGAGTTGGACAAAGCACGAAATATTTGTATTTATTCGCCATTTTATCTATTATCTTCTATTATTACTGAAATTAACACATATTGTCTACATATTGTATATAATAATATTGTCTTTTAGATTACACATATGCATAATCAGACACACAATCAGAGACGTCCTGGTTTAGTCCATATTTAGACGACAACCTCCATTTAGTCCAAGAAAAAAGAAATAGTTGTGATTAATGATAAAGAATGCATTGTTTACTTCAACGAACCAAGATAATCACTCTTTCTATATGCAGCCCATTTCTAGGAACTATTCTGGTAAAGTACATGATTGATATAAATGGGAGCGACTTCAAAAGCCAAAGGTCCAATACAGACTCGCATGTCTGTGTGTGAGGTGTGTCATCGTGGGACTAAGTATATGTGACAGATTGGACCAGTGACATTCTACAATGGCAACAGTCAGGATCCTCTGGGATGTAAATAACAAGGACTTACACGGACAACCTTGCTTTCCTCACCTACTTTCTATTTTTAGTGACTAACTACACATTTTTCTCTTTATATTCCCACCTCTCATTTTTCCGTCTTTTTTCCACAATGATGTAATAAGTGACCCACCTGAGATAAGATTAAAATATGGGCAGTGTATGACTGGCTTGAATTTATATAAAAAACATGACAAACCAGCTCCAGACAAAGAAACTGTATCTTTGCACATTACCATTTCACCAAAAACTTTACCCGTTTTACTCAATTAGCTCTTTAAAAATAAGCAGAAAGTTGCAGAAAAAGTCCTTTACTGCAAATCCTGGAAAGTTATGCCCTTTCTCCCAAACAAACAAAGGCTACAGACACTCGCTATAAATTAATAACAAAATTAAAAAAACACCCCTGCTCTTTGTTACCATTTATTTTCAAAACCAGAATGATTCTTTTGTGGATTAGCACCTCTTTTTACTGAAGGCAGGCGTTCTCACTTTACAAACACGCTTTTTAAATCCAGCTGGTATCCTCTGAACACAATGACGTCATGAGTGCAACACACATACGCAGGCAACACTGTTATACTGAATAGTTTGGGGCTTTTTGGCTCCGGGTATGTGTGCATTGTGTTGTAATTTAGTCGTGAATGCGTTTCCTGACCGGGGTTCTTGTGTAAATGCCCCTAAAACCCAGCCACATCAACCCAACACAAATATATGGTCTAATAATTCTGAAAAAGCTAGATCAGAAGTTAAAAGACTGTAGAACATTAATCAAGTTTAATGATGATTTAGTGATGTGATAAAAAGATATGAAGAACTGTTTTTGTTTTCAAATGTGTGTATTGTGTGTATCTGGCTCTAGCAGCAATCTTTTTATTTATTTTTTTATATTTGATTGTGTAATTTAGTTACAGAGGTGAGGGAAAATAAGCTCAGACTTCAGCCTATTCCTTTTCAGACTAAATTTCCCAATTTTACATATGTATTGTCTTTCAGTGAAGGTTTATTATTAGGCGTGTGATTAATTAGTAATTGTTTAAGATGCACCTAGCGGCCTGAGAAGCTGGAATAAGCTTCTGCCACACGCAACAGGATAAAGGGTAGAAATAATGATTAAAACATACATTTATGATCAAACACAAACAGTAGTAGTAGTAGTTTACAGTTTGAATAATAATATATCTACATTAAACTGCATTAATCAAAGTCTGAGATGCTTAACTTGTAATGTATCCAACTCTGTTTCATTTCAGTGTAAGTTTTCCAAATTGATGTTGTATACACATGAGATAAGGTCATTTCCTTGCTTGGATGTTATATATAGCTATCTTAACTAATATTATTCATGTTATTATAAATTGCAAAGAGCCATTTTATCATCAAGAGTTATATTTTTCCAACTAAATAACAGCAGACAGATCTTGTTTTCCTCAATGTGGATTTTGATTACAGCAAATGTTATGTAGATGTTTCTAACTGGGTAACTCAAATCATTAAATGGTGACAAACAGTGCCAAATAACTAAGGGATTTACCCCAAATGAAGTTTAATAAGACCTAATCTAGGCTTGTTATTGTTGGTGAGGAGAAAGTGTCGTTAGCTGAGAGCTGGATCAAGTCAGGCAGCGGGGGATACTTTCAATCCCTCAAGACCTAATCCTCACCCGCATACGTTATGTCCTCGTAAATCTATCTGGGAAACACACACACCCACCCACCGGGGTAAATCATGGGGCTGGCGTCGCGGCCTGTCGGCGTCCAAATGATGGTCAGATTATAAACAGGATCGGGTTTCGTGGGGACGGATCGGCGGCGACACAGCAGCTGCGGACGTGGTGTAATGTTATGGCTGGACACAGGAAGAACGGCCACCGGGCTCTACGCCACACAACACCACCAGCAGCACTCTGGACTTTTATTTTTAAGCTCCTCGGAGTGAAAACTAGAGCGGTCTCTGAAGCCAGTGACAGATAAGAGTAGGATATTCATTTAGCAATCGGCAAATAAACGCCATGTTGTTAATGTGTGTGTTGTTCAGAACTGAATAAAGAAGCAAACATTCAAATAAAATAGAATTAAAATAAAACTACTGTAAGATAAGAGTCTCTAGAAGTGAAAGTATTCAGCTACTATAAGGCTGCACAATAAGAAAACATGATATTTTAACGCCTATAAAATAGTAGCCTCTTATATATTCATAGGATGAAAAGACAGTAATTTAATATATTGCACAAATAGGTGTAGATTAATTGTTTTAAATCTTTGTGAGGCATAAAACAAACATAAAATAGATGTAAAGAAATAAAAGTTACATTTACTTGTCCACATTTAGTAAAACAGATTTGTTCTAAATACATTTGCTGCAAGAAAAAAAAATTAATTGTTAAAAGGTAAATGTAGAAAGTATTTCTGAGTAATATTTCTTTTAGTTTTTTAAATTTGCTCTTAGTAAATCCAAATACCTTCCTGTGGTTTAGATTTCTTTAAATGTTAATCACTTTCATTTTTAAAGAGTCGTAGGATTGGTTTAGTGTGTAGCTTACTGTGTAGTTAATCTAGCTAATTGTTGTTAATGTGTTTTCTGCACTAAAACTGCTTTTCTGCTCATAGTTTTGTGAAATTTTCTGTGATTTTTATAATAAGCAAATTAAAATAAATATGTAAACTATTTAAGCTGACCTACTTCTCTGTATTTGGCATGTTAGTGACTTTGGAGTCATTTTCTTTTCTGAATCTACTGTGGTTTATACACCAAGTATAATTTGGGCATTGGTATGCCACTGTGGTGACTAGTGTGTATATAATTACTGAGTGTAATAGCTATGGGACTGCAGATGCACAAGTCAAAGCTATGAGCCTCAGAATCCAGTGATGTCCAACCCCACAGGCCCATCAAGTCTCATTAGTCTGCTGAGTGATCCACTGGGACACATTCACTTTATATTACTGGACTAATGCCCTCTGAGCTGTGGATGCTTGGAAACATAAGACACAGCAGTCACTACGTAGCATTATCAAAACAAGTTAGGCACCACTTTAAACAAACATAAAGTTTAATGAACAACACAAACGACTGCTCATCAGAAGATTAAACACAAGAAACAAAAGAGAGATGCACTCTTCTACCTTTAGGGCATTTAAGACTTTAGCATCTGTGGTTAGCAAAGATAGCCACATGCCAACAGCGGGACGCCACATTAGTGTAATACTCTATTGCACCGGCAGCTTTTCTGCACACAAGGAAAGACATCTCACATTCCCTCTCAATAACAGCCTGCATGTCTTGTTCTCAGTCCTTATTCTAGACATGAGCACTTCGAAAGGTTACCAGCTGATTTATGGTGTCCAAAGTGAGCCATGGTCCAGACCGGTGTGCAGTTATTTTGAGATGCAGTTGGTAAAAAGCAAAGAGGTAATAAAAAAAAAGTGTATCCATTAAAAATTCTCTACAAAATCTGCCCACAAAGCAAGTAAAAACAAGTATTAATGCACATGAATATCAATATATTTACATGCTCTGCCACAAAAGTCACAGTACTTTTCTCCAGTTTAACTGCCTCAATGGTCTACCACCATATTGCACATTGTTCTTTTTTTATTTTAGGCCTTAATTAGATGAGAGTAGTGATTGTTTTTTTGTTTTGTTTTTTGGTAGTTTTTCGGAACCATTAAGTACAAAATTGAACTTTGGAGAGCATTAAGACTCTAAGGCTGCTAATGCTAGTGCTAAAATGCTAACAAGTGTCCTTTAGATAAGTCTGATAGCATTTTTTGTGCGTGTGTGTGGTTGTGTGCGAAGAGAGAGTGAGCAGTCAGTGGAGATAAGCCGACTGTGGCCTCAGAGGTCACGACCCTGCACTGCTCACTCAGACTAAGACATATGCACAGGATGTCAACAGATTAAGCTCCTTAGTAAAATCTATTTAAAGACCTACACAAAAGTCATTCTCTATTCAGCCACAATGCATGTAAAGTTCCCAAACCATCATCTAATTGCAATACATTATGTAATTTATTTAAGTATTCAAGTAAAACGATGCCATTAAAATGTTTTATAGTTAAAATCACAGACAGCAGTTTTGGTCTCTGCAGGAAAACTCCCTTGATGGTCAGCAAAACTCTCAGTCGAGACATGGTTTTTCTGAAACCCAACAGACTGACCCGTCCAAAAAAGGCAGAATTTCGGTTTGCTTCGTTCCTTAATTTTCTGAAATGCAGCCAAGTTATTTTAGTGGTGCATTTTTGTGGTAAAATGAGGGGAGGGAGGATGTGGACAGAGGAAGTGTCTGGGGAATCCAAATTGAGTGCTAGCTAATTTTATCCATTGTATTTAAGCAGATGCTACTTTATAGCTTTACGTGCACAAGAGGCATTCAAATGTTCATAGAAAAGAATAGAGTTATGGTTTGTCCACTTGTCTCAACGGTCTCTTTGCTCACAGGAAGCTCAAGACACTCCTGAATCATTGAAGCCGTTACATTTTCTAATGTTATCGCATAATGCATTGTTACAGTCTCATGTTTACACTTTAATCAATAGGTACAGTTTATCTGAGGGATATTTAAGGTGTATTTGTGGTATATTTGTTTCACTGATTGAATCACAGTGTCAAATATTGTAGAATACAGCTGAATAAAATAAAACACAGTCGTAAAAACGTTTTAAAATAGCGTCTAAAGTAACAATCTTTATATTTGCTTACTCAATGTATGTTTCTCTGTCATGCTTTTTGTTTGTTTTTTACACAAGCTTGCACAAAGGTTTAAGACATTTATAAACTACATTAAGTTATTTGTTTGTTTTTTTAGGTGAACACATTATCTGATGTATTTCCACTTGTTCATGAACCTGCAGGGCTACCGTAGGTGCTCAAGAGCTGCTGAAAGGAAGGGTATCAGGTGCATTTAATATCTATATGCCACCAAAAAATACACACTGCACCTTTAAGAGGAAGCTAAGAAGGAAAGATCACTTTAATTTTTTTTATATTGGTTCTAAAAGCGATTGAGATCAAGTCGATTAATGATGTTCAATGTTTACAAAAGTTCCTAAAAGACATAAACATTAAGTAAGATGAAATTATATGACCCACTTTTTACTGCTACAACCCAAACATTGCCAAAATCTCTTTGAAAGTAGCACAAAGCAGCTGGTTGTTGCGTGTAGTTCAATTCAGAAGCTTTTATCAGCGTCATACCACTGTCCTAACAACACATTACTGCCACATGCAACAAAGTCTCCGTTATCAGGCCCGTTTGTTCAACCTTGCCACTCATTAGCGGACCCCCCTCCAGCAGCGTGAATGGATAGCGGAGGTCAATACACTGACCCAGCGTGCCCACTCTTTGGCCGCACTGAACAACAACAGAGGCCCGTGTGTTCTGCAGATTGCATCACAGTCCCGCTAACAAGCAAAGCCATCGGCCTGAAAGCACTAATGCAATTATGCAACACAAGCCCCGGTCCTGAGAGCCAGGGTTACCGGAGAAGAAATTCGATGTGACAATACATTGGATTGTTAAGTTACCATTTCTATACTGGACTAAAGATGCGTTCACTGCTCTGATGTTTGGGAAGAAGAGAAGTCACGCACATCAGACAGAAATAATCCCAAACGCTTTGAGGAAAAGAAAAAAAATAAATGTAAGATTGGAGCAAAAAAATCAAAACTCCTAAAACCATAAAAAGATTTGAACATGTGGGATTATGTAAGCTGTCTGGAGGCACAGCCCTGACAGTAAACAACATCTCCAGAGTTGTTTTATCTCCGGAGACGTAACAGCGCCCAGAGCAGCACGAACAACATCTATCAATTTCATCAAACCAAGGCTGAATAAGACACACAGCAAGATGATAATGTAATGAACCTCGGCCACAAAAGGAGGCAGTGCTATTCAGCTGACAATATATAACCTAATTTAGATTCAGACAAATGTTATTAGTTCTGACCTCATACACAGCACGGTGATATGTTAATAAGCTTAAATATTAAAAGATGAAAAAAGGGATGACCTCAAATGCACAAAAAGAACAAACCGAACAGTAATGTGTTCATGAACAGCTTCGAGGCAAATATGATGTAAACGGTGCAGTGGCATCAGAGGTTGGACAGAATATATAGGAGTGGTGCTCTAGCCTCAAAACATTTGCCTCTGCAGGTCTCAGCGTCTTTATGGCACAAAATAACGGACATCTGGGCTAAATAAACTACATTTTTAATAGTTTATACAGCATAACATTTTATTAATCTATTACCTGTGTTTTTTAACCATTTTATGTTTTCTTCACTGGATAACTCAGCAATCATTTAAGCTAATGCAAATGAATACACCTAAAGACTATATGGTGATTATTCTTTTTTAATTATTATAAAAAAGTGATATATTTGGGTCTTTGTTTCACGTTAGTCCAGACAGATTTGATTTCACCATAAACTCTGAAAACAGTGGTTTCCGTTCTAAACACAGAGATTAAATAGCGAAGTTGTTGAAAAAAAATCTACACCTGATACAAATGGAAAAGCAAGAAATAGCTCTTTGGTGGAAGATTTACAGATTGGAAAAATAATCAAATATAAAGTGATGGGATAAGACTTTGCTTCCTCGTGAAATACATGCTTCAATAGATTTTACACACGGAGTAACCGCAGAGAAAATACAATAAGAGTCATTTGAAGCAAGGGTCACGCTAACACAGAAATGCTATCAGCTGTGCTAAGATTACATTCCCCATACATAGTCTGGATTCCCCAGGTAGCAGTGTTAAGTGTTAAGATAAGAGGAGCTTGATTAGACGACCTGCTATATTTACTGCCATCAGACAGGAGCCATTACCCTCTACGGTGGTCCTACATCGAAATGTGTGCAGAGGTGGAGGTCAACCTTCACACAATTCAGTTTGATTGCTGAAAGTGAAGCAAAGGAATCTGGGAAATGTAAATGGCAGCTTATCTTTGGCATATTTTTGAGAGCAACAATGCTTTTGTGTTGAGTCCAAGAATTTTAATATTTTTACTTCTTTAAGAAAGACTAATGAGCTCAAACCAGATTAAATAAATCAGGCAAAAGTGTTTTCAGTGTCCTAGTCTTTGGCCCATTCACAAATATTAGGATTTAGGAAGGTATTTATGTGTAATGAGCAACTAGGTAATGTACAATGTGGATTATTATTACTAATTTATAACAGACAAGGCAACTAGATAGATATATAGGTATGGAACGACAAGTCAAATATTTTCTCCTGAGTGTGTCCAGGTAAAAATGAAGTGTGCTCCGGACCGAGGCTGGGAACCTCCCCTCGCTGTGTACCCAAGGGGTCAAGGTGACATTCCACAACACCTCTGAGACCGGCCTAATGGAGGGATTGGTGCATGGCTTTTGTTGAGTGGGAAAGAGGAGACGATGAACGAGGGTGTAAGAGGAGATACAAGTACGTAAAAGACACCGATAGGACGAGGGAAGAGATTCTGGGGCAGGATTATGGGCATTATCATGGGAAAATATGTAAATACGTGTTTTTGTTTTGTAAAGTTTAGGTTATTATTTCTATCTGAGCTGGTAAAAGTTCTACATGTAACTTTTACAAGTCCGCAATTGTAATGAAAGTTATTCTGTGTGCTATTCCTAGGAAGGCTGTGGTTTAAACCAGTGTTTTATTTGACACCATTTCCCGTGTCCACTGTCATACAAGACAAAAATTCTACTCGCTCTATAATTGTGGTTTCTGGCACCAAAGATAAATATGATCCTCTTTCAGTGTTGGGCTTGTAAAAACGACTCAAACCTCCTTTTTCAAATTTGTGTTCTAGAGCTTTTTATATTTACGCTTGAGGAAAATCTTGTGCGTAATTTTGTTCCCATACTAGAACTTGCGGGAGAGATTGGGAAATTTTTGAATCAAAAAAACATTACAAAACACACGAAAAAGCAAAACCGACCCCACTCCCCAAAACAATAAACTCGCACGTAAAGGAGGATTTGGGTGTCTGCTCAGACACTTTTCCCCCCCCACTCCTCCTTTTATTATTTGCTTTTTATTTTTTTTTGGTCCTTGGGCGGGTTGTGTCTGCTGCTCTGTTTTTTCTTAATCCCTGAGAGCTTAGCCCCGTTCGGCCCCTGGGGAGAGTTGGAGAGTACAACGCTGGGAGAAAGTTAGAGCTTCCCAAAGAGGGAGTGACAGGGAAAGACAGTTCCCTGTTTGGGTGAAGCCGTGATCAGATACGGCTATTTTCAGACGCAGGCATGCTTGTGTATGAGTCTGGAAAGTTACCCCCAGAGTAATGGGTAGGGGGCTAAGTGACAGGGCTGACTATCTCTATTTTACCACACGTTTGCATGCATGCATACCACACGGTGCATGTACATACCCTAGCACGCAAACACTCAGTATACCCACAAGAACACATAAAGGGGCTATACGTCATATTTTTTTTGCTTTTAAATAACTGAAATATCCAAAAAATATCATTAGTCATACTTGAAAGTTTGCCAAAGATGCCGGTGCGTTGTATTACAGAGAAACCAACAGAAAGTGCTGTCCTGGAAGCCTGTCAATCACTTTGTACATTTATAAAGAGTTATAAACAACGGCACTAATCAAAACAAACCAAAAAGCATTCACAATGAAGTTACAATTTGCAAATTTCTGCTACAAACTGAGTTGAGTAAAGTGTAAGACACAGAAAACACAGATTGCAGCAGGTTTTACTGGTGTACCGAACAGCTAACAGAGCTAAATGTAGGATAATGGTGAATAAAACAGAGAGAGGTGACTCAGGACAGCAAGGATAACAACAG
>CM072148.1:2926099-3119356 GCA_036850595.1 Rhyacichthys aspro | reverse complement strand
TTAAAGATTGTTTTTACTTTGTTGATGTTGAAGAAGTCTGTAGATCCACATTTTAGGCCTCTTGTCTATTTTAAAGCTGTGATGCGTGCTCGTTTCCTCGTGCCACAGGCCTCAGTGTAACTCTAGCCCTGACCCTGTTTCACCACTTTGGTGATGATCCATTTTGGGCCACGGTTATTGTGACTGAAAGCATCAATAAGTATAGTAGTAAGCCTGTTGCTTTTACCACAGTGACGTGTGCCGCCCTCAATACGTCTCCAAAGCTCTGTTGTCCACTTGGCTTCGAGCCATACTCAAGTGTGTATTTCAGCTACAGAATCAATGAGGCTTGTACACACTGTACACACTCCAAATACCAGTCTGTGGACTCATCCTGCCTGACTATATATACAGGACAAAATAAGGACGGAAATAAATGTCACGAGATGCTGAGGTTAACTTAGATGAAAAACACTAATAGGACTGCTTGATAACAGGAAAACAAATTCTTCTGACAACATACTGTCTAACACTACATTTTTACAATTACTGATGTCTTTATCTTACAATCACCATGGCTAATATATGCTAGATAAGAGATAAGATGTTGCTCCTTACAAATTACTAGCTGGAAACTGTCGTAAAAGATGTTAGCAGTAGATGGAAATGGAACTACTTTAGCATCTGTTGAACATTATCAAAAGATTTAGGAAAAATTATTAGCAGTAATGTTTTCATCTGCTGTAAACAGACATTAGCAATTCACATTAAGCGTTCTAAAGGCATTATGGCGCAAAAGGAAGTTAGCATTAGCTTTAAACTCTCCAGAAAGACTTCAGCATTAGGTAGAAACTGTCCTGAAAGTTGTTAGCTTCTGTTGAACACTATATAAAAAGATGTAATGGAACGTGTTTGCGAAATTGTTAGCATTAGCTCGAAACTGTCCCAAAAGATATTAACAAGACAGATAAAAAATGTTAAGTAGAAACTATCTAGAACTTTTTCATCATTAAGTGAAACATGTTAGCATTAGCTGGAAAGTGCTTTAAACAACAACAGCATCAAACAGACATATTTTGGAGCATGTGCTTTGCCTTCTTTTGTGTTTGGCTGAATGCGTTGGTGCTGTGTTTGTGTGTATTTGCATGTGCATGTGCTGCTGCTGCTGTCACCTGCCTGGCTGTGATTTCTCAGATAGCGGAGGATATGTTCACAAAAGCGTGGCCTTGTCTCTCATACTCTCTCCCATGAAGAGGGTCCAGAGCTCCCCAAATCTTGCCACAGGTACTAACACTCACATACACCGCACAAATGAATAACATTTGAGTTAATTCAGCCAACATTTAATAAACTGTTAATGGAAAAAGGTAAGTTTTATATTCATGATTTATCCCTGAATAACACTGAATTCTCCCAGATTTGCTGCCTCTGATTACGTTCGCTTAATCAGCTGCTGCCATTGTCACGTAAAATATGAGTATTTTTTTTATTGTTTAGCTCCTTTGCTTTGTTTTGTTGCTTTATTCAATAACACTTTACGCTGTTACCTTGTTAAAGCATCATTCATTCATTTTTTCTCATCTCCTATTGCCCATGATAGCTCTGTCAGCGAAGATCACCAGAATAAAACATTGTCAACACAGTTTATATGCTTAATACAAATTGCAAATCAGAAATAAAAGGAATACGATGAAAGCTTTTTCTATAACAAGGCAGCTAAGCCAGATATTTAAAGCCTGCCCATTGTGGAGCTCTGCTGAAAGAGCAGTGTCTGTCCCTACACCTTGTCAGCAACTAAATTAGCATGTGTCTCTGTGTTGGGATTTAGACTCTGTCAGCTTTTAGTTTAATCCCCATCCCTTTGTGGATAAGATGGTTTAAGGTTATAACATTGTACATGATGCTATTCATCCAGTTTTTAGAATTTACTGCAAAAAAGCAAAACTGGAAACTAGCTTCTGGTTGAAACTGTCCAGAAATGTGTTAGTGTCAAGAGGAAACTGCCCTAAGAGACATTAGTATCAGAGAGAAACACACAGAAAGATGTTATTATCCAGTGGAAACTAGACGGAAAACATTAGTATCAGGTAAAGTATGACATGAAAACTGCCCAAAACTATTTTAGTGTCAGATGGAAACGGTCCAAAAAGAAAAAGACCAAAATTGTCAAGAAAGACATAAGCATCAGTTTGAAAGTGTCTGAAAAAATGTTTGCATCATGAGAAAAAAAAGACATGAGCAGTAAGTGAAACGTTTAAGCGTCAAATGGAAGTGTTACAGAAATATGTTATGATGGAAAGTGTTTTAAAAAATGTTAGCATCTGGAGGGAACAGCTCCAAAAATCCATTAAAATCAGATGAAAAGAATCCAGAAAGGTGTTAGCATCAGAGAGAAGCTGTCCAAAACTCTGCTCCACTTACGTTTTTTTTGTGTTGTGTTTCTCAGGGAGTGATTCTCACTCTTCAGACTTGGGTAAGTGAGTTTCTGAACTCAGTCGGCTCCAGTGATGCTGCTGTGATGTGTCCAGATTTGCAGTATTTAACTCAGATGTAATATTTTCCTCAGATTCATGGCGCTCAAGCAGTGTCACAGATGGCCTTAAGAATGGAGACGCCAGCAGCTCTTCCCTCGCTGCCAAAGGTTTCCGTAGTGTCAGACCCAATCTGCAGGAGAAAAAGTCACCCTCGCAGGTAATCGTCTCTCCCGCACAACACAGATGTTCATATTATTCATACTACAATCAAACTGGCTTGAATAAATAGCATTACCAAAAGTTACAAGTGCATTTGTGTCAATACTACTTCAGATATTGCCATGTTTTCTACTATAAACATATCCTGACGTGTTGTTGTTCCTGTTTGACCTTTTCCTAACGTTGCGTTTCATTAACACATAAGGACACCGATCACATGCCGTCCCCACCCCCCAGGAGAGACAGTTTTCATTTCTCGAGCCCTGGCACTAATCCACCTGCCTACAGCTCCCTGGCGACTCTTGCCAATGACTTGAGCTCTGGAATGCTACAGTTTACACAGAGCGAGAATGCCGTTGTGAAAGAGTCCTACACTATAAAAAGCACGTCTTCTTACGCCTTCTCCGAGATCACTGAGCAGTCCTCGTCACCGGCCCCGCTCCGACGTACGCCGGAGCAGACCCCCGCCCCGGATGACTTTATTAACAGCAGTGCGTCTATTACTTCTAACACACAGGAGCGTAAGGTGTCCTCTCTCAAATTAACCCCCCTCACCATCCCTGACCCGCCTGCGCACCTCAATTCTTACACAAACCCCGAGCCTAAACCCACAGCAGTTCCACAAAACGACCCCGTTCCCACTAAGCCCTCAATTTCAGTCGACGCGAGCGCAGAAAAGGTGAAGCGTCCGGAAAGGCAGCCGTCCAACGCCGCAGTGGAACTCGAGGTCCGAGATCAAGCCCCGAAGCAAAACGTTTCCCAAACAGAGATGAGCAAGCCTCCTCCGGCCGTCCCTCCAAGACCCTCTGCTGCACAGATCTTGGTACAGAACTGAGCACGTGTTTTCACAGCTTAAACCGAAAGGGAAATCGGTTAGAAGGCTCAGTGTTGCTGTTTTGTTTTTGTCTGTCTAGCAATCTTAATACTTTATTTTTATTCTATACAAAGAGTTACTCAATTGGGTAGACATCAGAGAACAGTGATGCAGAATAAACAAACAATAAAAACAAAAAAACAATTGCATAAAGCCCGCTAGGAGATTCATTTCCAGGATACAAAGGAAATCAGTAGCTAAGTCTATGATCAATACTGATTTGTTTCATTTCAAGACTTTGTTTTCATGACAAATCCTTTTTATTCCAGTATTTAACAGTTTAAATACAGGTTGTAAAGTGAAAAAATAGGGTTGGAGTGTGGATGGGATGGAAAAAAGACACACATATAGTTTACATACATACCAGTTCATTCATTTTCTTTGTTTCAGCCTCATTAGAATATAGTGGCATCATTTCTAATTGCTAATGTGAAAGGAGATTACTATATTACTGAGCACAGTTATTCAACCAAATCTATTTTTTTTTACTTCACGTGAATATGGTCTTTTAAGGAGTAAAGAAAAGGCTCTGGAAACTAAATTCAGACTGGTCTCTTGATTCTACAGTGACTTTATTGTGTTGGAACACTTGGCTAGACATTTAACATTGGTATCACACGCGGAAAGAAAATACTATGAGTGTAAAGTTGATGTGAATGTAACCCAGCGTTTCATGATGCTGTAATATTCTGAGGTGTGTCACTAAGAAGTAATGAACACTAACTGTGAACTCATGTTATTGTCCAACATTGTTACAGCTTTCACTGCGTTGGAACTAACCAGTGTCTTCAGTTCACAGAGCGGTTGACATCTCTGAAGATTTTCCTGCTACCTTTCACCGTTTGCTAGAATCACATGTTTGTGACACGTGGCTAATGGCTGATATCACTTTCCTCCTTTCCCTCCTTTTTCCAACCCGCTCCACCACCATCAGGGGCCTCCATCCCCAGACCCCACCGCACGGCACTCCCCTTACCGCTTCCACAGCTCAGAGTCACTCGATTACCTGTCAGGAATAATGCCCAAGGCCCTGTCGCCCGCTCCGTACGTCCCAAGTGGAGCTAGCGGTACCGCGGGTGCCGTGAGCGGGTCGGGCTTTAGCGCAGCGGGCGGTGGCGTGTCCCCTTCGGTGTCCCCTGTGACGGTGTCGGCGCTCAGCCACTACTCGTCGTCTACTGCGGGTCTGCTGGACGAGCTGCAGATCTGTAGCCTGGACTCGCCCGGCGCCTCACCCACGCCGTCGCCCACCCTCAGCCTCGTCTCCGCCTACACATCCACCGCTGGCCCCGACGATGCGCTAACAGCCTCTGTGGCCTCCACCTCTGCAGCCGCCACTGTCACTAATGTAATTAAACACACATTAAAGGTCCCTCTGCACTTTTACTGAACCAAACCAGCACAAAACTATAATAACTAACTGACACAACTTTCCCGTGAGATACCAGAATTAATATCTGTCTGCCAACTGTGTTCCTTTATTATGTCAATGTGTCACTGCTTATGAGATGCTCGTCTGTTCGTGACCTGTATTTTATTATTGTTCTGTCTTTAAGCCAGTTCAGATCAAAAAATCATGATAAAATGGTGTCAGGGTATAAATGTTTTTTAATTTTGCTGTTAAATGTTTTTTTGTTTCGTTTATGGACCATCAAAAAGCAAAAGACTAAAAATACTTAAAGACTTAAAGCACTGCACTTCTTTTTGTTTTATTCTTATTTTCTTTTCCCTGCGTTATCATGATTTTTGCTTCAATTTGAACTGAACTTGCAGAACTTTAAATTTTTTTGTCAAATATAATCTAAGAACATCTCTTTGTAACAAGATCACATTTTGTCCAAACTAATGAATAATCAATTAAATGTAAACAGTAAGATTCGTCCTTGTTTCTTGTTTTTGTGTGTTTGCACCAAAGTGTCGTGTCCTCTTTCCTTTCCTCTCACTAACCTTTTACCAGGTTCACTCATTTCAGATTCAGCACCTCCCTTAGCCATTTCAAACCTGGTTCTTCAGCACTAAATTTTGTGCCGATTTGATGAGTGGACTTGTCGAACTAACAACTCTACTCTTACGAATCATTCTTTTCACTGCAGTAGATTTGATCACACATTTTATCGCCCCGAGTCATTTTTAACGTCTAATTCTTTGTGTTTTCTACTTGTGGACGACTCTTAGGGCCAGGTGCTGTCTCATGCCATGAACGGAAGCAATGGTCCTCCACAGAGACCCCTCTCTCCTCCGTCATACCCCCCTCCTCCCTCGTCCCTTCACGCGGGGCTGCAGAGACAGAGTAGAAGTACAGGTAACTCACTTTTACTACGCCAGTGCAAAATGTGACCTATTTTCTGTTTAAAATGACTTGAATTTTGCAGAAGGCAGCGAATCCGTCACCAGAGAGTCTGTAGTGAGCGGCCACACGAGCGTCAGCAGCACTGTGCCCATCGCTCGCTTCTCGGAGGAAGAGAAGAAAGTGTCCGTCATCAAAGCCCCGCATTACGAAGGCATCGGACCCGTGGACGAAACCGGCATTCCCATCGCCATCCGCACCGTAAGCTCACACGCCAACTGTTTTCAAGGTTGTAAAAGTTGCTGAATTTTGGATAAAGTGCTTGAAAGCGCTTGAAATTCTGATTGTGTTGCTTCATCCAATAAATTAACATCTTTTTGATCACACAAGTTTCATTTTTGGGTGAACTATCCCTTCTCTGTGCAATTTAAACATTTTAAGTCGGAAATGTCATTTTAGTTTTTATACCACAATAGATTTAAATGAGAAAAACTACGTAAGGTATCTGTAGATGTATGTCAACGTGTAATTTACCGCATTTGTAAGACATGAAAAAACATGAAAACACACCTTGAAAGTGCTTGAAAAGTGCTGGAATTTGAACTAAGAAAAGGTGTAAGAACTGTTTTAAAACCAGACCAAAGTAAAGTGAGTCTTGTTCATTTATTTATTTACTCGTGGCAGATTTTCTTTGAATACCAGTTCCTTAAAAACCTTATATATTATTATTTCATCCTTGAATGAAGTGTATCAGGCAGAAGAGGAAGTGTTTTTTCCTTTTTTTAGTCATGTTTTCAGTGTAGCTGTGTCTGTTTCAGTGTCATTTAAAAAAACAATAGTCTCTTTCATGCTCACTTTTCTGCATTATATTGTTGTCTCTCTTATATTGCGCTTAATCCTAAGGTACGGTGTTAGCATGAGGATTGGGAAGTGTTCAGTGTTTATTCCACAACGGGAGATAGTAACAGAGGCACCACAGACACAAAAATTTGGAAATCAATAACGCATCAGGTGTTAAAACAAGACTAGTGTTTATTATGCATGATCTGTGTTTATTTATGCTAATTTATATCCATCACATGTGACAGTGACCTTTTTACTGTGTTGCTGGTGGAGCAGAAACGGCCCTATGTCTCATCATTAGTAGTTCATTACAGTACATTCTATTATCACTCAAATAAACATGTTTTTTTGGCTTTGTTGGTACAATTAAAAAGCATATATACATAATAATTACAAAGTATGTCCATGTTACTAGGTCCTTTATGAGCTGACACTAAATAGTTGGAGCAAAGAGCATTGGAAGAACTACAAGTGACAGTCTTTAAAATCGGTGCAAAAGAACTACAGCAAAAACAGATGGCCCTTGTTGTGCGCAGACAAACATTTTTGTGGCCTCTCTAGTTGGTAACCGGGGAGAGTGAAGTGGTAATTGGCCCGTCTGACGGCCAGGCTAATGCTACATGCACAGTTACACACAAACGGCCTCCAGAAACAGTGTTAGTGCTACTGAAATAAAGACGGGATTAAGTCTCGGCCATTTGATAGCTCTTTTTGAAGTGGCTGTTAAATCTATACTGTGTACACAGAGACAGCATTTCTCCCAGATTTCTCCCAGAACACCACTGAGCAGCAAAACAAGTCCAGTCACACAGACTCTGCCAAAACCGAGCGGGCTGATTGAGGTTTTAATGACTTTATAACTGTGGAGATGTTCGTTAGCATTAAACTTGTGGCTTTTAACTCTAAAATGAAACTGTCTTAAGTCTAATTTGTGTCATAATTTGTCCTTGAGCTTGTATATACATCCAGATATATACTATACTATTGCCTGCTCAGCCTGTTGAACATTTTTAAGGACGTTGTATCAGTGTAAACAATGACTATCTTTCAGTAGATTGTTGAACATTTTTAAGGACGTTGTATCAGTGTAAACAATGACCATCTTTCAGTAGATTGTTGAACATTTTTGCTAAACACATTTTTATTTTTTTATTTTTTGAAGAATAAATTGGAAACACCTTGAAAAATTTACCATAAAATCAAGATAAACATCAGATAAAAGGTTGAAAAGGCTGGTGTAATGGTGGGGCACACATTAAAAATAAAACCTTTACAGACAAAGAGTTATTTTTTACCTTTAATAGTGTTCCCTCCAGGAAACAACGTCATGATCATGTCTTTATAACATTCTGAACATTTTTGTGGCCTCTTGTCTCTACAGACGGTGGACAGGCCGAAGGAATGGTACAAAACGATGTTCAAACAGATTCACAAGGTTCACAAAGCTGGTAAGTGTCCAATAACGCTCTGTTTTCATTGAGATTTGATTTTCCGACGTCGCGAGGCCGATGCGAACACGCTCGGTGGGTTTGTGTGTCGTTCTCTTTGTGCGACTGTGCATGCCGCTTCTTGTTAAACCAAAAGACCCAAAGGACCTCTGAGCCAGAACTCATTAGATGGAGAGAGGAGAGAATCTGGAGGAGGGGAATTGGAAGAAACCTCTAATAGACACAAAGCTGTCCTGGGAAATGAGTTCCAATTTTGTGGGCTTGACAGAATCACACAGTCAGGACAAGGCTTGTTTGTTCTCTGTTTGTCCAGCGTCTTCTGCTGAAGTAGAAACAAACCTACACAATTCTCATACGTCAGATCGTATCATTATTAATTCCTTCTATAAAGTATGATTTTGATGATATAGAACTTATATTGTATTTGCCTCCTACCCAATTAACACATACTGCTGATCTTCTAAAGGAAATGCTAAATTCTGCTGCTTTTTGAAGGCTCTGCCGTGAATAATTGAAGGTATTGGAAATTAATTAGTAACTGACCGATTCGAGCTGAGCCAAGCAGCTGCCGTCCACTGAGGAGGAAACGCTAATGTTCTACCTGCATCCACACAGTGTTTTAGTTTAGTAAGAACAGTGCCTCTTTAGAAAAATATTGATTTGTTTACATTCAGCCTTTCAGTCCAAATCAAACTGTATTTTTCCCATAGACTTGCAGGTTTATAGGGGTTTGCCAGAGCCTTCTACGTCTAGTTACAGATATAGATTTATGCAAATGAATGTTAATGTGTGTATAAATGTGTGTGATTACTGTTTAATTAATGAAGAAATAGCTGTTGTTCCCTCAAAAACATATTAAACAGCAGCTTTCCTTTGAGCTTTATCTGCTAAAAGAAGTTTTGTTTCATTTTGAGACTCTGATTGCAGGCCTCCGAGGTCTCAATGTTTAAGGAACGCTTACATAAAGTTATGTATAAGAGTATATTGTACTATATTTAAGTTTACGTCCTTCTGTATTAGGTCTAATTGCCATCAGTACTCAAAAAAAAAGAATTATGTCAAATCTGATGGTGCTAGTGCTTCCCAAAAATGATGATTTGCTGAAAAGGTGTCAATTGTCGATTCTGTGGAAATAAGCTGCACTTTCACTGTGCACCACTAGTTGGAGTAGTGAGCCACTGCACTGCTTAACCACAGTTGCCCTCAGTCTGGCTTAAATGGCTGTGTCCTGTGCCACTGGGCCTATCAGAATGTCTTAATATTGGTGTGAAAGGTTAGATATAATATATAGTGGGGGATTGTAAATACAAACACAGTGAATGTAATTGTAATTCAGAGTTCTGCGATATTTGGTTGCTTTAGTAAGATTCATTTATATGTAAGGCTATTAGGTAATTATTCTACTCAGTCTTTGTTACTTTCTTTTACAGATGACGACTATTCCGACACTTATAATGCAACATACGCTGTCATAAACAACGGTGAGAAATGAAGCCTCATTTTTATCATTTTATCCATTTTCTCCTTTCATTCTCTCTCTCTGTGTCATTATCTCTCTCTGATGTTTCCTCTGCCTCTAACAGACGATTACAGCCTGTCATCTAACGTCACCATGGCTCACCCTGCGCCCAAGACTCACACCTACAGACCGCTCGCCAAAAGTCCATCAGAAAACATCCGCCACCAGGAGCCTGCCCCGTCTCCGGTCCCTCCGCCGCCTCCAGCGATTCCCTCCATCCTGCAGCTCCGAGCCCGGGACAGCGACCGCGACAGGGAACCGCCAGACATGTATGATATTTATGTTTTTATTTTGTTTTAAGCTAGAGTAGTCTTCATTTGTCAAACTTTTTTATAAAGCTTGTATTAAGAAGAAGGTGTTAAACGTGTTACATTTATTATTAATTTTATTGCAGACATTTGACTCACAATAGCAATACATTTTACTATATTATTTTAAAAAGACACTAGTCGGGGGCAAAGTAGGAGCCTATTGTTATGATTAAGTCCTTCAACAAAATCGTCATATTTTTAAAAATTTGGTAAATGAACAAAAGATAAATATAACAAATGATTGTGATTGAGAAAAACTGCTTGGCTCTACATTCTACTCTCTTTACGTTAACAGTAGATGCAGCATTCGTTGATAGTGTTTGCAAAGTTGGTCTCATTCCTTGTGCACAGAGGTCTGAACTAAAACCATAATATAAACTGTAGTTCTATATGTTTTACTTTAAATTTGAGAAGTTGGGCATCTGTAATTCTTTTAAATTTTGTTTCATTTAACACATTGAGCATCTTAAAGCTCCACTACCCAGCTTTCTTTTTTCATCCCTGTCTCAGACTCCACTCTCCTCCAAAAGCAGTCTAGGGACCTCTCTTGCTTCTCTTTTATTAAAAAATAAAACCAGACCAATTTTTCCTCCAAAATACTAATCCATTTGACCAAACTGAAGTGTAGAGTTTAGCGTTAGCTTAGCTGTGACTTCAGCGTCAGGACGACAATTATCTCCTCCTCATTTCTGTTCCAGAAAAGAGGTTCTCATCCATTACAATCCCTTTAATAAGCAGTAGATGGCATCACAAAGAGTGTTTTTTCACAAATTATTGCTTTGACTTTGTAAAAAAAAAATGATTTTAAGATGTCTGTATCAGCTTCTTGTCTGTTCTCTTTTTTGGATTCTTGACATCTATTTTTCCATTCTTAAGGGTTATGTATCTGCAGGTAAACGAGCCAAATGCAGCATCTACTGTTCTTTATCTTTGGGTTTAACTATTAACATCAGTATCATAAATAACACAGACTAATCCTCATTAAGTTGTTTTTGTTTTGCTTGCAACAGGAATGAATGGGGCCCTCCAGACAGGAAAGTAGACACAAGAAAATACCGAGCCGAGCCCAAGAGTATTTTTGAATATGAGCCTGGAAAGTCCTCTATTTTGGATCAAGAAAGACCAGTGAGTATTTTCTATAAACAGTATCTTGCATTTATATTGATTTTTAAGATGCAATGTAGTGTATTTTTCTATTGGTGCAGTGTAGGTGATAAAAAGCTAGAGTTTCCAGTGCGTAATCCTCTAAAGACTGCACCGGCGTTTGATTCTGCGTGGGGTGAATAACGGAGCAGACAGCACAATAAAAAAAAAAGTAGACATCAGGTGAATGTTACAGAGGAGGGATGGGAAGTCTGCTCTACAGGGACCGGAGCGAATGAGTCAGACCGTGATAGACAGAAGCAATAGAAGCAAAAACTGGAGAAAACAAGTCAACCCACGCTGTCTGAAAACCCATTGCAGCCATTATGTTGTCCATTTATTGCTTTTATGTCTAAATTGCGACTTATTTTCTTGCTTTTATCTCTGTGTAGACCTAGAGTGAAGTAATTGTCACCTACAGCACTATGTCTCAGAGTCAGACCCAGAATAGAAAGTGAGATTAGCACTTCTCATTCGAGGTGACATTTGTCGAAGCTTTAGAAAATAGGATGAGACGCCTTCCACGCGTCTAAACACCGTCTAACATCAGGAAGTGTGAAGAAAAGAGCACGATATAAGGTCTACCAACTGAGAAATATAGTTTAAACGTACAAGGGGAGACTATTATGTGTCATTTATAACTGAGAATACATATTGCAGCTTGGATTTAATTATATGGAATGAGCTTTTACCTTAGTGTGAGTAATTATATTTATGTTTAGCGTTACAGAAGCTGGTGGGCTTTTTTACTTTAGCACCTTTTCATGCATACATTTTCATGCAAATTTAATTAACAGTTTAATTTGAGTGAGTCACTTTTTTGTTTAAAACTGTAACTAAATAAAAGCATAATGTGTTTGTATTTACGTATGCCTTTACGTACTTACAATACAGTTCATAAAATGAAACCTTTAATTTGAAAAGCACCATTTATTTCATAATTGTATTAAAGACAAGTTTGAAGCTGTGGAAAACAAAACCCAGAGATCCAGCAAAGTAAGTAAAACCTCATGTATAGTTCTGTGCAAAAGTTTTAGACCGGTGCAGTCAGAATGATATACAGTATACATTTTATTTTATTTATTTATTTTTATCAATTTACAAAATGTAAAAGTGAGTAAAGAGACAAAAACCTTCATTTTTAGAGTGATCCCAGAACAAGGAGTAACTCTGATCCCAACATCATGAAGTCTGGCCTGGACCTGTCTGGATTACATGGTCTGGTTTAGTCCAGTCTGGTCTGGTTTTGTCTGGGATTACATGGTCTGGTTTAGTCCAGTTTAGTCTGGTTTTGTCTGGGATTACATGGTCTGGTTTAGTCCAGTTTAGTCTGGTTTTGTCTGGGATTACATGGTCTGGTTTAGTCCAGTTTAGTCTGGTTTTGTCTGGGATTACATGGTCTGGTTTAGTCCAGTTTAGTCTGGTTTTGTCTGGGATTACATGGTCTGGTTTAGTCCAATTTAGTCTGGTTTTGTCTGGGATTACATGGTCTGGTTTAGTCTGGTTTTGTCTGGGATTACATGGTCTGGTTTAGTCCAGTTTGGTCTGGTTTTGTCTGGGATTACATGGTCTTGTTTAGTCCAGTTTAGTCTGGTTTTGTCTGGGATTACATGGTCTGGTTTAGTCCAGTTTAGTCTGGTTTTGTCTGGGATTACATGGTCTGGTTTAGTCCAGTTTGGTCTGGTTTTGTCTGGGATTACATGGTCTGGTTTAGTCCAGTTTAGTCTGGTTTTGTCTGGGATTACATGGTCTGGTTTAGTCCAGTTTGGTCTGGTTTTGTCTGGGATTACATGGTCTGGTTTAGTCCAGTTTAGTCTGGTTTTGTCTGGGATTACATGGTCTGGTTTAGTCCAGTTTAGTCTGATTTTGTCCGGGATTCTCTAAATGTTTGAACAGAACCTGTCCAGATCCTTCACAAACTGAGACGGACAGACAAACTGTTGCTGTTTTGAGGCAAAGTCGGACCAAATATTTAATAATTTAATTTAGAATTGTCTCATAAAAATCTTTATAGTTTGTTACTTTTTACATCCACACCTGCATAAAACTTGTGCACAGTACTGTATATCATTATAACTTCATTAAAAGACATGAAAAATACACCCTGACCCTTTATACGGTATTGTGCACATACGTATGGCGACAGAGAGAGGACGCTGGCGCTGGTTGTTCGCCGCTTCTCCACTGTGTGTGTGCGCTTGATACTCCTCTCTTAAGCCTATTGTGCTTTTGGACTTGGTATTACCTGCTGTGGTTGTACGTTGGCTCGGTCGGTTTTCCACTGGTTGTAATTTAATTTCTCCGCGAGGACTGCAGCCCTCATGGTTTGCCGTCAGCGCGCTAGTCACTACACCGTGGTTTGTCAGGCGCTATGCTGTGGCTACCATACCCATTTAATCAACAACTTGTATGAGTTTTGTTTTTTTTTTTTTTTTTTTTTTTTTTTTTTTTTTTTTTTTTTTTCATACTCCGCTGGATCAAGGTCCGGCTTCTGGGTTGTTTAACTCTCGTCTTGCTGTGGATATTTTTGCCGTGCACTGCAACTGCCCACTTCTGTGCGCATAGCTTGCGGCTAGCTGTTAGCATCACAACTACAGTTGCACCCGGCACAATGCTCCGATACTCCGCAGCGCAGCTCCTTGCTCTCAAAAACCGGTCTGTTCCTCTGGATATTTCTGCCATCAGAGAGCTGGGACTTCTCCGACGTCCTCGCTATATCCACAGAGGGTCTCGTCGCGGATTTGTTCTCACCAGGAACGGGAGCTCCATACCATCACTCTGGTCTCCGGCACGCACCGTCGCACACTGGTCACGTCATCAGAGTGCAGCCACGACTGGTCCTGATGTGCGCGGGCGTCAATGGAGGAGGCGGGGCGGAACACCTGCTGGAGTAGACCTCAGCCTTCTCCGGCCCGTTCCAAAACACACCAATCCTCCGTTTATCAAACTGGATCTACTTAACACTCAGTCACTTACAAATAAAGCAAGCCTGATCCATAACCACATTTTGGACACTGGGATTGACCTCATGTGCCTCACGGAGACCTGGCACAGGCCCGAGGAATTCCTGGTGCTAAATGAAGCCTGCCCCTCTGGTTATAATTACCTGGAGAAGGCACGCATGACAGGACGGGGCGGAGGTTTGGCGGTTATACACCGCTCCGACCTTCAGCTGGTCCCCGTCCCTCTGCCAATCACACCTACATTTGAGTGCTTGGCATTTAAATGTAAACACCCTTTCCTCATAACAATACTTCTTATCTACCGACCACCAAAACCACACCCTAACTTTATCGCAGAAATAAATGAATTTCTTCTCTCTATCTGCTCAACATCCACAAATGTCATCATCCTTGGAGATTTTAATATCCATGTGGACTCTCCCTCCTGCTCTCTGGGAGCAGACTTTCTACAGGTACTGGACTGCTTAAGTCTAAAACAACATGTTGGGGTTCCCACTCACAATAAAGGACATACTCTGGACCTGGTTATCACGAACTCCATCCCCATACACGATCTCCACGTATATGACCTGGGAATCTCAGACCACCAGGCCATTAGTATGACACTACCCCTTTCATCTCCTCTCACCAAGCCACAACGACTCATCACCTTCAGAAACATCAAGAACATTGAGTCTTCCTCCCTTAGCCTGGACCTACAACATCTTTCCCCACCCCCACAGTCAACAGTCAACGACCTCATGGACTTCTACAACAGCAGCCTGAGCTCCATCCTGGATCTTCATGCCCCACTCAAAACCCGGACTGTGTCGTTCATTCGTTCAGCCCCTTGGTTTACTCCAGAGCTAAGGGAGATGAAAAGAGCTGGGAGGGCCCTGGAACGGGCCTATATAAAATCAGGACTGACGGTGCATAAACTGGCCTACCGGGAACATCAACACACATATTCTAAAGCACTGTCAAAAGCCAGATCAGACCACTTCTCTAACCATATTAACAATAACCCTGGTAATTCAAAAAAACTGTTTTCAACCATTAACTATCTCCTCAAACCACAGACACTCACACAAACCAACAACACAGTAGAACACTGCAATAGGTTCATGGACTTCTTTTCGACAAAAATAGACCACATTCATTCCTCTCTCTCCAATAATCCCATTTCAACACATGACTACCCCACCTCAGGCACCACACATCACCTATCCCACTTCACTCCCACAACGCAGCAGGAGGTCGAGAGCATCATCCAGAAATCCAAACCTTCCTCATGCATCCTGGATCCGCTCCCCTCCTCCCTGCTCAAAGCCCATAAACAGTCAATTAGTTCATTAATCACTAAAATCATCAACCTCTCTCTCCAAACCGGTCATGTTCCACCTTCCTTAAAAACAGCTATCATCAGACCCCACCTCAAAAAACCTACCCTAGACCCAGAACCCCTATCAAATTACCGGCCCATCTCTCACCTCCCCTACATCTCCAAAATTCTTGAAAAGATAGTTTCCGCCCAACTACATAACCACCTCAAATCCTGCTGCCTTTATGATAAATTCCAATCTGGTTTCCGCCCCTCCCACAGCACTGAGACAGCCCTCATCAGAGTCACAAGCGACCTGCTGATGGCTTCTGACTCTGGCTCCCCATCCCTACTCATCCTTCTCGACCTCTCTGCTGCGTTTGACACCATTGATCACAACATCCTCCTCCATCGCCTCCAACACTACACAGGACTCTCCGGCACTGCCCTTCACTGGTTCCACTCCTACCTCACGGGAAGGACCGAGTCTGTAGCCCTGGGGGACGCTAAATCTCAACCCCACACAGTCACCTGTGGGGTCCCTCAGGGCTCAGTGCTCGGTCCAACCCTCTTCACCATATATCTGCTTCCCCTTGGTCGTGTCATCAGCAGGTATGGAATCCAGTACCATTGCTATGCTGATGACACCCAACTCTACATCAAGGTCACTCCCTCTTGCACTCCCTCTGCCACTGCCACCCGCCTTACCTCCTGCCTGGAGGAGACAAAGGCATGGATGAGTCAAAACTTCCTGCAGCTAAATAGCTCCAAAACCGAAGCTATTTTGATTGGTACCCCACACCAGCTCCAGACCTCTCCCATCTCCTCTGTTTCATTCTCCGGTCACAACATTCCCCTCTCTCCCTCAGTCTCTAACCTGGGGGTAAAATTCGACCCCAGCTTACCTTCAAAATCATATAAACCACATTTGCAAAACTTCCTTTTCTCACCTCCGTAACATTGCCAAACTTCGCCCATCCCTCTCCGTTTCTGCTGCAGAGAAGCTCGTCCATGCCTTTGTCTCCTCCAGGCTGGACTACTGCAACGCACTCCTCATCGGGATTCCTGGCAGGAGCATCCAAAAGCTCCAGTACATTCAGAACAGCGCTGCCAGGATCCTGATGAGGGTGCAAATACGACCACATCACCCCTATCCTCCGCACACTTCACTGGCTCCCCATACACCTCCGTATAGAATACAAGGTCCTCCTTCACACCCATCACTGTCTGCACGGTGACGCCCCCACCTACCTCACAGAACTCCTCACTCCTCACACCAGCACCAGAACCCGGTCAGGCCACATGCACCGTCTGCTCCCTCCCAGGACAAGGCTCAAAACCATGGGTGATAGGGCCTTTGAGTCTGCAGCTCCTCGTCTGTGGAATGCCCTCCCAGACCACCTTAGGGCCCCACAGACTGAAATAGCTTTTAAAAAAGAACTAAAGACATTTCTGTTTAAAAAAGCCTACTCTTAGCCCTTCCATAGGCCGAGTTAGGCTGTTTTATTTATATTTTTATCATTCTTTCTTCTTTTATGTATGCTTGCTTTTATGTAGCACTTTGTGATTTGTTCACCAAATGTAAAGTGCACTACAAATAAAATGTATTATTATTATTATTATTATATAACACATTTCAATGCTCTTACAAATATATTTTTAACAATTCGCTTTTAATTTAGTCATCTGGGTTCATCCTGTGCCCATCTCTCTGTTGCCACCTTTGCCCATTCCTAACCATGAGCTCCATGTCTCTCTTTGTGTGACCCTCTCTCTGCCCTGTCTTTCTTCTCTCTGTCACTGTCATGCTTTCCCAGAACTTTGATGACATAGATTTAGAGAACGAGCCTTGGTATAAGTTCTTTTCCGAGCTGGAGTTTGGGCGGCCGGTAAGTCCAGGGCCATAGCTACTCCCTTCTACAAAACCACAAGCCGTAGAGCATCCACCCTCCGTCTCCACCCCACCCATCGTGTACAGTATTAAAGGTTTTCACCAGTAGGCGGGTGGGGCTAGTCGTTTGGGCATGTGGTACTCGTCGGGTGCTGTGAACCCCCTCACCCCCTTCTACCCCCCTCTGTGACAGGCTGTGTGACGTCTCTGTGCTGCTGGTGGCTAGCAGGCTGTGTCATGTTTGTGCACTTTTATTTTCCTGTAGCATTTGGGTCAGTTATTTCATTTCTTTGGGGATTTTGGTCAAATTAATTTCAGTTTTAGCTCATTTTTCTCGCCAGCTGTGGAGTTAGGACATAATAATTACTATAATGACTATCTTTAGATGGATTTGAGTAAAAGAGCTCATCAGGTTAATGGCGTACCATGCAGGATTTTTGTAAACAAATTAAAAGAGTGGGACGACGTCTTATTCAACTGTTGTGACCTTCCAGAACAACAAGTACAAGAATGAAATAGAACAGAATATTTCTCTAAACACACTCTTTTTTGCATGGATTTCATTCTCATCCTTTGTTTGTGGGTCTGAAGATTTCATCCAATCACAGAAAGAAAATAAATTAATTGTAAATAAACCAAAGAAACCTGTTTATGTATTTATTTATTCACTGCAAGTGGACAGTATCAGGAAAACATAACTGTTGACCTGCAATTATGTTTGAATATTCCATTTGGAAAAATTAAGTTGAATTTTATCTTGTGGACGCCTCCAATTTTCTTCCTTCTGGGGACAAAAATGGACATGTAAAACAAAAAACTGCTATAAAATCATCATAAATAATGAATAGTGGGTCATTGCTGGTGATTAGAGTCTGATTTAATTGCATTTTATGTGGTGTCAGATTAAAGATGTTACACACTCAAAAAGAGACCCTAAATGTGAATGCCCCCCACTATTCATTATATTATGTTAAAATATGTCATTTATTTATGTTTTTTTTGTTAGTTTTATAAATAACTAATGAAATAATATATTCAAACTGGCATTGAAAGGGTTAAATCCTAAAAAATATTAAATAGTTGGTGGTTTTGAGCAGAACTAAAGTGGTTTAAGGGATTTAAGCAGAAAAAAATATTGATCAATCATGATTTTCTTGAATTTTTTTTTTGTGCATGTCCATTTTTGGCTCAAGGGTCCCCAGCTGGAGCAGAAAGTGTCAGTAGAGTATAATAGACCTGTAAAAGTCACAAAAACAGCCAAAATGATCACCAAATCAAAAAAGAAAATGACAAAAATGTACAAAAAGGGTTAAAAACTTTATTTTTTATTAGCTTTAGACTTTGATTTGACCTTTTTTTTTATCACATGGGTTAAAATATTTCAATAAATACATATATTATGCTGCTCTATTTTAGTGCCAGATTTGTTTACAAACTTCCTGCTGTAAATCCTGCATAAGGTGCCTTTTAAAGAAATGAATATGAGTTGAACATGCATCAAAATCAAATCCATGCTACTCTGCTCCTTTTAAAGATAGTCAGTGCTTAATGCCGCATATTTAATGGCTTACTTTACTTTTGTCTACTTAATATTTAAAAAATCCTTCATTTTTTGTTAATTGTGCTGAAATCACTGTTTAAACTGTAGCATAGCTTTATAATAAATTGAATACTTAAAATTTTAGATGCAGTTTTAGAAGAGAATGTTAGCTTTGTTAGTTTTTTGTTTTCTTTCTGAGTCACCGTTGCTTCCCTGTGGCACAAACCAACAGTGTTTATCGCCCTCTGCTGGTTGAAGGCGGTATCAGCCTCTGCACAGGGATCAAACGACCACGACTGCACTGATTTACAAAGTGTCACAGATACAAGCCTCACCAGAGCATGACACGCGTCGACGAATGGCTCGGCTTATTCAAAATACTCAGGTGGAGCGCTGGGATTTCTACCTGCAATATTTTGAACGTTTGACACAAATGCGGCCCGTAGAGCGGACGCACCGTCAGATTGTGATTTGTAATGAGTGTTTATAGAAGTTGAAGGTAGTAAATAAACAGTCTGCGCTAGTAAACGGCACTTAATCACACCGTTTGAGAGTCTGAGTGCTTGCTCTCTCAAACACTGTGCTGCAGCTTGTGCGTCACTGTCACAGCTTGCTCTAACACTCTGCATGTGTGTGTGGCCCGGGCGCCTCTCAGTGTGTGTTTGTGAGACCGGATTTTATCGAGCCTCGTGTAAAATGTCTCGTAGAATAAATTAGAACTCTTCGAAGTAAGCAGCAGAGTTACGGCAGTATGTACGTGCCAGAGTTGTTCGGATTTTATGTCGATTTATGTCCAATTTTATGTCTTTATTTTATATTTCTAGCTCGATAAATGTGTTTGGATTTAGGTATCTGTTAAAATCACACAATAAAAGACTTAATTGGGTTAACAACTCAAAACTGTGTGTACAAATATAATAAATTATTTGCCATTTAAGAGATATGCTTTTTAGCTTCCTTAAAAAGGGCTCAGTAAAGTTATTACCTGCAAAAGTAGTAATTTTCTGAAAATATTGACCATTTAAAGTAAGTTTAAATTTGTCATATTTTTAGAAATATAATAGAAATCTAATCAGAATTTTGTATAGAAATAATTAACTGAAAATATATTTATCTATTTGTTTATTTAGTTAGTTTCTTAGTTAGTTATTTGAAATAAAATAAAATCTACCAGTACCTTCTTTAAAAAGTGTCAAAATTTCAGCCTAGTTATGTCAAAACTTTCACTTTCTCACAATATTTGCTTTAAAAGTGAACATGTTTATTTAATTTCTCAAAATACTGACTGTTGGAACTAAAGTTTATAAATCAAATCAATTTTTAAATCCCTCAGTTAGTCCAAATTAGAGCAGTGAACAGTACAGAACAAGAAAATAAGTTTCAGATAGTCATTTATTTATACTGTCAGAATGTGTTTATTATATATAAAGTATAAACCCTGGTACATACATAAAGAGTATTACTGTAGTTTTGTGTGTGTCAGTGTTCAGTGTCTGCACATGTCAACTCCTCTGATTTCTCTAACGGGTTTCACTCTCTCCACATGTTCCTTGTTTTTTTGGTTCTTCCTCATGACGTCACCACTGCTTCTCCTCTCTCACCTCATCTTCACCTTCCTCCTCTTCCTCCTCCTCCTCCTCCTCTTCTCCACCTCCTCCTGCTTCACTGCTGCTGCTTGGGGCTCAAGCCTCCTAAAAAACGGCTGGATTATAATCCAGACATCTCCGCCCGCCAACGCATCGAGGTAATCCCACAGAGTGTCACAGTTTCTAATATAATAGCAGTAATTGTAATGTTTGAATACATTGGTCGTTCAGCCTAAAAGGAGGAGTTTAGTCACGGTAGGTTTGAAATGTGTGAGTTATTATCTGTTTTGAACACTTTAATATGTGTGAGTAGATTCTAAGTGGAAAAAAATGACAAAAATATCACAAATTTGAGCTGGTAACTGTGTAAAATACTACATTAAACATTAAACAACAGTCGTAATCAGACATAGTGGGGTTGCTCCAATAACAATGATGATACTTGTACTTATTATCAGTCTTTGTACTCCTCTGACACTCATTGGAAGGTAGAAAAAACTGTAAATAATACTTTACTGCAGTGAGTACTCATTTGTAAATACTTGGACCAGTGGGGGCATCTCTAGACAAGTATTTTGTTAAAGAGAGATGCTTAGAGATGGGTAACTTCTCACTACAGCAGGTAACTAAAAGTACTTTTGGCTCAAAATGGGGCCAGTGTTGTGCTATATTTAAGCTACCAAGGCTTCTTAAACTTAAGTAAAGGTGTGTCACATAGAGTGTATTTACTTGCAATTAATTAAGATTCAGATGACTTTATTAATACCACCAGGGGCAATTAATTTGAGCAGCAAACAAGCAAAACAACACAACAACGCACAGTTGGAAGAAAACATGGATGTAATAGAATTAATATGCTATAAAAAGATTGATAAAACTAAATTTGAAAGAGACTATTGAGAATTAAAAAGATGAATATCTGATGAAGATTTTGACTGATTTGTTTTACAATCTGGTAAAACATAGCGGCATCCTGAAGGCAACAGATAAAATTCACATATTTTTATTGCAATTATGATTCATTTGAACAAACATCCTCAGTGTGACTGTTTGAGACAAAATATGAGCCGTTTCTGAACAGCATATATAGTAAATATATGCTATAAGCCACACAGTTTAAACATTAGAAAATTAAAATCCATTATTCCATGTCACTGTCTCAACTCAATAGCTATCTAAAATATATCTAAATTTGTACTATTGCATTAAAAGTAAAATTTGTCTTTTCGAAATCCTTACAAAGTGAAGTTATGTATTAACCACTGAGACCCATTCCAGCCGATCCAGACCAGGTTTTGCGGAGCCTCATTTACCCCGGAGCAGTGCACACCGGATGCTGCACTGTTTCACTTTTTGCTCATCTTTGTAAGGCAGCTCCGTAGCGTCCGGCTGTTCCTCTTCTTCAACGCCGGTTCAGCTCCAGTCCTGCGCCACGTGGAACCAGTCTGCGACACCTCTCTCGGGAGGAGGAGGACTTTAAGCGTGGCACGGCGACAACTGCACGCGAGCGGTGCATTGTGAAGAAGTGCTCTGCCTCCAGTCTTTGTTCTTTTGCGGGGCTCACTTTTCCTTTTGTTGTGTGTTCTATTTCCCAGACGTCGCTGCACATCGCTCCGTCCGACAAGGCTCCGGAGAGACCCGCGA
Source organism: Rhyacichthys aspro (assembly GCA_036850595.1). NCBI lineage: Eukaryota > Metazoa > Chordata > Actinopteri > Gobiiformes > Rhyacichthyidae > Rhyacichthys > Rhyacichthys aspro. The sequence goes on along the minus strand of CM072148.1, from coordinate 3,097,338 downwards.
GGTAACCCTTCTCTTCTTCTGCCCCCTTCTGCATCCTCACCTCCTCCACCCTCCCCCACCGCCGGTTTGTTGTGATTCAGCAGCACAGCGCTCTGCTCTTTCTGCTCCATCCTTCTGTCTTTGAACTACTCTCTTGTGTCTTATTTCTGGAGGTTTGCGAGGATTAGTGTTTCGGCTTTCCTCACTAAAGCCAAGACAGAGGCTAGAATAAATTAACCTCACAGTCCTATTGATTGTGTCCATCAGCTCCTGTCCTGGTCCCAACCCCCCGTCCCTCTCCTCAGCTCGGTCCCTTTCACCAGTGCCCTGCTTATTCAGCCCCATTCTCCTCCGTCAACAGAAAGGGCAGAAATGGGATGTGATGAATAGACCACATAAAGTGACTCTGAATGTGTTCATTCTCAATAGAAACCCCATTAATTTGAGAGAAGTCATTGTAACTATGCAGTTAACCCAAGCAATAATAATGTAACAAATTTATATTCTTATTTTTTTATAAATGTATATTGTTTGGTATTTAAAGGCTTGATATAATTTATAAAAATAATTCTCTCACAGTGAATACCCCTTTCATTCCAAATCAGAAACTGGAATAATACATAAATAAATACATCCCTAAATGGACTAGTCTGGATTTGACCAGTTTGCTTTCTTTGTTTACAAGGACTCACCAGTCACAACTTGAAAGAAAAATACTGCAAATTTATTGATCAAGTGGATCAAGTTCATTGTAAATATAAAATAAATCAAAACCAAAGCACATTAGTGAATGAGCCGCTGAGTAATTTGCTCATAAACACTCCCCTCAAAATTTATTTGATTGTATGCCCTTACAGTTACTAACTAAAATAGTAAAAAAAAAACACATACAAACATACAAAATACAAAAGCAGTTGTTATTATTATGATTTATTACATATAACAAATTTGATCATAAAATAATAAAGTGATTAAAAGTATAATAAATATCAATAAACTTGCAAACTACTCCAATAAATTTAAGTATGTCAAAATAATCAGCAGTATAATTTAAATAAATATCAGCTATTTATTCCACCATTTTGTCAATTTTAATAGATATAATGACTGCAGATATAATACAGCTTAATAAGTTATGCCTTTATTTTTCCTGATATAGAAATAGATAAATATCTATTGAACAGATACACGTGCATGATACTGGGAGACAAAAATTATCCCATTGGTTAAAAAAATCCTGTCGATAAGTGATTAATTGACGGCTGTGTTAATTGCAGTGCGGCCAGTGATTACAGGAAAAGAAGGAAGTCCGAGCCATCGAGTTCCCAAACGAATGCTCCGGCTCTTCAGGCTCTTCAGGGCAGAGCAGTCACGTCGCCTAAACCCGTAGAACCGTCCCGAGCCAGCAGCAGCCTGAAAAAACCTGTGGTCCGCTCCTCCCCGGCTTCACCCTCCAGACCCAAAGGTACACACTAAAACCCCGCTTCAGCTCCTTTTTGTCTGGTGTTTTATTTTACTGGAGATTATTCACTTGTTCACTCTCTTTTCCCTCATGTTCCCAACCCTTCATACATGGTACTGTACCCAAGACAGTTCTGTGGGATTTGTTTTGTTTGTTGGATTTAAAATTACTGTCTTTTCTTTGTTTTCTGAAGTGTGTTTTCAAAAGTCCAAGAACAAAAGTCATCTCCTTCCCACTATCTTTCCTCATTCCTTTCCTAGCTCCTTAACATTTGGCTAGGCATTATGGCTTAACATGCTTTCCTCCTTCTTTCCTCTCACGCTGCTCTCTTTCGGACGTCTAAAAGGTGGGGAAGCATGCAACATGTATCCAACCGCTTTACCCTCCCCAGGTTCTCATAAGAGCCCCTCGTTACTCCCCCTCCTCCCCGACCCCGTGGACTGCCTCGAGGACGGCAGCCAAGAGGGCAGCTCCTCCTCCAAACAGTCCGTGTGCTGTAAGAGCACCTGGCAGAGTCCACAGGGCGACGGAGAGACGTGGAGCAGCGTGGACGAGGTGCCGCCCTCCTCCAGTAAAGTCAAGTCCCGAAGCTGTGACGACTTACTGAACGATGGCCACCCGGGCCCCGGCGGGCGAGGGGCCACCCGCTCAGAAAGTGTCGGCTCTCTTTTATGCGATGGAAACCCCTCGGGTTCAACGGGCTCCGCCTCCACGTCCTCTTTGCCCCGTCTTCATCGGAGGCGGGCCCACGATTCGCCGGGTTTTCTTCAGCTCTACAAAAAGATGCACCACATCGACCGCACGCACCTGATCCCGTCTGAAGTCATCCGCTCGGTCCGCGCCCGAATCCTGGAGCTGGAGCGCCAGCCTCACCTTCACCGCATGTCTCCGTGGAGACCCTCGTGGGGCGTGGACGTCCCGCGAGACATGGTGCCAAACCGTATTTCTGAATATGAGCGCCTTATTCAAAAGTCCAAATCCATGCCTAACCTGGGCGACGGTGAGGTGCCTTCAGGTACGGTCACTCCCGGGGGCTCCTCGTCCCGGGCCAGCAGTGGGGGCGGTACTCCTAGTTTCCCCAAGCGTCGCTTTTCAATAGAGTCGTTACTGGAAGAGGACAACAACGGCAACGGAACGGCACACACCATGGATCACTTACATCGACCTCGCAGCCCACCTGAGGGCCAGCCCCGCGTCGGCCCAGAACCCGGTCGTGGAACTCCTTCGCCGCTCCCCTCTTCCTCGTGGGCCACAGACCAACCAGGACTACTCTGACAGCGAACAGGACGCCGTGGCCTCAGACCTTAGTGACTTTATTCAGGTGGAGGGCTCCTCGTTCTGCAGCGAAAGCGACTTTGACCACTGTTCGCTGACCTCCACCGAGAGCGTGTACGGCTCTTCTACGCTGCACCATCACCATCTGCGACACCAGCACCGCCATCACCACCACCACTACCCGGGGCACCAGAGCGTAGGCCAGAGCCTGGGCTACCAACACCGACACCTCATCAGCACGTGCAAAGGCCGCTGCCCGGCGTCGTACACCCGGTTCACCACGATGCTGCGCCACGAGAGAGAACGGGCTCGTCAGGAGCCGCCCAGACCTTCACAGCAGAGCCACGGCAGCCGCTCACAAACGCAGAGCTCGCAGTCTCAAGCAATGTCAAAGCTGGCCTTCCTGGTCAGTCCAGTGCCTTTCCGCAGGAAAAAGGGCTCGCCACCTACCTCCAGACGAAGTGGCACAGGTCGAGGCGGCAGACCGAAGTCTAAGCAGGCCATCTATGAAGCACTAGATGCAGCCCTGAGAGACATATATGAGCACATTCAGGCGGAGCGTGGCCACAGAGGCACGAGGGCTCCGGACGACAGCATCCTCAGGAGGATTCTGGCCGAACTGCTGCCGAACGTGCCTGAGAGGAGCTCCTCTCTGAGAGGGAGGAGGGGGTGCTGGCACAGTGGTCACTCCTCGTCCGTGTACCCAGACGGAAGCCCCACTGGTTACGCCTCATACAGAGGGGACTCCTCGTCTCCACGGTTACAGTCACCAGTCAGTGCCTGTTACGGACGCCATCCCGACACCTCAAACAATAATGATTACGGAGAGGGCAATGGGAATCTCTGTTACTCAGGTGGAGATAAGACATATGCACGTTTGTACCAGTCACTCTTACTCATCCACATATTTGTGAAAGTCTTTTTGTTGCCTGCTCCTGCCACAGCTCTTCCCTCACGGTCGGCTGGTACCTGACACCCTTTATGTTCATGTGTTGTGTTCATTTCTGTTCCACAAACTCTCAAGTACAAGCTGGTAAACTAGATATTTCAGATCATTTAAAGATTCAAATCATTAGATCCATTAAAAGCCTTCCAAGTTAGAAACATACCTTTTACATTTTAATTAACTTAAATACATGGACATTTGGAACTCTTTTTGACACAGAATTTTAATTTTTTAGAAAAGTATTTTTAGTCAATAGTGATTCTAACTATTGGTTATTTAAATGAAAACAGCTACATTTTGAGAATTTATGGTATGGTATTTAATATTTAAATAAGTCATTTTAATTGATTTTCCATAAATTATTGTTTAAATTACTCTGCTTCATTGCTGTAAACATTTTAGTTAGGGTTTCTCCCAGGTTCATTTGATTTTCTGAAGCCATTTTCTTATGTTTTTATTTGTGAATTCTTTTATGGCATATTTTAAGGGTCTGTGCCTTATAACAGTTTCATTTTTACAGCTACGTTGGGATTGCATGTGTCATTTATTCTGTGGGAGAAATCCAACCTTTTTTGAAGTATTTTTGAAGGTTTTTATTTCCATTTTCACCATTGGAATGATCTCATCGTTGTTGTTCGGCACGACCTACACAAATATAATTGTTCTTTAAGCCAACATGCAGTTCTTTCTGGCCTCTTCTTTAACCTTTATTACTTCTTTGCCGATTCTAGACCACGATGTCTCCAGGAGTTATTCCACCCTGGACGGTCGCCACACGCCTCAGAGCAGACGTCCCACTCCTGACCGAGAGGTACGACGCTGAGCAAACACAGACAGCACCAGACGTTGTTTTAATTCATTTTAAATCATGATTGTAGTCCTGTTGTTTAACTGTGAATGGTGGAAGATACATAGAATTATTGTGTAGATTTTTGGTTGTTTACAAGGTCCAACTGTATTTTATAAAGTTCAGCGGACATTAGCATCATGAGCTAAACACGGCTAATTTTATAACTATCATTCTTTTCTTAATTCTGGTTCTGAAAATGTTGCTTCCAGCTTCTTAGTGTATTCTTTTACTCTTTGTGTTTCTCTTTTTAAAAGCTGCTCTTTATGTTAAAGCTAGGAATGCCTGCTGGCTTTCTTTTTCTTTCTCTCTCGCTCTCATCTCTTAGGTCTCCCATAAACAGATGACACAACTTATTCTCTTCTCTCTCCTCCATCAGAAACAGCCCGCGAGAGCCATTTATGATTTTAAGGCACAATCAGCCAAGTGAGTACAGAAAATGCTTCATACATGCACAAAGAAGCCACGCCTCACTGCCGGAATCGCTAACTGCATGTCAGCATATTTCAAGTGATTTACTTTAGTGGGCATTTCATTTATGTTCAAATTTGTCTTGGTTTTTTCCATTTCACTTGGATGGCTTTAAAAAAATTTAACTTGTTCGGTGTTTGCATGAGAAGATTTGCGCTTTGCTTTATCTGTTTTGGCTTCATTGGCTGGCTCAGCGCTCGGACCGGTGTTGGTTTCATTCACATTTCTTTTCTGTGTGGACTTAAACTGCAAAAGCTTTCCTAACATGACTTACAGGGAGCTGACATTTAAAAAAGGGGACACAGTCAACATTATCAGGCAAATAGACAACAACTGGTACGAAGGGGAGCACCGTGGACGCGTAGGGATATTCCCCATATCCTACGTAGAGGTTAGTGTAGTCCTCACTTTACTGCAGTTCCATTGTACCTTCATGCGTTTGTGGATCAGACATTAACTTGTTTCTGTGTTCGTGCAGAAAATGCCATCGTTGGAGAAGCAGCAGCCGATCAGGCCTCCTCCTCCGGCTCACGTCAGAGAGATCGGAGAAGCAGTGGCGCGCTACAACTTCAACGCTGACACCAACGTGGAGCTCTCTCTCAGAAAGGTAGGTTTTAATGGGGCTTTAAACTGAATTAAACATGCTTTTTTTTATAACGTCTTCATTTTATTGCCTCGTGTTATCGATAGAATTGAGGGAAGCGATACAAGCTCCTCAACGTAACGCGCATGGGGCTGTAAACCAACATCAAAACCTTCCAGTAAACAACAAAAAGAAGATTTTAAATAAACGTACTTGTGTGTTTCGTGTGTGTTAACGCAGGGAGAGCGTGTCATCGTGATACGACAGGTGGATCAGAACTGGTACGAAGGTAAAATCCCAGACACCACCAAACAGGGCATCTTCCCCGTGTCCTACGTAGACATCATCAAGCGCTCCCCGTCCAAAAGCTCCGCCCACCACATAGACCCCCACGTGTACCCCGGCAGCAGGACGGCGAGCTCCACTCCCACCAAGGTAAGAGTCAGTGGGATTACACTCTACGGGCCTCATTAAGTTTCCCTCAAGTGCGTTTCTTCTCTTAAACCTCGGTGTTCGTAAGGTTTTTGTGGCTAGTCGGTATTTTTTTAACACAAAACTGTACCAAACTTCTTCAGTGTTGCACTAAATCAGATTTGTTTTTGAGCTGATACATCTAGATTAGAAAATGGTTAGAGCTACTGCTGCATGAATATGGCTTAGTCCCAGCAGGCTCCAGCTTTAAGCATTGATCGACTTTGTGCATGTAAACAGAGGCCTCAGATTGTGAAAGTTTGAAACTCAAAGTATCAAGCTTGGGGCCTTTTCTATTTAAAAAACCAAGTGAAAATATTTAAACTCCATGCAGCAGAGACATAATGTATATATATATAAATAGAGCTTCTTACTTTAATTACTTAGTTCATTGTTTTGAAGCGAACACATCTGATTCAAGTCTTTATATCATTCTCATTCTGCCTTATCTTTACTTTCCCGGAGCCGTCCTACCATCTCCCTCCGTTCCCCGCCTCCCCTCACCCCGCCCTGAGAGCACCCAACCTGCAGGCCGTCACCAACGAGTGGCTGGCCCTCACCATGGACCCCGCCGGGCGCTCCCTGGCCTCCACCCCCGCGCCCCCCACCCCTCCCCCGCTCCCGCCCGACCTCACGCCGTTCGTACGACCCCAGAGATCCACGGCCCCCTCGCCCGCCCCGTCGTACAGAGACTTCACCTCCCCTCCGCCGGCGCCGGGCAGAACGCAGCCCGCAGTGACTCACTTTACCCCGGTGTCTCCTCCGCCGACGCCCCTCTCCCAGTTCACCCCTCCTCCGCCGACGCCCCTCTCCCAGTTCACCCCTCCTCCGCCGACGCCCCTCTCCCAGTTCACCTGCACCCCTCCTCCGCCGACGCCCCTCTCCCAGTTCACCCCTCCTCCGCCGACGCCCCTCTCCCAGTTCACCCCTCCTCTGTCCGACGCCACTCTACGATACAATAACAGAGGCGTGAATGTAAGTCAAACGCAGCCAAAATCGCTCACAAAAGAGGATTTATCGAGCACAAAACCACAGTTTGTGAAGTCGCCCAGTCCTGTTTCTCAGTGGAACAAAGATATTACACAAGAAAACACCAGACAGGACCCCCCAGAGGCTAAAACACAACCAAAAGACCCATTTCTGATAAAACTAGAGGTCAAAGATCCATACGAAGTGAAACTACAAGTCAAAGACCCTTACGATGAACTGTTGTCGATGATTTTGAGCGGTTCCAGCAGCACGGAGGACGTCGATGAGCTAAGGTTGTCTCCAGAATACCACCCAGCGCCAAAACAAAAGAGTAAGACCCAGAGCGGGGTTAAGTTTAAACCCGAAGAGCCCTCTCGGCCGACGGAGGAGACGCGAGGAGGCGGCGGCCTGAGCGGTAGGATCTGTTTAGAGCTGCACTCACCTGTGACGGTGAAGCCTCTGTGTGTCTCTCGAGAGGAACGGTCCGAACCCGCGGATCCCGTCGAGGTCGAACGGCCGCCGTCGATCACAGGCCTCACCGAGTTGTTCATCGAGGAAGACGAGGACAAAGAGGAAGAGCTTAGAGTTTTGAATGAGAGACTCAGTCCACAGGTAGAGCATGGTGTGACGCATGCTTTAGCTCAAAACACCACCGCTTCTGGACCAGACATAGAGGAAAAGATCTCCGGGTTTAATCTTTAATGGCATTTTTACACCTTTATTAGTTTATGAAGCTCAAGTAGTATATTACAAAAAGAGCATTTGTACGACTCAATATATAAAAACAAACAATTACCCAACTTTTGATACAATCTTATTCTTATTGTAAAGTTATTTTTGTTACTAGCTCTGCTCCTCAGTAGAATTACAAGCCTCCTTCCTGGTAGTTCTTTCCTGGATAAAAAAAAATAAAAAGTTCTGATGCAACACATTAATGGCACACTGAGAGGTAAAGTGTATGAACTGTCAGCTTTTAAGTGGAATGCTTTTGTACTGATCCCATTTTTATATATTCAGAAAAAAGTGCACGTCAAGCGGTCTTTTATTTAGGATTTTTGAATAGGATTTGAAGAAAAACCGAACAAATTCATGATAAATAGAAGTGAAAACTGTGCATTATTATCATTACACTAGTCATGCTCTTTAGGATTTGAACAACCTTTATAAACTAAACTGAAAGGAATAAGCCTTTTAGACGTTTTACAAACAGAAATGAATCGATGGAAGTGAAAACTGTTGTATTTATTTTGTAGAAAGGTCAGAGCTTGAGTCTTTTCCTCCATGTGTCAGTCCCAGCTTTAATATTAATATGTGTCAGTAGCAGCAGAAGCTCCAGGTCTGACCTCGGTGTTGTTTGTCCTCAGGAGGTCCCGTCCCCGACGAGTCCCCCCTGCAGGTCCCCCACCTCGCCCCCTCCCTCGACAGCCCCTCACGTCCCCGTCTCCTCCCCTCACGTCCCCGTCTCCTCCCCTCACGTCCCCGTCTCCTCCCCTCACGTCTCCTCCCCTCACGTCCCCGTCTCCTCCCCTCACGTCCCCGTCTCCTCCCCTCACGTCCCCGTCTCCTCCCCTCACGTCCCCGTCTCCTCCCCTCACGTCTCCTCCCCTCACGTCCCCGTCTCCTCCCCTCACGTCCCCGTCTCCTCCCCTCACGTCCCTGTCTCTCCCCCCGTCTCCTCCCCTCACGTCTCCTCCCCTCACGTCTCCTCCCCTCACGTCTCCTCCCCTCACGTCCCTGTCTCCTTCCCTCACATCTCCTCCCCTCATGTCCCCGTCTCCTCCCCTCACGTCTCCTCCCCTCACGTCCCCGTCTCCTCCCCTCACGTCTCCTCCCCTCCCGTCCCCGTCTCCTCCCCTCACGTCCCCGTCTCCTCCCCTCACGTCTCCTCCCCTCACGTCTCCTCCCCTCACGTCCCCGTCTCCTCCCCTCACGTCCCCGTCTCCTCCCCTCACGTCTCCTCCCCTCACGTCTCCTCCCCTCACGTCTCCTCCCCTCACGTCCCCGTCTCCTCCCCTCACGTCTCCTCCCCTCACGTCCCCGTCTCCTCCCCTCACGTCCCCGTCTCCTCCCCTCACGTCCCCGTCTCGTCCCCTCCACCGTCGCCCCGCCCACCTCCGCACCACCCCGGCCCGTCTCCCCCCGGCTCCCCTCGACCCCCCAGCCTCCCTCAGCTCTCTATATCCCCTCTACCTGCCCTGTCCCCCTGTGCGTCCCCCTCTCCGCCCGTGTCCCCTCCACCGCAGCGCTCCGCCTCCCAGCCCCCGCCCTCGTCCTGCCACTTCCGTCCGGTCCAGGCCTGTCCCGTGACCGGTTCTCCCGTCCCGCTACACGCCCCGTCCCCTCCGCTCCCCCCTTCTTCACCGCGGTGTCCCCCCACTCCCCCCTCGGTGTCCCATCTCGGACGTAGGTCTCCGATGGTGAAGGTAAACCGTGAATGTGCCGAACCTTTAAGGGTTTGTCTCCTAATTCATTAACTCTGGTTCAAAGGAATGGAAGTTTGCTGCTTCTTTGTGTTTATCTTCAACAGTTTTACCATTTCTTTGTGTTTATAGCTGTCTTTTTGTCGGTTTTACTCTTTAACGGAACAACTTTATTAGTAACACATACAGTACTAAGTTTTATTCAGGTGTGGATTTAAAAAGTAAACTATAAAGTCTGGACATTTTTACAAAATGAAAAGTGAAAGAACAAAAGACAATTCTGATTCAAATCAATATTTGGTCTGAGTTTGTCTCCTCTCTCTCAGTTTGAGACGTATCTGGACTAAACCAGACCATGTAATCCCAGACAAAACTGGACTAAACCAGACCATGTAATCCCAGACAAAACCAGGACAAACTGGACTAAACCAGACCATGTAATCCCAGACAAAACCAGACCAAACTGGACTAAACCAGACCATGTAATCCCAGACAAAACCAGACCAGACTGGACTAAACCAGACCATGTAATCCCAGACAAAACCAGACCAAACTGGACTAAACCAGACCATGTAATCCCAGACAAAACCAGACCAGACTGGACTAAACCAGACCATGTAATCCCAGACAAAACCAGACCAAACTGGACTAAACCAGACCATGTAATCCCAGACAAAACCAGACCAGACTGGACTAAACCAGACCATGTAATCCCAGACAAAACCAGACCAAACCAGACTAAACCAGACCATGTAATCCCAGACAAAACCAGACCAAACTGGACTAAACCAGACCATGTAATCCCAGACAAAACCAGACCAAACTGGACTAAACCAGACCATGTAATCCCAGACAAAACGAGAAAAAAAAAAACAAGAAAATCCCAAAAAAACTGGACTAAACCAGACCATGTAATCCCAGACAAAACCAGACCAAACTGGACTAAACCAGACCATGTAATCCCAGTCTCTTTGTCTCTTTTCTCACTTTTATATATTTTTATTCTTCTTATTATATATAGCATATCTTCAGACCTGACTGATACTTTCAGAGTACTGTATGGTGTGACGTGCAGTATTGTTGTTGGCTGGTTCTGTGTTGATGTTTTGGAGCTATATTGTGTTGCCAGAATACTGTGGATAACATATTTAACTCTTTGTACCTGTGTCAGTTATCAACAACAAGGAAAGGTCATAAATCATACTAACATTATTGTCTAAAAACAAAAAACAAGACGTTCCAGTTGTTTTCTTTTGTGTTCGACCCATTGGCCGTTCAGACTGTGCCTTTTGAGTTTTCATGGTTCACACTGAAGCTCTGAGATGCTTTGTGAGATCCAGTTTTCAGACCTTCAAGGTTTAAAGGGTCGATGAATCCAGGATTTGATCAGTTTTAGAGCTGTAATCAATGTTGTTATAGGTTACTCAGAACATTTCAGTGCAGTTAGCCAATCACAAGCACTTTCTTTATCTATTTTATTGACTGATATGAAAGATTTTGAACTATTCGAGTAAAGTTGGTCAGATGCTGAAAATATCTTACAGCAAAGATCATTCTGTTTATATCAGAACGTAAAAGAAGGTGATTATTGTGATATGCACCATATTATAATACAATACCTGACCTTTCACACCAACAAGACACTTTAACAAGAACATTTTACAGCAATAAGTGGTTTCTTTGTCTTATGTCTAGGTTCATTAGAGTTGAGAACAGTCTGAAGACTTGTTGAGCGGGTGTTTTATAAAGAAAATGTCCTGAATGTTTTGTCGAAGCTTGCGTTTGAGTTTAAGAGCTCTAACTTTAGCTCTGTTTGATTTTCAAGGATTTTTGGTGAGTTTTTCTGAGAATTAACTTCTAGAACTAACTTGTGACCATAATCTGACGTATTTCCGGTTTCTGAAATGTGCTCTGTGGTGTTTATTGGCATGAGCATGCTGCTAGGTGTTGTGCATCATATCGTTAGTGTACAGTTCGGTGCCTGTTTGTGTGTGGAGCCTATAGCGCAGACTGTTGCCTCTGGTCTCTCCGACTGTCGAGCAGGACGCTGTTGTCGGTGGTAAACCTCCTCGTAGCCCCATCTTGTCTCGAAGATCCTATGTGTCGTCCGTTAGAGGTCGAAGGGTAGGGAGCATATTCAATAACGGAGTTCTCTAAATGAATTGGTCGTACAGACTGACTATCGTCCGGTTAAAGCCACGTAAAATAACTGAGAGTTTGGTTTGTTTCAGCGACTGGTGCAGGACGCGCTCCACGGAGGAGGAGACCCGTGAGTCACGTTTCATTATCCTTCCTTCAGAATAAAACACCTCTGTTATCACCGGTCCCCTTCACCTTCACCTTTACCTGTGCGTTTGTCGGAGCAGGTACCAGGCCTTGTACAACTACTCGCCCCGAAACGAGGACGAGCTGGAGCTGCGAGAGGGAGACATCGTGGACGTGATGGAGAAGTGTGACGATGGATGGTTTGTTGGTAAGACACAGATATAAAAATAAGTTTTACGTTTAATAAGAACCTAAACTTATCTTTTTATTGTTGTGGGAGCCTCAGAGTACATTATTAATACTTGCTGTACTAGTATTTACTGCTCTCAGTGTATCTGAACTACCACAAAGGTCAAATGTTGGTGGCATGGAGACAAATCAGTGAGGATTATCGAATTACATCAAGAAAGTCCTGAGTTTGAGTTTAGATTTTCTAGACAGGACCAGGCCAGACTCAATGATGTCTCTTTATTCACTTTTACATTTTGTAAATTGATTTAAAAGATTGATATTGTATATTGTTGACCTGTCTAAAACCTTTGTTGTATATTCAAATATAAGATAACACTCTTGTATCTTTCCCACATGACACAGAAAACTCTATCATATTTATAGTGTACACAGATGACCACTAGATGGCAGTAATTGCACACTGTTTACCCCCCTGTTCTGACATAAATATATTTATAAATGCACTTCTGTCTGCATTGTCTCCTGTGCATGTGTTATTAGTATTTCTAACTGTGTCTCTATTGTTTTTCTGTGAAGGGACCTCTCGAAGGAGTAAGTTGTTTGGAACCTTCCCAGGAAACTACGTGAAGCAGCTATAATGATGATTCCAGACCCCGGCCCACCGTCACTGTCCCGCTGCAGCCACAGGACGACAGAGCGGCTCAGCTTCACTCTGAACATTTAGCTCCAACTAGCCACCTTTAACAGAAGACTTGTCTGAAATAATGTTTTTTAATCCTCTCTTTATATCCTTATTTTTCTATCCTGGAGAACCTAAACTGTGCTCCGTTCAGTGACCTTTCCTTTTGGACAACGATCACACGAGACGGAGTAAACTTTGCAAACACACAACAGTAATAATGACAACAGTGAGCTGATAAGGGCAGTGACAACTCGAAGATTTATCATTTTATTATTCAGATTTTAGTCAAGTTCTGCCACTTCATGACAGTGTTGTATTGTAAAACATCCTCAGTGTCGAGAAAGAGGACTCTCTGGAGCTTTTACATGAGCGTGCATGAGTTAATGAAGGCGTTTGGGGATCTACACGTGTCCTTCATTCACAATTTATTCATAATTAATAGAATTTTTAGTGTTCCAACCCAGGACTTAAGATTACTAAGGTTATGCCCAGAATAATCCATTTTTATTTGAAGAAAATGCAAATTCATTTTTTCTTTTGGATGAATTTCAAAAAATCCTCTTCAAAACGGAATTCATTGATGTAATAAAACAATGAGGTATCCTTGAGAACTATTTTATTCATTTTCATTCAACAATACTGTTTAAAATTAAAGTTCCTTAGACAGTTCTACTGATAAAAGTGAAATACATCATTTAAAACAACCCAATTTCTCCCATTTTTGACTTATTTCTTAATAAGCATGTCCCCAAATAGGCTGAAAAATTAAATTATTTAACTGCTTTTAATGACACCACACAATATTATAACATTTTATTCAAATCTAAAACATTTACATTTTTATTTAAATTCTTGGGAATCCAGTTCTTCACCAATATTTTACAGCATATTTTAAAAAAAGGACATGTTTCATCTTGTTTCAGTGTTTAGCCTTTAGGATAAATGCACTTTAACAGAACATAAACCAGTTTGTGTTTTAAGTTTCACTCTTCATTTTGAACACTAGGGGTCACTGTGGCTGAGGGGCTGCGGGAATAAAGGTCACATCCACAAAGTGTATGCAAAAAGGTCCTGAACCTTTTAGGTATTATATTTATTAGCGAACGAGTGGCTTTTTTGGCATTAAGAATAATATTTTGACATATTTATCAGCCACGTCATTTGATAAGTCGACTAAATAAGGGGCTATGATGTTTTATGTTATTTATGTCAGACGTGGGATAGTCTGCTCTTTTAACCCTGTGTTACAATATGAAATAATGTCACCCTCACGTTTTGATGTATGTATTATCATTCTGTTCATGTCACGTAGGACGGACACCGACGACAGAGCAAGCACCTTAAATGTATTTTTGTTTTGGCCTCCATCGTCCTTCACGTCACTCCCGCTGTGAGAGCACGGTGTGTCTGTGGTGTTTTCTAAGCCTTTTGTATGAGCTGTAACGTGGCCAACATCCACTGCTTTATAAAGTCATCTTTTTCTCACCCACAATCAGTTTCCTCTCTTTTGTTTTTTTGTTTTCTCATCACATTTTCTTCATCACTGGTGCTACAGAGGCTACGTCAAACCACACGGGTCCTCAAGTCAGAGAGAAATTAAATGGAAGTCAATAGAGAGCTTGCTTTTTATTTATTTTGAGACTTGCATTCATTTTAACGGGTCTTGTTTGTCAAATTAAAAGAAACTTACACTTTTTTTAAATTGTCTTGAATGATAAGTCGCTGTATAATCATATTCTTTGGTTCAGTTGTACATCCTAAAGTGTGACAGGAGAAAAGTTATGTTATTTTCAATGGTAGAATTAGCATTAGCAACTAAACATTGCAAATTATGCTTAAACAAGATGGTTTTGACAAATGTCTCCAACAGAGACGTGTTTAATGTCAGAGTCGTAGAGAGAACATCAGAGACTAGCTACTGTTTTTTGTTTGTTTTTTAATCAAGGCAATTAGCCGCTAATTGTAATGGTGTAGTGCTATTAACTAGCAAATTAATTAGCTTTTTTTATAACTATCATGCTAAATAATACATTTTTATGCTAATGGATCCTTCTGTTTTTGTTCTGTTGCATTGAGCTCCTTTCTCACCAACTTTATGGGATAAAAACAGCCAGTTTGTGTCTGGAAACTTTTAATTAGTGGTCTTCGTTTGCAAATTTGTTAAAATGAATGAAAAAGTATGGTACTTCTGTCACCAAAATGCGTCTGCAGCTTTTGACAATATCACTTGTGGAAGGATTTATGGAGAAACAATTAAAAAAATGGTTAAAACTGACCATCATTTTAAAAAACTGACCCACTTATCCTTTGTTATTTATTTTGGAGGCAGCAACTCATCCATTGCACCATTAGCAACGATAGCCTCTCAACACTGTCAACTTATTTCCTCCATCTTATACATCTCACTTTATCTTATGTAGCTCTCTGGAAACATTCAGAACGCTGCTAAAGAACATCAGATGTTAAAATGACAGCATGAATAAGAAAGAAAAATAGCTCTCCGTTGACTTCCATTAAAAACTTGACTTTAGACACACAGAGCCTGTCAGAAAGCGTGATTTAGCCTCTTTTTTTCTTTCTTCTCTGGGTCCTGTGATATGTTTTCGACTGCTGCCTTATGTCTGGCTCTTATTAAATAGCCATGTGTATGTAAAGCTCTCCTGTAATGCAAAAACTATTGATGCATATGTAGTGTAGACATCAGGTAAGTGTGCACAACCTAAACTGAACGTCAACGTCAGCTTCGTGTTAATATTTAAGGCACACTCTTGGACCTACAGTAGGTGTTTCTACAGTATCCTAGCATTTGTTTGGTTTTATGCAGCTGTGTTGCTAATAAAATCCAGCTGGTAAATTAAGTATTTGCTTTTATTTTCCCGCTGAACACAGAATTATCTTTATATCTGAAATTTAATCTATGTTAGCTCGTGTGGTTAGCGAAGTTAGCTTTCTTGTGAGCATTAGCATGATTGTTTAGGCTTGCTAGCAAAGATGGCTACCACTTTTCTTGTTGTTAACTCATACACCTCACAGATCTCTCTCTTTATCAAACTGGAACAATGCCTCTTTGTCTCCAGATCAAGGACATGTCTATAGTGAGGCCATGGTCCAGACCGGTGGTTGTTCACTTTCAAATATGGCAGGAAAGTAAGCCAAATTTGAATTATTGAAATATTTGAAATATTCCAAGAAGAAAGCACAGAAGAAAGGTAAAAAAAAAAAAAAGGGCAAAATCTTGTTGCTGATGGTATTTTAATACGATACATATTTATTTATAAAGCTCTTTAAAAAACAGGATTGGATAAAGTGCTGTACACACATTGGAACATTTGAGTTAGATTTGAACAGGTTTTGAATGGATTTGAATGGTTTTATTTAGATTTGAAGAGGTTTTAGAGGGATTTGAACAGGTTCAAGTTGGATTTAAACAGGTTTTAAATGGATTTTGATGGGTTTTAGTCAAATTTGAACAGGTTTTAATTTGATTTGAGAAGGTTTTGAATAGATTTGAACAGACTTTGTATTTGTAGCAAAACTCAAATCCATCTAAAACCTGCTTCAATACTAAAATGTATTGAAGGGCCACATAAAAAATTTGCTAAGGGCCGCATTTGGCCCCTGGGCCTTGAGTTGACCAGTGACTGAAAACGTGTGGTCGCCTCTGGGTTATTCTCTTTATCTTCGGACAGAAACTGATCTGCTCTGAGCTGAGAAAACGTGAGGGAATGAAAGGCTGAAGCAGGACTGATCATTGAGACACTTAAAAACAAAAAAATCAATCTGGGAAGCAATAAAACGATGCCCAAACTGGAGAAATGTGGAGGTGTTTGTGAGTAAAAGCCGTTCTGAACCGACCCTGACGTACACCGCGCTACAATAATCCAACGGAGCAGTGACAAAAGATTGAATCTGGGTTTTAAAGTGATGTAGAAACTATGTCCTTGACCTTCACAAACTGCTTCAGCTGAAAGAAGCTAAACCTCACGACTGCATTTCTTCGTGAGTTCAGTTTAAATCAGTTTTTTTCTCCCAGGTTTGACAAACTGAGTCAAAGAACCAAAATCTACTGGAAAAGGTTTCACTGGATCTGAAAGACACTACTTCAGGGCCTTTTCAAACCTTTAGGTGCCTTTTAACCAACTCAACAGTGTCTCTAAGTGTTAGCCCTGCGATTTATTAGCCCCCGCTAAACTGCACGGATAGGTTCCATCCACGTATGACCTATAACAGAATAAACTATCACAGCTGAGGCAGAACTAATGAAAGAAATGATTAAAAAAGCTCCAAGTGGCACTGAGAGGCAAGGACAAAAGCACGGTCACCACTTTGAACAATGCTGCTAAAGTTACTATTGGATTCTCTGGGATTAGAGCTTGTCTAATGGTCAGAGTCACACTGTTAAACAAAATTAAACCTCAAAATACATCAGTGCAAAAGGAGGATTGGCTGTTTTTTCACATTTTTATTCCATTTTATCTTTGAAAAGGTTATTTTATGTCGTCTAACGCCAAAAACAAAAGCCACAATTGAGTGATTATTCCTGGAAACATTCTGTGGGACTGATCTTGGGATGATTTAAGATAACGCTGAAATGAAGCCGTTAAAACAAACAGACTGCAGCTGGTGAGGAAGTGGTCGAGGGAAAGATGAAGAATGATGAAAACCCTGAGAGTCTGGTCAGGGTTTGACGGACGGAGCTGGACAGTGGTTCTTCTGGGTTCTTCTGGGTCCGGTCCAGATCAATAGTGTCTGGAATGTGCAGAGGAGTTCTGCCGGGACTCAGAGCGGAGCCTCCAGACCAAATAAGGACAGGAGCAGCTCGGCAACATCTGAGGAAGAGGAGGAGGAGGAAGAGAAGGAGGAGGGTGCTCCATCTTCCCCAGAGTCCGACAGAAAAATCTCACAGAAAGTAATAAACATTAGCCTCTGCAGCTTCCACTGAGTGTTCCACTGAGTTTCTTTCTGACACTTTGTTTACATCCAGAAAGAAACGGAAGCCCACTTAGTCCAAAAAGTCTGCACGGTTATTGTTATAAATGCATTTCAATGTGTTTCTGCACTTTTTACTTTTTGGCGCATCACTGCTGATACATTATGTGGTTTCTATAATAGTGTTAACCACCATTATCAGTAAAATATCCATTCATAAAAATATCTGAATGTGAACCAGTGCTTTGATTTCTCAGAATTAAAAAAAAAAAAAAAAAATTAAAATAAATTAAAAATAATAATAATAATAATAATAATAATATATAAAAATAAAATAAAAAATAAAGATAAATAATAAAAATAATCCCACACACAACAACAAAAGTAGAGAAAGGTGTTGCCGTTAACTACCACAGTCAATGTTAATTAGCCTTTAACATAATTACACTATTTCAAACTACTGCTTAAATGGAATATATAATACTACCAAATATACTTTCAACAGAGCTAATGCATTATACACAGAATATATGTGATGTGTTTGAGTGTTTTCCACTTTGGGAAAGATAACCTTAAGGTTTACTTCTATAACCCACTTAATAATTAAACCAGTAACAAATGTCTGATTTTTTTTTATCTTAAATTAAAGTTATGTTACTCCTCTCTGTCCTGGATCTTCTGGCTCAAAATATAACTTTCTACATTTGATTAAACTGACTTCTGTAAAAGATAAAGTCTCTTTTGAGTTTTCCTAAAACCCAAAGAGCCCTGCCCTCAGAGGGTGGGCTCAGTGCTCCCCTCCCTCCACAGCAACTCTCCATCACTGACAGTCCTGTGTGGAGTCCCAGTGAGGACGGGACGGGACGAGACCCACCGACGGGACAGGACGAGACCCACCGCAGGGACAGGACGGGACGAGACCCACCGCAGGGACAGGACGAGACGAGACCCACCGCAGGGACAGGACGGGACGAGACCCACCGCAGGGACAGGACGGGACGAGACCCACCGACGGGACAGGACGAGACCCACCGCAGGGACAGCACGGGACGGGGACATGCCACTGAACATCGTCCTGGAGGGACCTGCCCCCTGGGGCTTCCGTCTGACGGGGGGCAAGGACTTCAACCAGCCCCTGTCCATCTCCAGGGTGAGTTCAAGTGCTCCAGGTTTGATTTTTAAATGAAAGCTGCAGATTTATTTGTTTTAAGTTATTATTCCATTATTAACGTCAGAAGTACGTGAGCGTTTGTGATGTGGTTGTTCATGTCGTGTCCTTGGGTCCAGATGAGTCCATTGTTTCCAGAACCCTGGGCCTGGGCTGGGGCTGCACCTGTGGCAGTAAATGCCCCGGGCTTAGATACAAATAGCAGCTTACGTTTGTGTGTGACATGTGCAGAGGCCAGATGCACGTCTCAATCAGTGGATTCCAGCAGCTACAGTTCAGCCTGATGAGGTCAGAGAATATTCAAGAACAACTGCACCGTCCCGAAAAGGTTGTCCTGGCCTTTAAACCGGCTTTTAATCATCTGCATTTTATTGGATCTGTCATAATCACACATAAAAGATCAAAATGAACAATGACAACAGGGCTCCACCAACTAAATCATGTTTAAAATAACTACTTTAATAAGTAATTAATCTCTATCTGGGTTATTCATAGAGTCTGATACATGCCGTGTTCAGAGAGAAGAGGTTTTATTAAAGACAGAAGAGTAAATCATTTAGTGTTTTTGAGCTTCATCTAGTTCAGATTTTATTCAAATGTATGTGATTTTTTTTATTTTATCATCAGTTTTAAACAAGAATAAAACACCAAGTTCTTGACACTTATCTTTGTTAGTCCACCAGGTCGAATAGATAAATAATCGTTAGTTGCTGCCCTAAATTATTGTAGCTCCGACACAAGATTCAGAATAAAATCTCTTGGAATTCTTTTGCAAATGTCTTTCATGCATCGTTTAATTCAAGCTCATCTCAAAGTATGCATTTATCCATCTATTTATCCCACTCCTGCTGCTTCAGGTCTTTCTTTTTTCTCTTTCTCTTTCTTTCTTTTTCTGTGTTTGCATCTGAACAGGTCTCAAAGTCCTCTGATGATGTACAATAGAACCAAATGTCTGCGTCTCATCCACTGCTTTAGACAAACGTAGCCCAGGACGTTAGCATCATGGGACATTAGCTTCACGTTAGCCGTAATAGCGAGGTTAGCTGCGCCCCTCGTGTGATTATATTTAGAAAACTGTGTAAGAGACATTTACTCGAAACAGTTTACCGTGAGCTTTATATAAAAATGGAGAATCAGTGCCAGTTTCTGTCTTTGTTTGCAGACATTTGGTGCTGCTCGTCCTCAGGGACACACAGAGACATCCAGTAATCCTGCTCAGTTAGGTTCTGGATCTAAATTTAGGAAAGAGCTCAGAAGTAGAGGCTGAAATCACAGTGAGGTCTCCAAACCCCGGACCCCCACCTGTCGTTAGTGGACCCTGCGGTGATGAGAGAAGTGTGGGTGACTCAGGAAACTGTTTTGGGAAGAATGTAACACAAGACGTTTTAATAGAGACGTGCTTCAGAAACAGAAAAAGAGACGGAGCGTGTTTGAAGAGTGTTTTTCTCACAGACTCTGGCTCGGTTCAGGCTCAGATGAACCCGCTGAGTTCACTCCATGTTTGGTCAGGACCTGCTCCTCTTTAAGACCAGCAGTGTTTCCATCTGCTCGCAAAATAAACACAAGTCATTATCGTATCTTTCATCAGCTGCAGCCTTAAAGGGACAAAGCACGGACTTCACTGAGACGCTGGTTTATGAGGCTTTCACTAAACTATTGAACAACCTCCTCTTTTTCTGAGTCTGTTTGTTCTTACTCGTTTTATCTGTAAAAAGGATCGCTAATGCTACTTAATGAACATTTATGTATCGTAATATGCTAATTGCTAATCATTAATGTTGCCCCGATCAATTCATAAACACATTAAAAACAAAAAAACATAGCTCACCTGTCAGTCTCCAGTTTGAACAAAAACCCGATTTGTGTTGAGTCAGATTCATCTTTTAGTTTGACGTGTTTTCCTCTTTTTGTAGAACCAGCCGCTACTTATTAAAATCAACCGATGCTAACGCAGCATTAGCATGTTTTATTTGTTTAGTTTCTTAAGACAATAAAGCGTCCTTTAATGTTGTACAGTTAAAATATTGCAAAAGTAGTAGATTGAGAGTGGACATAAATGTTTTCAATGTTTTTAATATAATAATAATAATAATAATGATACTACTAATAATAATACTAACTAAAATATAATAATAATAATGATAATAATAATAATAATAATACTGATACGACTAATAATAATAATAACTAAAATATAATAATAATAATGATAATAATAATGATAATAATGATAGTAATAATAATAATACTGATAATAATAATAATAATAACAAAAATAAAATATAATAATAATAATAACAATAATAATAATAACAAAAATAAAATATAATAATAATAATAATAATAATAATAATAATAATAATAATAATAATAATAAAATATAATAATAATAATAGCAATAATAATAATAACAAAAATAAAATATAATAATAGTAATAATAATAATAATAAAAATAATAATAATGAGGCCTGTTGTGTCGTTAGAAATGGACACAGTGGTGTTTTAGAGGATTGAGAAGACAACAAGGACATTTGAGGCATAGCTAACGCTGCTAACTACAGATGCTACTCTTATTACCAGTTTGGACCATGGGCTAACTATGGACACCAGGAAAAGACAGGTCTGTTCTTGTATCACTGGAGTATTGACATTAGAGACATAGCTAACGTCGCTAACTATAGACGCTAATGTTGTAAAGGTCACATGTTTTAAAGGCAGCAACATAAACCAGAAGATTTATCACAAAAAGAGATGAATTTAGGAAAGAAGTTGGAGATTATGATTAAAACTGACAGAACAATGTCTGCGGAGGTGGTTCAACGTCGAGGAACCGGTCGAACGAAGAGCATCCGACGCTGATCTGAAACGGTGCAGCTGTAAATCACTGCTCCCTGTTTTCAGCATGAGACAACCTTTAATAGATTCAGGTTTATTTATAGACTCATGAGCTCATTCAGAATTCAGTATAACATTTGGTGTAATTGAATATGGCTGTGTTTAGGTCATGCCCGTGTCCAGCGTGAGTGGAATAACATTTAGAACTGACCTCGAGCGCCTCCTCGTCCACTTTACTCTGATCTGGATGAATGTTAGAACGCGACTGTGAGTTGTATTTACATTATGTCCATGTTATCACACTTCTAACCAGGTTAAATCCCTTTAAAACTTGATCAAGTCTGTGTTAAACCAATTAAAAGCCATCCAAACTGGTTCTAACCGAGCTGAATACCTTTAGAACTGTTTAAAGTCTGCATCCATCTAGAACACACGTCAAAATCAAGGCCCAGGGGCCAAATGTGGCCGTTTGCAATGTTTTATGTGGCCCTTCAATACATTTAGAAGGTGATTTTTTTTGACACTAGGTTTTATTCATTGAATCTGAACAAGTTTTAGATGGATTTGATTTTTGCAACAAAGATAAGTAACTAAAACCTGTTCAAATCTGACTAAAACCTGTTAAAATCTGACTAAAACCTGTTCAAATTGGACTAAAACCTGTTGAAATCTGACTAAAACCTGTTCTAATCTGACCAAAACCTGTTAAAATGTGACTAAAACCTGTCCAAATCCATCTAAAATCAGGTGAAATCTAACTAAAATCTGTTCAAATCTGACTAAAACTGTTCAAATCTGACTAAAACCTGTTCAAATCTGACTAAAACCTGTTCAAATCCATCTAAAACTAGTTTCCGTAAAAGGAGGAACCTGTTTAAATCCACTTAAGACCGGTTAAAGTCCTAATTAAACCACATTAAACCTGTCCAGATCCAGTTTTAAGCAGGTTAAAACAGTTTCTGACAGCTTTTCAACCCCTGCTGCTTCACTGGCGTCAGAGGACAATCATTTACGAGTTTGATTTAATGCTGGTTATGTAGTTAGTCCGTGTGAGACGTGAGAACTAACAGAGACAAAGCTGGTGACGGAGACAGAACGGTACACACTGAACATCTCTGTGTTTGGAAGGGATTAATAGATACAAATACGTCAGATTCATGAAAACGATGGACACAGAGGGTCAAATTAAAACCAGAAGTGGGTCATGAGCACGTTCTTAGTGGGTCTTAGTTTATTTTTTAACTAAATAATCAGAGAAACATTTGAGTCCCAAAATGAGACAATTTAAGGATAATTAAACGAATACAACAAATACAATACAATAAAATACTGTTAGCAACTTCATAATGCAGGAAAAAAACACACACACAAATTCTATCATGTTGATTTCTTCCGCTATAATTTATAAAACTCTTTGCACACTTTGTTTTTTGCCCTTTGTCAAATAATAACCAGGCGTCAAGGATTAAAAGGTGGATTGGGGTAATTTTTGGGGGCAGCTGGTCCTCTCTGGGTAGAATCAGGACGTCATAGAGTCCTTTGATTGTTTTCTGAGTGACTAGCTTTCATCAAAACACACACATTTTTACACAATTTAAACAGAATTAAAAGAGGATCAAAGATGAGAGTCATGTGATCAAAGCTTATGATAAATATCTGTCAGTGTCAGAAATTTAGGCTGAATTTTAAACTCTTATCTTTCATAATGTTGGCAAACTGTACAAACATATGCTAACTATTTACCTCATTTTTCCATTTTTCTTCTTTTTCTTCTTCTTTTATTTTTTGTTTTAAGGTAAGCGCATGAACCATAATGAACTGTGAAAAAAAGTTGAAAAAAAGATGTATATAAATAAAAAAACAAGCAATTTACCTCAATTTTTTCCGTTATTGTCTTATTTTTTACTCTCTTCTTCTCGTCTCTGTCCCAGATCACTCCGGGCAGTAAGGCGTCCATGGCCAACCTTTGCGCTGGAGACCTGATCCTGGCCATCGAGGGCGTCCCGGCGGCAGACATGCTCCACTCTGAGGCCCAGAACAAGATCAAGGAGTCGACCGATCAGCTGTGTCTCACCGTGGAGAGGTAACGGTGGATCGGACAACGCCACCGATGTTGGAATGAGCTGTTTAACATTTACACATCAGTCTATCTATAAATTTATGCTAAAAACTGACAAGTCTAAGAGAGCACACAAGTCAAACTCAAGGCCCAGGGTTTTAACTGGATTTGAAGAGGTTTTAGATGGATTTAAATCGGATTAATTTTATTTGTTCATGAAATCTTAAGCCAGTTTTGAGTCCTAAGATATAGACTGTGTAATATCTACATAAAATATCTGCTCAAAACAAAATAAAACAGTTTAAATCCATTCAAAACCTGCTCAAATCCAAATAAAACCTGTTCAAATCCATATAAAACCTGTTCAAATCCAAATAAAACCAGTTTAAATCCATCTAAAACCTGCTCAAATCCAAATAAAACCAGTTTAAATCCATCTAAAACCTGTTCTAATCCATATAAAACCTGTTCAAATCCAAATAAAACCAGTTTAAATCCATCTAAAACCTGCTCAAATCCAAATAAAACCAGTTTAAATCCATCTTAAACCTGCTCAAATCCAAATAAAACCAGTTTAAATCCATCTAAAACCTGCTCAAATCCATATAAAACCAGTTTAAATCCATCTAAAACCTGTTCTAATCCATATAAAACCTGTTCAAATCCAAATAAAACCAGTTTAAATCCATCTAAAACCTGCTCAAATCCAAATAAAACCAGTTTAAATCCATCTAAAACCTGCTCAAATCCAAATAAAACCAGTTTAAATCCATCTAAAACCTGCTCAAATCCAAATAAAACCAGTTTAAATCCATCTAAACCCTGCTCAAATCCATATAAAACCAGTTTAAATCCATCTAAAACCTCCTCAAGTCCAAATAAAACCTGGCCCCTGACAGGATTCTCATGAACTATCACGGCCCCTCACCACTTTGAGTTTAACACCACTGCTTTAGACCCTTTTGGTGACATCTAGTGGTGAAAGTGCAGATTGCAATTCCACTGCTCCCAACACATAACTCTAATTATCCTGTCATTTCTTTATTTATTTATGTTTCCAATAGCAACAGTAAACTCCACATCGATCGTAATAGTTTAAAGCTGCAGTTCCCGATTTTAGTTTGTTTAGTTTAGATCAAACCGGACCAAATTTTCACCACAAAACACTAATACGTTACATTAAAGTTTAGAGCTGATCTGAAACTATTATCTTTGGAGTTTATTGTAGACTGTATTGATCAGTAATTATCTCATTGTGTCGAAGCATTACCAACATTTATCCATGTTTCATTTGCTGCTGTTTCTCTATTTTTATGTTTTTTGAGCTGTTTCTCTGTAAAATAAGACGTATTTTCAACAGAATAACCCATTTCCTTCGTTTATTTCCTTGGTTATTTGAGTGAGCTGTGATTGGACCAAATCCTGCTGTGGGCTAATCTATTAAAATCTATTAAATCTATTAAAATCCTTAATTTTAAAGACTAGATCACGTCTTAAAGTCTCATTTTTCCACAGATGTTTCAATAAACTTTAGGAGATTACACTGAAAAACGAAATAATCAGGTAATCCTTTTATATTTTGCAAGAAGACGAGGCATGATTGCTGTCGATTATAAACTAGATTGTTAAATGTTTTTCTTCAGCAACAATTTCAAATGAAAACACAGCCAAAGAATAACAAGGATAACACTGATTATAATGTTTTCTTTTTGTCAGACTGACGTTTTTCAGCTGGAAACATGCTCCAACCTTTCACAGTAACATCTTTTAAAGGTTTTTTTTTACGTGTACCGTACATAAACTAATGTCATGATGGAAAAGAGCAGCACGTAGAAGGTCAAAAGTCACTCTCTGATGTTTTATTGTTGGGGATTACTGCGTCGTCCTGTGTTAGAGCAGATAAAGACCGAGCTGGCATTAACAGTTCATCATTCACGCTGCTGTGACTTTACGATCCTCATCTGTTTTGTTTTGTTTTTATTCCAGGAATGAGTCCAGACTGTGGTCCCCTCGTGTGATAGAAGAAGGTAGAGCCCACCCTTTTAAACTCAACCTGGAAACAGAGCAGCAGGTACTTGAACACATCTTCCTTTAATTTGGTCCAAATCCTTTAAAATGCTTGAATTTTAAGGTTGTAAAAGTCCTATAATCTGTCGGTGTTTGTGGATGTGCGCCCCCTGGTGGAGCAGATCGGAGATAAAAACACGCAGGAGGTTTCTGTTTTAATAATCGCTTTCTTGAAGAGGAAAAGAACAAATTATGGCTAAAACGTAAACACTTCAAATGTGGAAAATAAAGTGTCTCAAGGGTTTGATTCTGAATCCAAACTAAATCTGAATTTAAGCTTATTTTACGTAAAAAGAAACCAAACTTAAAGGGACACTTCATCCAATACTTTAACATCTTTTTGATCAAACAAGTTTCATTTTTGGTTGAACTATCCCTTGTACGTGCTCCAAAATATTCAATTATTTAAACAATTTAAGTCTTTTTTACACCACAATGGATTTAAAAAAGAAAAAATGAAAACACACAGGAATTTAACATCTTTTTGATCAAACAAGTTTCATTTTTGGGTGAACTGTCCCTTGTCCGTGCTAAAAGTATTCAACAATTTAAACCCTTTAAGTCTTTTTTACACCACAATGGATTTAAAAAAGAAAAAACAATGAAAACACACAGGAATTTAAACTTAGAAAAGGTGTAAGAACCCTGTTTAATTCCGTGTTTGGTTGTTTTTTATTCCTGCAGGAGTACAAACCAATCGGAACGGGCCACAACCGTAAAGCTCAGCCGTTCGTCGCAGCCGCCAACATCGACGACACGCGTCAGGTGGTCAGTACGGCCTACAACACCCCCATCGGCCTCTACTCCTCGGGCAACATCCAGGACGCCATGGAGGGGCAAATCCGGGGGCTCGTCCTCCCGAGACAAGCCAGGTATCCGCTCTGTTCATTAATGTGAACTTAGAATTAAATACAGTTAATGTGCACGAATAGGAAAGTCAAAAATGTCAAAAACTCTTGCGATTCTCGTCAAAATAAAACACATTCTTGATACAAAGGCCCTAAACTTATTATTACGTGAAATATTGTGAAGAGATCTGGGAAAATACACACAAAACAACAATAAAACCAGTTATTCTGCAAAAACGCAGAAAGAATTGTAAATAAAACATAATTATCTTCATAAACTCTAACTTATTGAAATGTAATGACTTAGTAGAATTTAAAAAAGACAAAGTAATGTTTAAAGTAAAAAATAAGAAACTATTTAAAAATAAAAAAGAAGACATTAAACAAAACTGAATGAATTTAGCTTCTTCTTCCTTTGTTATTTCTTTACTTTCACAAAATGACGGAAAAAGGATCAGTCGACACCTTTTCAGATTTTGTTTATGCCGTGATTAAATTCTCATTTCTATGTTTGCTTCTAAATGTTTTCTTTTTTTTCTTTTTTGTTTTGAAAATGACCAACATAAACAAATTTAACAAATATTACATATATTTTAAGGATATTTCAGAATAGTGAGCAATACAAGTTAAAAAAAAAAGCGCATCTATCTAAAAAAAATAACTGAACAAGAATTTAAAGCTTAAAAAAAAAATCTTACCTTAAATATATTTATGCTTCACCATTTTTAATTGACTACTTTTACTTTGGTAACATTTTGCATTCATAATAAAAACTATATATAGTGTATTCCCTTATTTTTTTAACCACAAACAAACTTTTTAAACCACTTTTGTTTGTAAAAAACTAATTAAAGGGATGAGAAGTTTACCAGGAAGTGTTTTATTATTTGATGCTCATAGTGAACTGTTATTGGAGAAGACGTGACTATTCTGAAATAAACAACAATGGCACCAGATGGTTTTAAGTGAATTGCTTTTCCTCTGGAGCCACCTACTGGACAAACTGAGTCTAGTTTGATTGTTTGTCTGATCTCTGTCTCTAATTCTAGTCCAGTTCGTATCAGTTCTGTTCTTATTAGATGATGCCATGTGCCTCACAGTCGACACTAAACTTGCTTCGAAGTGAACTCTGGTAGAATTTGATTGAAATGTAAACGCCACAGCGAATGTAGAAAAACAGGAACAGCCAACAAGATACATGCTTGATAACTTCCCAAATACAGACAGAGTGACGTTGGTTGATTGTCTTTTTTTGTCCCTGTCTCAGACTCCAGCCTAGAGACCTCTCCTGCTTCTCTTTTACTAAAAAAAGAACCAATTTTTCCTCCAAAATACTAATCCATTTGACCAAACTGAAGTTTAGAGTTTAGCGTTAGCTTAGCTGTGACTTCAGCGTCAGGACGACAATTATCTCCTCCTCGTTAAACATTACGTGATTGAATTGACAGTATTTATCTGTGTTTTACGTTGTCTCCCTTTTCTCTGTTGATGCTTTTCTTTTTTCAGCTGTTTCTCTGTTAAAAGACATATTCAGCTGAAAATACACTTTATCTGCAGCTATTAAACTTCCTGGAACGTCATGTGACAAGTGTCGACCAATGGGAGCGCTCCTTTTTGGAGCATGCGATTGTCCAAGGTTTTCTGTTCCTGAATAGAGGTTCTCATCTGTTACAATCCCTTAGAATAAACAGTAGATGGATCATAAAGACTGTTTTTTCACAAATAATTGCTTTTAAAATAAAATATTTGTGTTTAAATAGAAGAAAAAAATATAATCTACAGTCTGTAAAAAGAAAATATGCTTTGTACCAGATTAAAGCTCTTTCCATTTACTTTTCCCTGAAGGAAATTCACAAAAAGTGAAGCACTATGCAGAAAGGTTTCTGCTGAAAGTAATAAATGTGCCGAGGCTTTTTTCCTTCTCAAATGTGTTACATAATAATCCATAAAAAAGGACACACGCTTTCAACAAAAAGAAGTTTGAAAAATAGCATGTTCTTTCTTTCTTTTTCTTGTGGTTGTGGAGCAGACCTCTGTCACTTCCAGCTGTGTCCGACACCACAGGGATCTTAGACATCAGCCATTGTCTCTGTCCTCGTGACATATGGACGTTATAATGAGCAACACACAGACGTTTTGACTAGAAACGATGAATAGCTCCTGTCAGGACACTCTCCTTCGTCTGGCACCTTCTCTCTGCAGCTCCGTCCTTCAAAAACACATCAGAGTTTCTCGTCCAGAACTATTCTTAGTCTAATTTATATTGAACGGGATGAAAATCACGACGGTAGACTTTCTTTTCAACTCTGAATCCTTTAAAGTGAGCGTTAATGTGTAACTTGTGCCTCTTTTATTTCAGTTTCACATAAGAATAATATGTTTGAAAGCTTAAACCGGCAATAAATATAAGCAAAGAACAACATTAGCCTGTTGTTTATGTTGGAATCATTTCTTTTAATCTTTTAAATAAGAACAGTCAACAGTAAACTGACATTAACAGGTTTCAAAGGTGTCTTGAGAGTTAAAGACTTGATAGTTATAATAATAATGTTATTTGAAAACTTTGAATAAAACAATAATTAATTCATTTTTCTCCTGAAGTGGAGCTAGTTTTCATCCTTCATCGACTTTTCTCTTTAATCCTTCATGTGTTTTTTTACCGAGTCTGTTTTTTATTTTCCAAAGTTAAACCAGTTCTTTCCATTTTGTCAAAACTGGACAACACTTTAAATGTATTTTTTGATGTATTTTTAATGTATTTGATCGGGACAGTGCGTGTTAATGAACATAAATGCAACACAATTACATCTTTATCAAATTATCTACGACCGATGAAAGACATACTGACTTTTTGAGGCACGTGATCTATTTACATGTCACTGAGTCATTTATGGTTGAGTTAATCTGTTGTTAAAAGGACTTTGACTTGAGACTTGAGGACAAAGACTTGAGACCCAGGTCCCAGCTCTGGCAAACATTAAGTCACAATAAATGTGATTTTAGCTTTTATCCCATTGTACTCACAGCGTCACATTAACCACACTCAGCCTTTTTTATGGAACAGCAGTGTCCTCAGAAAGAAAGAAAAAAACAGCTTATAATGGCTCACTTTTTTGCTTTTTTATTACCTTCTATATAAATAGGACAGTGGCAGCCTGGTGGGAACTATTACTGAAATATCAAGGACAGACGCTTAAAAAGGGGCTAATGACTCTTTCCAATCTAACGTTAGTCATTGTATATTTAATGGGAATAATGTCAGAGGCGTGCAGGTATTATGGTGCGTTCGTGTGCTCCTCGGGAACTCGGGAAACGCCTGCTCAAGTCGAAAAAACAGCTCAGAAACTCGGTTTTTCATCATCAACACGAAGGAGAAAAGCAAACGATTAACTTATTTTAGTCATTTTTTCTTGAAGCGCTGCTAATAACTGCTGCTGTGACTGTATTCACTCATTTAAACAAAGTATTAGCTTCTTTCTTGTTACGGTTAAGAACAGTCCAAAGTCTGGCCCAGGGGCTAATTATGGCACAAGGTGAGAGTTTAGTCAGGTTCAGTGATAAAATGCATTGTTTATGGCCTCAACAGCAGCAGCTCTGTCACACAGCTGTGCAAACCTGTTCAAATCCATAGAAAACCTGCTCAAATACAACAAAAACCTGCTTAAATCCAACTTAAAACTGTTGAAATTTAACTAAAACCTGCTCAAATCCAACTTAAAACTGTTCAAATCTATCTAAAACCTGCTCAATTCCGACAAAAACCTGCTTAAATCAACTTAAAACTGTTTAAATCCAACAAAACCTGCTTAAATCCAACTTAAAACTGTTGAAATCTAACTTAAACCTGCTCAAATCCAACTTAAAACTGTTGAAATCTAACTTAAACCTGCTCAAATCCAAGTAAAACTTGCTCAAATCCATCTTAAAACTTTTGAAATTTAACTTAAACCTGTTAAAATCCAAGTAAAACTTGTTCAAATCCAACAAAAACCTGCTTGAATTCAACTTAGAATTGTTGAAATTTATCTTAAACCTGTTCAAATCCAAGTAAAACCTGTTCAAATCCATCTAAAACCTGCTCAGCTCCCACTAAAAACTGCTCAATTCTATCTAAAACCTGCTCAAATCCAATAAAAACCTGCTTAAATCCAACTTAAAACTGTTGAAATCTAACTTAAACCTGTTCAATTATTTTTAAAACCTGTTCAAATCCAACAAGAACCTGCTCAAATCCAACTTAAAACTCTTGAAATTTTACTTAAACCTGTTCAAATCCAACTAAAACCTGCTCAAATCCAACCTAAAACTCTTGAAATTTAACTCAAACGTGTTCAAATCCATCCGTAACCTGTTCAAATTTAACCTAAACATGTCTGAATCCAATTCAAAACTGTTCTTGTGAAATAAAAATAAAATCAGAAGTAACTGTCAGCGCTTGGTTTAGAATGTTCCGAGAGTTCCCGAGGAGTCCCTGAATGCACCATCACAGCATGAACAAACAGGACACTGATAGAAAAGTGTGTGAGCATCAGGTAGAATTTGCCGATACAGTGTATAACCATCAGTTTATTTTATTATTTGTTGTATTTGTGCGCAGCCCGCGGACCCTGAGCAGCATCGAGGACTCGGACGTTTACCGGATGCTGCAGCAGGACCGCGAGGAGCCCCAGGAGCCCCGACAGTCCGGTTCGTTCAGAGCTCTGCAGGAGTTCGTGGACAGTGACGGTAAATGCCTCGGTTTATTTTTTTCTCTCCTCACAGCAGGCCTTTTCCTTCAATGCACAAAAACACACACTCCCGGACTGAAATTGCACCATTAAACGATAAAAAAGAAAAGCTCCGCGGTGTCGGAAAAGTGTCTGTATTACTTTTTGGAATTGTGTTTTTGAGAGATGTATTAGATAAAAGTGAATGTGGATGCACTTTTGGCCTCTGCTACTCGACTCCAGACTCAAAGAGACTCAGAAGGAACTGTTTTTTTTGTTTTGTCTCTGTGTGATGCTGTGATTTTGACACATTTTGTTTGTTGACTTCTAAGTAATACCAAGAAACCAATTTTGCTGTTGTTCACAAAAACTACAAATTGCCGCTTGGTTTTCTGTAATTTTCCTGAAAACAAACATTGCTCACAAAATATTTCACCCACAGCCCACTGTTTATGAGAAATAAACAAATCAAAGTTTCCAAAACAATCACAGTTCACTGCTCCTTCTTATTTTATATGTATTTATATCAATATATGTCTAATAAACTATGCTTTTATCAATCTTTAAAGCTCTTTGTAGCATAAATTAGTAAATTAAAATCCTTTTAGCTAATGATGTCAACTAATCTTTTAATTTCACAGAAGTAGAAATGGCACAAAGAGACCTCTGTAACCCTCCTGTGTCCCTGAAATGTGTGTTTTTTATTTTATTTTTGCATGAAAATGGCATAAAATGTGGCCAGGATTAATATTTTGTATTATGCCTTTTAAACTAAATAGAGCAATCTGTGTCCCTTCTGCAATTTTTTCAGTACACGCAATTTTATTTTATTTTATTTCATTTCCTGGTGTGTCCTAGGGATCCAGGTGAGCAATTTATTTACAAATGACTTGCACAAAAAATAAAAAGTTATCTGAATGAACACTTTTTGACAATCCCAGACTCGCATAATAACCTTCCAGAAAGATCAATTTGCATAAAAATACACTTTTTCTATTTAAAAAAAAAAACAAAGAGACTTTAGTGGCTAAAACTAGCATTTAAGAGGATAAAAATTCAGAAAATTCATAAATATTTGTTATGTATAATGAGGACTTCGTGAAAAAAAATTAAATACGTACTGTTTGTTGATGCAGTATTTCTATGGCAATCTTTAAAAAAGCTTTTTTTGCCCCAGAGACTCAGGTGGAGCATGAAATGAAGCGACCCTCAAAGGTTAAGTTAATTTTAATGTTCGACACGACACGAAAAAAAAGGTTTGTCAGAAAAGATGAGGACACGATAAGGACCTTCTTTTCTGTTTTGCTGCTGTATTAAAGAATATAAAATAATCTTGGTTTTGATTAATAACCCTAAGCCATTATCAACAACAATACATCACTGCATTACCAACTAATTTGAATTAAATTAAGGCAGAATTAGGATGAATTTGTG
The DNA here is from genome assembly GCA_036850595.1 of Rhyacichthys aspro. Taxonomy (NCBI): domain Eukaryota; kingdom Metazoa; phylum Chordata; class Actinopteri; order Gobiiformes; family Rhyacichthyidae; genus Rhyacichthys; species Rhyacichthys aspro. The sequence continues at coordinate 3,064,729 of CM072148.1, read as the reverse complement.
AAGTATAAGATTGGAGTATGTCCTTCATTTAAGTGTTGTTTCATAAAAAGCACTCACAGAAGCTTTTGGATGGAGCCGTCGTTAGCAAATCATTTTAATAAACACAAAAATAAGTGGCATTTATCCTTGAAGAGACTCGGAGTGGCATCCTCTTCCATTTTCTTACATAAGTGTTTTGTTTTGCTCTAAAGTACACGTTCTGAATGTTATTTCCTCTCGAACGGCAGGCACTCGTCCCATTGTGACTCGCAGCGTAAAAGCCCCGACCACCAAACCCAACCCGCCCCCGACAGGAAACCTGCAGAAACTGCCCGTCTGCGACAAGTGTGGGAATGGGATCGTGTGAGTAAAAATAGAAGGTGTCATCTGGGTTTTACATTTAAAGACTGTACAGAGGTGAACACGAAGAGAAACATCTACCAGAGCAAAGACCAGGCTCCTTCAGGGTCCTGAGGGACGGCTGTAGCGAAGATCATCAGGATCAACCACAAATAAAGCTCAACCACAGTTTCAGCAGCGATCACTGTGGAAAAAACAGTCTTTATGATCCATCTACTGTTTATTCTAAGGGATTGTAATAGATGAGAACCTCTATTCAGGAACAGAAAACCTTGGAGCGCTCCCATTGGTCGACACTTGTCACATGACGTTCCAGGAAGTTTAATAGCTGCAGATAAAGTGTATTTTCAGCTGAATATGTCTTTTAACAGAGAAACAGCTGAAAAAAGAAAAGCATCAACAAAGAAAAGGGAGACAACGTAAAACACAGATAAATACTATCAATTCAATCACGTAATGTTTAACGAGGAGGAGATAATTGTCGTCCTGACGCTGAAGTCACAGCTAAGCTAACGCTAAACTCTAAACTTCAGTTTGGTCAAATGGATTAGTATTTTGGAGAATAAACTGGTTATTTTTTTAATAAAAGAGAAGCAGGAGAGGTCTCTGGGCTGGAGTCTGAGACAAGGACAAAAAAAGAAAATCTAGAAGTGGAGCTTTAAATGAGAGCTGCAAAACTGACACTGACCTTGACTTGTTTTTTTTTTTTTTAATCTCAAAATGTCATGTCAAATGATTCATACTGACGTGAATCTCTACATTGATTTTGACCTTTCACAGCAAAGTAGTGAAGGCCACCGACTGAAACGTGAAAACACACATGGCCCCAGTCAGTGTGTATCAACCGAAGTGAGCAGAGAAGCTGCTCTTGGAAATAAACTAAAAGGATCAGATCGTAGCAGTAAATACAATGACATATGATATATTATATTCCCACAAAAAAGGATGAGTTTTTCTGATGTATTGTCCAAACCATGTTCATCTACATTTAATCTAAAGCTTCACTCCCTGATTTTCTTTTTTTGTCCCTGTCTCAGACTTCACTCTCCTCCAAAATCAGCTTCTCCGGCTTCTCTTTTATTAAAAAAATAACCAATTCTTCCTCCAAAATACTAAAACATAACACCAAACAGAATTTTAGTGCTTACTGTTAACTTTTAGCTCCAATTTTAGCGTCCGACAACTATCTCTGCCTTGTTAAACATTACATGAACACTTTTTTTTATCAGCAGCCTTTACTTCCTTATTGACAAGCTGTGTCGACCAATGGGAGCGCTCCTTTTCCTGGAAGCGAGCTGTGATTGGCTAAAGCTCCCATCCTTGATAATAAAGTCTAGATGGCGTCTTAAGGGCTAGTTTTTTCACAGATTATTCCTTCTGTGATTAATATTCACAAATAAAATCACATACTCCCGTTTAATCGTCAAGTTTAGTTCAATAACAACAATAAATATGTAAAAGCTATATTCTAAATGCAGTGTAACCCCTCTCTTCTGTTGCAGTGGGACGGTGGTGAAGGCCCGGGACAAGTACCGTCACCCCGGGTGCTTCGTGTGCTCCGACTGCGACACCAACCTCAAACAGAAGGGCTACTTCTTCGTGGAGGGGCAGCTGTACTGTGAGACTCACGCTCGTGCCAGAACGATACCCCCGGAGGGACACGACCTCATTACCACTTATCCCTCTGCGTAGTTGCACAAATACCACTCTGAGGGGCACAAACACCACGCCACGCTCAGACAAACACACAGATGGGTGACAAAGACTAAAAGCCAACAGAGAGGGTCTCGGGAACACGTTGGCCCACCACATGCACCCAGAAATTACCATTCATGGGCACACGGTTTGAACAGATATGTTACTCCTTTAGATTCACTTTATTCAGGTTTATTTATCTGCTGTGTGTCTTATATTTGACTCATTAATACTTGTTTGTGTGCAATAAAGTTTTAATTCAAACACCTGCTTTTGAACGTGTAGCTCACTCCAACAAAAACAAAAAAAATATGAGTTACGGCTTCTTTAGTTTGGAATAAATCAAGCAATTATGGAGGAAAATAGCGTTCATTATTAGAGGAAAAGAAAATGTTTTTTCATGTTTTACAAAAAATAGTTTGGCTTCAGTTTGTTTTTCCAAAGTTTTTCTAGCATTATTATTATTATTATTATTAACAAAGCTGAAAGAATATTAAACATTTAATCTAGATGCAACCTGCATAAAAGTAGAAATTAGCACCATTTGATCATGACTCGATCTTTTTTACACATATTTTAACTTTATAATTTAAATAGAGCTGTTGCTAAATGTTGCTAAAGAAACTGATAAAATAAAACAATAATAAAATACAATGAAGACTTATACAACTTGTTATCAACATTTGTTTAATTTGATGATTGCAGCTCATTCATTATTTACGCTGCTCTTTTTTAGGATAAATTTGGTGAAATGTGGCTGTGTTAACGTCATTAGATTGTAATAAAAGGCTGCTGCAGTGTCACAGAGATGATCTTCTTAAACTATTTCTAGTTTTTAGGCTCAGACTAGCGTGACTGACCCAAATCGGGGAGTGACACACTGCCCTCTGTGGCCACTGGCAGTATTTTCATTTTCATACATTTTTATCATACTTTTTCTCTTATTATGTTAAAAACTAAAACGTAATCATACATGTGAGGTCTGTAGTGCACGTTTTTTGGAGTTTGCGATTCTCATTTAAAAACCGATCGCCTCGACAGACTTCAGGTCAGGTCCTGCTTTTATAATACAGGAACACACTGGAACAAAGCAACACCATTATTTCCCAAAAATGGAACAGTGCTGCTTTCAGACTGTGACAAATTCACATTTTGACATTTTGACTCACATCAGTTTAAAAGTTTATTGGCTTTTCTTCAATTGATGGAAACGCAATTATATAAAAACACAATAAGTGGCGTTACACAAACCTGTCGACGGCGGTTGTAAAAGTCCTGAGTGTCGATGAAAACCCAAACGACGTGACGTTTATAAGCCACTGTTAAAGCACATTTAGTTCAATCTTGCTGAGAGTTACTTAAAAACCTCCGAGCTCAGTGCAAAAGAAAATAAAACGTGTCACTGCGGTCGAGTTACAAGACACCTTTATGGATATTAAACTTGAACGGTGGCGTTTTTAAGATGCTACGTAAGGCTTAAAAAACGCTGCTTCAGGAGATTAGACGCTTTTCAGAGAATGAGTTCAGAATTATACAGTGGTGTGAAAAAGTATTTGCCCCCGTCCTGATTTCAGTAGTGGGTTTTTACATAGGAACTCTGACATTTATTTATGGTTGAGGCATTAACTCTGACCTTAACTGAGACGAGTGAGGCCTGCAGCTCCTCAGATGTTGTTTTGTGACCTCCTGGATCAGTCATTGCTGCACACATGGGGTAATTTTGGTCGTCCAGCCGCTCCTGGGGAGGTACAATGGCTCTCATCGTGGTTTGATGTCGTCCCAAAGCTTTAGAAATGACTCCCAACCTTTTCCAGACTAATATATGTCAGTTCTCATGTGTTGTTTAATTTCTTTGGATCACAACATGATGTCTTGCTTTTTTAAATCTTTAGGCCTACTTCCTTTTTTCAGACGAGTTCTCTTTAAGTGATTTCTTGATTCAACATTAATCAGGCCTAAAAATGAACTCAGCTTTCCAAAAAAAATGGATTAATCACAGTTAATTGATGATTGCACAACGGGGGCAACCATAAGAAAGAGACTGGCAGAGTTCCAAAACACTTCTGACCAAAAAGAACATGGCTCTTCTCACTTTTGCCAAAAAACACGATGATTCCCAACACTTTTGGGAAGATATTCTGTGGACTGACGAGACAAAAGTTCCCGCCCCAGTTACATCTGGAGTAAAACGAACACAGCATTTCAGAAAAAGAACCTCTAAGTTTGGATTTTTTCACTTAATAAATAAAATCATCACTTGGAAACTGCATTTTATGTTATCTTTGTCTAATATTTAAACAAAATATGAAATCTAGAGGGGGGCAAATACTTTCTCACACCACTTTCTGTTGCTTAATGGTTTTGTATTCTCTCGAACTCGGCCGTGACCTCTGCACAACCCATAAATCAAACACAAACCAATCACACAAAGTCTTCTCATAATGGTTTCTGCCACGACTCGAAATGCATGAAATAATACAAAAGAGGACCGGCATTGATCTGCCTCGGTGTGAGACAGACAACATTGATACAGCCATTTAACTATGACTGCCGTATCGATCCACGGCCCGTCTTCCAGACACTCGGGTCTCGGAAGACACGAGTCCTGCTGAAGTCAAGGTAAAGAGAGAGAAAAGTAGCGTGAAATGACTTTTTAGTTTGTTTCCAACTCGAGAAAATTGATCGGACATCAATGAAATAAAAATTTCAGTGTCTTTATTTTACATTCCCTTCGGTGTTACAGTTCAATAAGTCAGGCAATGCTTTTAAATATACACTGGTGCTGACCCCAGGTGACGACAGCAGGGTTCATACAGTTCTTTGGCTCAGGTGCGAGCAATATCCAGCAACAACAATAAGAGATTTAAAAAAAAAAAAGAAACCCAGACTGTTTTTGCTGTTTTGAAAGCAAGCACCAAATTACTGAATACAGACATTGGAGTAAAAAAGAAAAATGACATGTTACAAAATTCATTTTCTCAAAGAAGTAAACATTTCAATCACACAATTATCTTGTTAAGGGAAGAGTAGACGGCAACAGGATGATTTGATTTTCAGAGAATATAGAGTCTGTCATAAAAGAAGCACGTTATGTTTCCTTTCCATCAAAAGAGGTCAAAAAGTCACAAAAAAAAGCCAATTTAAGTTTAAGGATCAAGACAGTTAAATGTGAACCAAAACGTGAAGCTAAGCAAATTAAAAGACACCACACAAAACTGATTCTTTTATAGAGCAAAGATTGTTTTGTTCTTTTATTAAACTGCCCTACGACAAGAAAAAAAACAGCATTAAAAAAAAACAACAAAATCCAATTATTAACCTTCACTTTAGCCACATTTATGCTCCGTTTTGTTAAAAAGAGGAGAAAAGGAGTCTCAGTGTCTCATAAAAAAAGTCTTCTGGTGGCACAACCTGCTCACAGTGCATCTTTAATGAAAAACAGAAATAATCCACAACAAAAACAAAGCATAAAAAGGACTTCTTCATTCATTAAGTTAGCCTTAACTGTGAAATCAACCCTAATGTTTGTAGTACACTTTGACTCATTTAAGTCATAGCAGGACACTTTTCAAATACAAGATAGAAACCACCAACTGTTTCTGTTTTTACCCATACTGCTCTATCTGTAAATACTTCTATCTGTGTATCTTTAATGTCACTGTACTGATTTTTTATTATTTTTTGTGTCTGTGGAATACTTTGAGAGGGTCATGTTTATTGCAGCTTCTCAAACTGTGGCACTAGTCCCACTGTTGTTACTTTGGCTTTTTCGAGTGGTGCTCAGGGACAGGGGAAGTTTTATTTTTCAGACTGAAATTAAAAACGAAAACCCGAGCTGCTGCAAGCTTTTATTTAAAAAAAATCTCCATTATCCTTCACCAGACAGAGCCCCTTTTGATCATAATCCATTTTATTTTTCATACAACCAAAACTAAGTCCAGCTAAAACAGGTTAAAATCTATTAATGTCAAACTAAAACCTTTTAGAACCTGTTAAAGTCCAACTAAAATCAATGAAAACCTTTTAAAAACCAACTTAAACTCCATAAAGCTTGTTAAAAACAAACTAAAACTGCACTAGACCCGTTCAAGTCCAACAAGAACCACTTAAACTAAACCTGTTTTATGTCCTTAATCGTTCCTGTATCTGTAGGTGTAGGTTTGAGCTGCTTTATTGAATTTAACAGATAATACTGACTAGTTTAGCGTAAATTAAGGCGAGTTTTAGTTTCATAAACCATGCTTTAAGGCTGGCGTCTGCAGGATTTGAAGCTTTATTTTTCCAGCAGTAATAGCTTTGTGTGGTGTGTTGCCAAAAACTGAAGCACTGTCCATTAAGTAATTTTGTGTCACTGTTTGAGATGAATATGTAGAGACTATAAACCAAATACTAATGAAATCATGATACTTAAAATGGATTCCATGTTTGGGACATCACTCTGACTTAAGTGCTCTTTGGAAAAAAAAAGCCAAACAATGCGACCAATGGAAAAATCATTGAATTATCCGTGGCCTATTGTTCATTTTAATTGATAAGCCAGCGTCTTGCTTCAGAGGGAACACTTTCTAACAACAGGGCCGGCTCAATAGCGTCCAACAGTTAAAGAAACAATTATTGATTTACTGCTTAATGCACCATGAAAACCTGACTAAAAATGGAGATGGGCTCTAACATCCCAGTGTCTTGATTCCTCACGAACACACAAAGTAAATCAGTGGGACTCTGGTCAACAGGAAGGGCTCTTCAAAACCCGAGCAGCACCGTAATCACTGTAAAAGCAGACTGTGGTAATTAGGATGCCCACTGAACAAAGACAGGTTAGGGAGGGGGAGGAAAGCATGTCCTGTAGAACATGGAAGACAAACAAACATCTCTACATCTCTACGGACAACAACGGAGAACATATACAGCAATCTCTGTCGCTCCATTACTGCGTTTCATCATTAAATAATCAACTATCCTTTTCTGAGACTCGAATTGTGAGTCACCGGAGCTTTTGCATCTCTGCACATTATCCCTGTGACGGAAGACGGGGAAATTGCACAAAATGGCAGAGGACAGATGACTTATAATGTCACAAAATACTCTAGATTGACGCTCCTTTGAAAGTGGCGCAGCACGGACCACTTGGAGTTAGTCGGAGTAGAGAGTACAGTGGGTAGAAGTGGGTCTGGTTACAGTTTGGACAACCACACGAAAGCATTAGCCGCTGAGGTTTAGAGGGCTGCAAACCAAACATACATAAAAAAAGAGTCATTTGAAAACCAACATCCATTAGTAATGAGCACCACATGAAGGATTGGTGCAAAAGTCAAGGAGAATGGGTTTTAATCGGAAATAAGGGTCGAGCGTACTTAGCCATTGTAAAGATAAAATATTTGGATTGATTTTTTAAAAGGTCTGACTCAAAAAGCTTCCAATTAGGTGCCTTCTTGTCAAAACAAAACGGAGCAGTACAGACAAAAGCCTTGGAGAAAGAGTATTTTTTTCCCCGTGGTCCAATAATACATTTCCGTTTGATCACCTCAGCTTCAGAGTCCTTCTATCTGAAAAAGCAGACCTGCTAACCTTGGTAGATATTTTTGAGTGTCGCACCCCATCTTCCTCTAAAACAAACAAATCGACTATGATGAATTTTCAATTTCAATTTCGGTTCCCAACGATCACAAAATGTCCACAAAAACATATCATTTATAATAAATATTTTTTTATTTATTACTTCTTCCCTGTTTTCCTCAAGATTGTGGAAGTGCACTACATTGTTGACCTTATTTATTTATTTTAATTATTTCTGTTTATTTTTTCAGCTATTTATTTATGTTTTTAAGAAAATAGATCATATTTTGATTTCAATAATGACCAAAATAATTGTGATTTTGATTTTTTTTTACATAATTGAGCAGCATTACTTTGACGTAACCAATACAATGAGATATTCCTCCTCGATATAGTTTACGATGGGAAAAAAGTGAATCATGCAAGTGCTAAACCCATCCCCTCTTCCATTAGAGCTTCTTTCTGTTTCTTAAACTTCTTGCCATTGTTATTTTGCTATTTCTGGTTTTACAGCAAAAATAAATTCAATGTCAATGAGGTAAATGGCTGAAAAGGCACCTATGACTTATACATAAAACGGTCAAATAGTAATATAATAGATTTTACAGGAAAAAAGTGCTTTATGGGCTGCATAACAAGGTAATAAAATATGAAGGTGAGAGAAATGTTTGGTGTAAAACTCAACAGGCCCAATAATCCAGTCATATATGGGTGGCTAAACCAATCAAACATTAGCTGCTAGCTTAAAGAACATCTCTCAACTCCAGATTAAAAAGTCCTAATGTTTCATTTGTGACAAGAGATATATACATTTCTGACTTGAACCTTTTCTAAAACTAACCTTAAACCAAACTAGCGCCTACTCACTGGTCAATAATACTGTCATTTGTGGCCTACATTTAGCATTTTGAGCAAAAACAACTGGCTTTTCTCTACATGCAGTCTTTTTTCTTGACATCTTATTATACACAGTAGCTGCAGTCCTTTTTCTTTTCAATATGCCACTCACAAATTGGTTGATTTCCAAACACTACACGGCGTATCCTTCTCTTTTTGTGAGCGTCTGCGTTTCAAATGGCTCACTTTGAGGCTGAAGGGATGGTTGCACCTACAGACGGACAAAAAGGCCGTCCGGTAGTTTTTGTTCATCCACCCGTACAAGATGGGATTGACGAACGTGGAGCACATGGCGATGATGTGGAACATGGTGAAGAGCAGCTTGAAGTCCTTCATGTAGAGGACGCTGCTGTCGATGTCCACGGCCAACTGGAAGGCGTGGAAGGGCAGCCAGCTCACGGCGAAGACCACCACCATCGTCAGCAGCATCTTCGTGGTCTTCTTTTTCCGCTGCTGCCGGTCGTTTCGACAGCCGGCCGTTAAGTGATTCTTAAGTTTGTTCCAGATCTGGATGTAGGCGAAGGAGTTGATGGCCAGAGGTAAACCGTACTGAATGAGAAGCATGGATATACTGTAGATGCCTCCGTTCATGTCGCTCCCGGGCCACTTCTCGGTACAAACCTGGACAGGGCGGAAATTCAGTCAGTTTATCATCGTAACGTACATTTTCAATTATTAATGTTGCATGTCAGACCTCATTTAATTTGGAAACTTTCATTCAAACTTAAAAAAATAAAGAGAACGTGAGAGTATTGGACAGTGTTTGTGTTTTTACGACTTGCTAAATTGCTAACGTGTTCTTAATCCGTCTTATGTTTTCTTTGTAATTTGTTGCAATGTATATTTTTATATCGACGTGTTTTTCTTTCCTGGTTAAATAAAGGTTTAATAAAATAAAAAATATTATAAAGCAGCCCTGTGTAACTTTTCTCCAGCAGGGGGCGCAGATCCCTCTTTGTGCACTGTCACCGCCATGTTTGTTTACCAGTTAATTGCGTTTAATACGGAAAGTTTGGAAGAAAAAAACATATCTTCTGAAACATTAGGGTAATTTGAGTGTATTTTGTACAAATTCAAGTTCTATTGGAGGTTTCTGTCCAGCTGAGGGGACTGTGTCTGTGAAATAGACGTAATTCTACCAATTTCTTCAAAATGATTTAGAGAATACATATTTTTTGGATAAAAGTTAGGATGTGCTACTTTAAAATGACGCAATTGTTTCCAAACTCCCTCTGAAGCTAAATCAATCTGTTCCATAAGATTACAGCTATCTTTCAGCTATTTGTAGGTTTTTAAGCCATTTTCATCAACATTCCTGCAGCAATCTGTATCCATTTTCCATCTCCTTTTGAAGTTACTCAGCTTTGTTCTGCTTTTTTGCTTCATAGAAATGTACACAGCTTCAAAGGTCTTCATCTCCGTCGGCATACATCAACATTTCATTTTTAATCAAAAATCAACGCTTCACACCTCAATCTGTCAACGTTATCACGACGAAGGTGGCTGTTATTGCGTCTGTTCCAGGCGTAAAACAATAAATATTTCAAAAGCACAAAAGCTTAGTCAGCGGAAAGCTCGTCTTAATAAAAGTGTCTTCAGCTGCTTTTGATGAAACAACGACGAGGTCAGAACATGAAAGCGACCGCCCAGACAGTTTTTTCATAACAATGATCAATCGTTAAGTCTTCAGAAAATGCTGCAGACGCCATTTTAGTTTGAAAATCCTTGGGCTGTAATGTGTATAGACAAGAATCTAGTGCAGACTATGGTGCCTTTTGTAATTCATCATCATTGAAAAACAATATGGAATCCTTTACATCCAGTTAATTCCAAACCAATGGATATGAATCTCATGCTATATCCAGACCATCTTTAATTTCCACTATATCACTCACAATATTATACTTACACCTTTGGCAAAGTAAACATAGATAAATAGAAATACCTGATTCTAAATTCCACTGGTCACAAACTGAAGCCACAATTTCATTTGAAAAGTTAAAGTCAGTCACACATAAAACCAAGCAAGTTTGGAACATTTCTATTGTTGATATGAATGGTGCATTCATGTGGTGCTCGAGACTCGGCAAAACGTTTTTCTGAGTTGAAAAATACACATGAATGTCTGCTCAAGAAACTGGAACAAGATTGAGTGTCGACGTTATTTTCATCATCATTTTTGCACATTAGTAACTTGATAAAGGCTTATTTACACAGTAACCTAACTTTTCCGAAGTATGAGGGTTAAAAATGTAAACCCCAAGCACTTGTAAGCACTTCACTGCAGCAGAAGATGGTTTTAAATACCTGGATGGACTTGTCGGGTGAAATATCAAAGGTCCCGTACTCCCTGAAGATGGCCAGGGGGCTCGCTAACAGAGCACTGACGGCCCACGTGATCACGATAATCAGAGTACACATATCTTTGGACATGCGCGTCTCCATGTGACGGACGATGCTCCGGTGTCGGTCCAGGGCGATGATGTTCATGGTGATGGTGGACACGTGCACGGCCATGCCTTGAGCGCAGGGCAACATGAAGCAAAGCACCTGCCCGAACATCCACTCGCCGTAAAGAGTATAGACCAACGTGAACGGTAAACACAACGTATTCACCAGAAGGTCCGCCACCGCCAAGTTAACGATGAAGTAATTGGTGACGGTCCGGAGATTTTTAAACCTGTAGACCACATAGATCACTAAAGAGTTCCCGATTACTCCGCAGAATATGATGGTGCTGTAGGCGAGGATGAGAACGACCTGGACTCCGATCAACTTCGTGCTGTCGTCCAGCTGCAAGACGTGGACCGTGTTTGTCGAGTTTGAGCAGCAGTTGAAGGATTTGGCGTCAAGTTGAGAGTCCACTTGGGTCATGTTTGGTGGTTCTGATGTCTCCATGGCTAACGGCCTCCATAGGTCACTCTGTGAAGAGACGGGCATCGATTAAACATCTATTATTACCCAAGATGTGAAAGAAATGGTCCCACATTCAATTTCTGATTGAGATTCTGTCACGTGACTTTAAAAACCCTCCAATGTTGCTGAATTAAAACAATTCTGTGAAGAAGAGTGTGTCCAAATTCCTCTACAGCGATGTGAAAGATTCAGGGTCTGTTTCTCAAACGTTTGAATCCAGTTATTAGGTTTAGGGGGCACATACTTTTTCACATACAACATATATTGCTTTTTTACCTTAATAAACATCACTTAAAAACTGCATTTTGTGTTTACTTGAGTGTCTTTGTGTAATATTTAAATTGACAAATATAAAGAAATCAGAAAGGGGGCAAACATTTATTCAGAGCACTGTAAATAAATGTAATAGAGGCAAAAACCATACTGGGAACTTTTATTAAATTTGAAAATGAAATCTGTTCAATCTGTTTGCTTCGTATAAAGTATCATGAGGGTTGGGCAGTATAATCTTATCAGGCTATTTAGGTTCAAAAACAGCACACAATAAAAGCACAACATGTTTTAGAATTTGCACGGACACTTTCAGAATGATCATTTTGACTTTCCTCGTGTAAATCCTCATATAAATCCAGCCCTGGCCTTTAACGTGCAGCCCTTTGACCCTCCAGTACATTAGGTGGGTGATTTTTTTAAATAGTAATATTTATATATAGGCACTAGACTATTCTAAAGACTTGTAATAGGGAATATGCCACTGTAAAAAGAGACAAAATGACACTTAACGGGTAAAATGGGGCTTAAAATGAGGGCAATGTGGCACAAATTGTAGTGAATTCACAAAATGATGTGTGGAAATGAGGCATAAAAGGAGAAAATCAAAAGAAACTGATGTTATAAAGACAAACAAACACTAAAATTTAATAAAATATACTACTTTATACTAAAATATACTTCTGAACATAGTGGACTCAAATTCCTCTGGACCGCTTCTAATTTATTTATCATTTAGGATGCTCCTTACTTCCACCTTCGAGCAAATCCCCAGGAGTGTCATATTGGTGTGAAATTGGAGCTGTATCTCTGCGGCACAGGCCTCGGACTTGACATGTTTCTGTTCCATAAAGGTATAAGCCTTCACATGTATTACGTGTAAGTACGAAAACCCTTTTTGTAAATTGAACACACGGCTTTAAACTTGGGTCATGTAACGAATAAGAACCGCCAATTTCCTATAGTTCCGTATAAAATATTGATACAGAAGCTTCAATGTCCTTTTTACACAAACTGCAAAAATATTTCACATTTTAACATAGCTATGATCATTTCCCAAAAAAAAAAAACCCTCCGTGTCTGACAGAGAGGCATTCAATGGGCTTCAGTCGTGTCGTAAATAAATGCATTGAAAAACTAGAGCGCTGTGCCCTTTAAAGGTCCTTCCTGCATAATGGGTCTATGGGGTCTTTAGTGGGTTAAAGGTGGACACTAAGGACTTCATGCCCCCTTTTAATTTTGACGAGTCCGACTGAAAGAAACAAACAAAGAGCGGCTGATGTAACAGAGTAAAAACAAACCTTTTTTAAATAAACAACAAATCTTCAAGCATTAATGTGTCAGAGAAGGGTCTTTCCTCTTCCACTAAACTCTCCAAAACAGCTCTGATAACTGCATTTTTACATTTTTTTCATACAATACTGTCTTCTATTAAAACTTTTTTTAGCCATAGCGTGTGTGAGCTCAGTGTCATCTGATCGAATCAACCCCAATAGCTTTTTGGCTTATTTCCCAAAACTGTGTTAAACATTGTGGACATTTATTTGAGGAGAATAACTCAATAAAATCTTACATATTTTGATTATTCACATTTTTTTCTTTGAAGAAAAAATTAAATAGTAGCTTTGTTCTACTGTTTTTGTTTCTTTGTTTTTACTGTATTTTATCAAATTATTTAAAAAACAAAACAATTGACTGATTTTTATTTATTTAATGTCAATCACACAGTTGCCATGGTGATATAACAATATTAACAGGTTTATTTTGATGTCAATTAAGCGCCAGGCTATTGCTAAGCTAGTCTTTCCGAACATTCACATTCGTTTGCTGTCGTCGTCACGTTTGTCGTTTATCGAAACTAAAAATATAACATAATACCACGAAAGCCACTGTTCTCGATAAAACAGGAACACACCAGGAACAAAGGTGATTTTATTTAACTCCGTGTGAAGCAGGTGTCGTCACGGAAAGTCATCAGGCAGCGCTCGTTAAGCTAGCGATAAATAAATAAATAAATCATTTTTCCAGGAGTAGAGTCGTTCCTGCTGCATAAATGAACCATGGGCTTTTGTTGATGTTAGTATTTTTCTAAACAAACCTCCTGAAAGCTCTGGTCTTATGTCCATATATGGGCATTGGCGTTAATATTAATACTATGTTAATACTACGTTAACTATGAGTCACTGGAGTATCACAAACAGAGACTTTAATGAATATATCAGTGTTTTAGTTTTTATTTTGATGTTGTGTTGTATTGAGAACGAAAAAACTGTGACACTTTTATTTTTAGTTTTGCAGTGTTTGAAGTTTGTTTTTAAGATTAATTTTCTCCTTTTTTGCCTCATTTTCATGCTTCATTTTGTGAATTCACTTCAGTTTGGCGTCATTTTGTCTCTTTTTAGAGTCGCATTCTTCCCTGTTACATATTTTTAGAATAATTTAGTGCCTTTTGTCTCTGATTATTGCCCAAAGTCCACCAAAAAAATCACCTAATATAGTGAAGGGCCAAATAAAACATTGCAAACGGCCGCATTTGGCCCCTGGGCCTTGAGTTTGACATGTTTTCCATAGACTGTATGTGTATTTCACATTAAGAAAACATTTTTACAGTATTAATAAATCCGTTTTGCACAGCTATACTGGTCAGTTTGGCACATTTTATTTGTGTTTGAATCTATGTCTAACCTTGATTTTCATGAGATTTGTTTAGAAACTCACAAAATCTAAAATCTTCTTAATGGTCAATACATTATAGCATTTAAATATTGTCACTGAGCATCAAAAATAACCTTCTAAAATGAAAAACTACGTGAAAATGACAGTATGCCACAAAGGAAATCAAAAAATAGTAGCTACTCCCCACTGGCTTCTACATTTTCCAATTTGGGGAATAATGGCGTCTCCTGAAGAAGTGTGACATAGGCTCCATTTCTTAAGCTATTATTTCCATTCACAGCTTGACCTGTCATTGCACTTAAAAGAAAGTCCTTTTCTAAAGAGGTCCAGGAACAATACAACTTCCTCAGGAAAGCGTTGATTACGTCAGTATCTTCAATCGCCAACAATGGAAAAGTCGATGCGTATTGTGGAGGTATCTATAAATCAATCCTTTATTACCCCTTTTACCACGAGATGGAGAGATGGACATATTAAAAGCTTTTCAAATCTATTTTTGTATCATAATAAAGTCAAAAGTGTGCGTGGTTAATCGCACATAGAATCACATTTTAGCATTAAGAGCAATAAGAGCAAATGTAGTTAAGTATTCAACCACAAGCTTTACATTTTCTTACTTTCAAGGCTCTTTTCTGGTACATTTTTTAGAATCAACATAATAAATAGCTTATATGACATTTATAAAGGTAAAAAAAGAATTTAAAAAAGTGTTCTGGTTTTAAAATGTGGTCATCATGATATAATTATTGTAAAATGACAAACGTGCAGTCTTACTAAATTAAATTACAAAAATGCCTGTTTATATTGAATAGGTATGAGCATATTTACAGTAAAACAAGCCACGAGGACACGACACTGCTCAATTAAAAGGAATAATACATTAAAGTTATATTAGACAGTCCTATATGACAGACTTTTACGCACAAGAGTCTCTTCAAAAGTTAAATGCTGCTGTTTCTGATCATCCTCGTCGCATTAGTGTTGCCCACGTGTTGAATAGTCTTTATTCTGACCCTAAACAGGTGAATGATCCGGGACACTCACCTGAACGAGCTGTCGCGGTGTGTTTTAAAGATTCCGTTTAGTCCAAAGAGCGTCAGATCAGAAAGAGTCTCCTCTGAGCGACACACAGCACTGTGTTCAGAGGCGGCAAAGAAGAAAGAAGAAGAGAGGCGCGCGGCAACACGGCACGAGGAGGCAGCAACCAGTGAGAGGAGAGAGCGAGCGCGCGAGGAGGGACAGGTCAGCGCTGACGTCAGGGTCACGCCCTCGTAATTATGATTCAGAATCACTGTTATTGACACTTGTAGGGTGACCATGTTTTCAAACCAAAAAAATGATTTAATTTGATTTAATTTAATTTAATTTAATTTAATTTAATTTTTTTAAATTTGATTTTATTTTATTTTATTTTATTAATTCTTTACTGTAAGTCCAACAACAGTACATTAACAAATAAAAAATAATTTTATGAATGAATTTTAAACTTGCTCAAGAGACAGCACAAAAACAGTTAGATAGATGAAGATTAGGATTAAGAAGATACATTTGGTAAAAGCAAGAAATAGACTTTCATACAATATTATATCATTTAGAGCATTCAGAACAGTGCAGAATAAAGAGAACAAATACAATGCCTGAATAACAAGGTGTACATTAAATAAAGTGACCTATACATTCAGGTGGTACAGGACGTCCAGGCAGACGTGTGGACGGAGGACAGGGTTTTAACACTGGTTCATTTACTGTTGTGTCCTCAGCATCCATCACAGTCCTGAAATGATCTAAAACAAACAGGACTGAAAACAACAGAGGCCCCAAACAACTGCCCTGAGGAACACCACGCTGTCATTATGTGTGTGTTTAAAAGGGCTTAATTAGGCATTAGCATTAGCCTAAACAAAAACACCCCCAGGACTGTAGCTTTCCAATTATTGCAACAAAGATTCTCAGAAAATGTGCTTCAGAGGCTCTATGTTTAACACAATGGTTGACGTCACACATTGTCCAGTTGTTTTTACTGTCAAACACAATACAGCCTTCAGGTTTTGATGAGCATTCTTCAACTCTGTTCAACCATCGAATTTGAATGTCCTTGTACGTAAAGTGGTAAATGCATAGATTGAACGGTTTAAATTGAACAGAGTTAAATGAGGAACTAAATGCGTCGAGTATTTGTCGGTTAATAACACATCACGCTGCGACAAACTGAGTTAAATCCATAATGCTTTATGTCTCAGGTCTTTTAGGGTGATCCGCAGAAGCCTTCTCAACAGATGCTAATTAAACCACCACTGCTTCGGACAAAGACACTGGTGTGGAGGGTAATTCAATTGCCGTCAAGCAGCTTTCTCCGTCCATTCACAGATGGTAATGAGCCACAACAGTGAAACAAGGATGTACCAAGAAATTCCCTTCCTTTAAGAAACAGGCAGATGGTTCTCTTCAGGTTTCAAGTGACTCTACGACATTTTCCTGCGACAAAAAGACTTGAACACAATTGATCGTCGCACTGTGGATGCAAAAAAACAGCTGGAAAAATGGTGCAGCCCATAGACCACCTGCAAGTTTGTTTGTTTGATTATTTTTTTGACAGTTGTAGCAGATGATGAGGACAAGGTTTATGGAACAGGAGAGAAAACTTTCTATTTTTTTTCTTGTTTTTTTCATGAAATACATTTTTATTATGGATGAAAATGGATGAAAAAACAGGTACTTTTCTAAGGAACCATACAGTGATTTAATCTGTTTCTTGTTTTTTTCATCTATTAATTTCTTATTTAACACCAATACAGACCTTCACACAACGCAGCAGAACAATGTAATTATGAATTGAGACCAAATTTTATGGTAATTTTGTTTGTTTTTCCAGAGTTAAGTGGTCCTTGAGGTTTCGCCAGTTATTTATTGACAATTTTGTTTTGTCTTTCCAGGTTAGCAGTATGTTTTTTGGCAATGGTCAATGGAATTAAGATCATTATTCTGTTATTTTAGAGTGAGGACAGGTCCAGCCCCGACCAGAACATTCATAAAGACATTTAATTCAATTCAGTTTTATTTATATAGCCCAGTGTTACAATAATAATTGCCTCAACACCCCCTGTCCTTAGACCCCAGGATCAGAGGAAAAACTCCAAAAACCCAAAAGAGGATGGACCGAGGGACAGAGGACAGTCAAAATAGTGACAAATAGTCCATCATATGAACAAATGAATGAAAATGATAATAAATAATATGATTATTTACATCAACGCCCAGTAAAAACAGTACTTCATTCAGATTAGAAAACAACACGATGCATGAGTTTTGTTTGGTTTTGTTTGGTTCAGACTGAGAACCATGGTTTTTAGATTCTGAACCCAGTTTTTTGTGCAAACTCATGGATTGGTTTGTGATTCGTTTTGGAAACCAGACCCAACACTGAGTCTGAACTTTATGAAAAGAGAAACAGTGGATGTGGTGAGTTGGCTGAAGGAAAATGTTCGTAGTTTATCACAAGAAACATTAAAATGACTTAGAGACTATGTACGTCATGATTTTGAGACTTTGTTGAAATATACACTAATGATTTCTGTTGTTCACAATAAAATATTTCAGATTCTGGGGGAAATAAATCTTTTAAAAACTGCTTCAACATTGTATTTTTTCTTAAACGCCTCAGAAAACAGCAGCGTCACACTCTACCTTTGTCAAATTACAGTTTTGATTCAAATAAACGGCACAAGAACAACATTTTTTCCTTTTGAACTTGAAGATCTCGAGTGTCGTCGATAGTGTTCACACAAAGGTTTCCAGGACCTCTCTGGGATTTGTTCCTGGAAATTAAGATCAGCATTTTCTCATTAACAGTCGTAAACGTTATTTACCGTGTTTAATTACACAAGGATCATGTGCAGCCATTACCTGGAATCTTCCTCTAATGGCAAACTACATTAACTTCAAATGTGTTTACACTGATTATAGACACAATCCTGAAAAATGTGAGGAGGCAAAATAATAAGCAGATAAATAATTAAAAAAAAATAAATAAATAAATAAATTAGTTCCATAAAAAAGTAAAATTTATTTTATTTGCATGAATTCCAGAAAAAACAATTCAGGTATTTTTTCTGACCACCAGGACTCATGGTAACGCTGCTATTTCAGTTCATAATGGATCCAGAGATTGTTTTTTTTTTTTTAATGTAGCATATAGACATTTTTATTATGAGCCTTTGATATTGATAAGTTACCTTAAGTCACTGATGATTATTTGTTTTGTTTTTTTTATTTTTTTTTTTATTTTACAATAATTATCAGTTATATAAGGTATTTTTTATTGGAACAGACTTTCTCTTCTTGTTAATTTCTCAATTAATTGCCGCAAATGATTAATGATCCTTCCTGGGCTTCATCATCCTCCTCATTTCCACGAAGCCTCAGACCTGACGGGATGCACCACACATGCAAATATTCTTTATTGACACCAGTTCATATCATCCTCTCAGCTCTTGTCTTTATGGATTGTTTTTCACGGACGACATGTGGCGCATTGTTAACGTTTCTCGGCAGCACACGAAGTAGCGACTGATCATCGATCTCTATCTGATTATGCTCGGAGACGTCTGAACGGACCGTTGCATACCTGAATACCCGCACCAGGGTCCAGGACGATGAGACATTTATCACACGGAACGCCCTAGACATTAATATGCTAAGCTCCTCAAAGACCTTAAGCCGGGATACTTAATCACGTTGCTTATTAAATCATATTATTATTGATTAAATGTCTTGTTGTTAAAACCCTATAGGCTCCGGCACGAATACAGAGCATGAACAAGGGCTGCTTGAAGACAGATTACCCAGAGATGAATGCGATCCACATTTTAGAGGGTTGTAGATGAGATTTGTGTTAAACTGAAATACTATGAACAGAAAAATAAAAGAGACATACAAAGAAGCACCAGTGAGCATGATGTGAAGGTGGATTAATGATTTCATGTGTGGTCTTAGCGCCCAGGTTTGGTCTCATCACATCAAAACACAACCTTATCTACTTGATTTAAATCTCCATTCTCCTCCGAAAGCAGCCTAGGGACCTAAAAAAATAAAAAACAGACCAATTTTTCCTCCAAAATACTAATACATTTCACCAAACTGAAGTTTAGAGTTTAGCGTTAGCTTAGCTGTGACTTTTCTGCTTTTCTTTTTTTAGCTGTTTCTCTGTTAAAAGACATATTCAGCTGAAAATACACTTTATCTGCAGCTATTCAACTTCCTGGAACGTCATGTGACAAGTGTCGACCAATGGGAGCGCTCCAAGGTTTTCTGTTCCTGAATAGAGGTTCTCATCTATTACAATCCCTTAGATTAAACAGTAGATGGATCATAAAGACTGTTTTTTCACAAATTATTGCTTTTACAAAATACTATTTAGGGTTTAAACCATTTACACCAACAAGAAGAAAGATAATATCTTGTACAGTCTGTTTAAGCCTAACTTAAAGGCATAAAAAAAACGACACAAATAAATGAAATATAGAAAGGCTTTAAAGGTCAATAATGATTTAAGTAATAGATTCCACTCTTGTCTCGGGTTGGTTTTTACTTTATGTATGGACTTTTAGGGGGATTTTTTTGTTTTTTTGTCAATGTTCCAGCTTTAAAGGAAAATGATTTTGTGGACTCCTGCTCCACAGCTGCTTTGCTTCGTCCCCAAAGCAGAAATAGGTCCCTGTGTTCTCTCTGTGGTGTCAAACCCACTTGATGAATGACCCTTTCACTTCATCAGAGACCTCCACCTGAACCAGGACCTGCACACACTGAGAGACATGTGCGGCGTCTGTGTTGGAACATACTGTACCAATAAATGTCTCTGGATGTTGGTTTAACAATCTGAGTCTCAAACACGAGAACAGTCTCAAAAATACAGTTCAAATCTGCTTTAAAATCACAGGAGTCTTTCTTTAACAAACAGATTTTCCAGATATTCACCTTTTAAATTCTCTTTTATAAGACATTTAAGACTATTTTTTATTTTATATTTATTCTTTTAAGTCAGTGGTTTCATGCTGTGCCTATTTGTGCCTATTTGTTGTCTTATTTGCTGCTTAATTAATTGCCCCTGGTGGAATTAATAAAGTCTGAATCTGGACTCTCTTCCACTCAATTTTATATTAATTTTACAGTTTGTTTTTAGGCACTGGTTGGACACATACATATTTCCATCAATAATAGGGCATAAAAAGGGCATAAAAAGTGACATTTTGGGTTTATAAATTGAGTTATAACCTATTTATCAAATAAACGCTGTTGATGAGCTTTATTAACTGCCCCCAGTGTCACAATAACACTCTCAGTGGGTTTAGAGAAGTGACTACTGACATTTGATTTAATATAAATGTTGGTTGAGCAAACTTAGCCTTTGATAATAGCCTTTTTTTCATTGAGTGGGAGTAAAAACAGCTCAGAAACAGCCTCCTTCCTCAAATTAAAGTGTCTTAAAAGAGAAAAAACAGGTAACTTTAAGACCATGAGTTTACATTTGCGCAAACCTACCTGAAGTTAGACTTTTATTTCTAAGCTCTCAGTCTGGTCTGTTTGGTTTTCATGCTTTATTTGAATCTGAACTTGTAAAATGCTTCGAAAAAATGGAAGAAATGACATTATCACTTAAAAAATCCTCATTTCAGTTCAACTTTATGAAGCATCTGTCCTGTTCTGTGTCATTTTGTTTAAGTTTTGTTAGATACTGACTCTCTTGGGACTTTCCACTGTGCTCTGATCCCAAACAATCTGTAAAAAGAGAAGAACTTCCTTTATCAAACACGGGAGAGAAAATGAAACGTTTGGTATTCATATAGACGTCCAGGTTTTATGTAAAGAACACGACCCTGTGTGTTTCCGTCTCTTCCCCCGAGACTCTATGAATCTAAATGAGCTGATCACGGTCCGTCTTCTGTCGCATATAAATCATGAATAAACATGACTTTTCTTGAACGTAAACAGAGCTCTGGGAACACCGTGTTTTAGCTGCTACTGTTCGGCTCCGTCACAAACGCTCTTCATAGTCCTCTCTCACTGTTTCATTGGGTTGAACAAGTGCTATCTGCAGGCTTTAAGTGACACTTGAATAATCAGCTCGTTCAGTTTGAAGCGCAGTGGAAATTAAACCAGGATATTTGCACGGTTCAGGTTGGATTAATCAAATATTCCTCGTTTGAATTGGCAGCTTCCAGTCAATATGTCATAACCATTATATTATACAGTTTCAACATTCATTTTGTACGTTTTTCATTTAAAAGTAACAAAACTCACCGTAAAATAGAGTCATTCGAACTGGGCTTGTTTCCCTCGAACATTTAAAAATCTCTAAAGTTCATTTTTGGCTCGACAGCATTTTCATTTGTTCTCATTGTTATTTTAATTAATTATTTCAAAATACACTAAAACACCGAAATATTGTGATCAAAAATACAGATAAGTGTTTGTTTATCTTTGGTCTTTGGATGTTGGACATAGCGCGTGGACAAACAGCATTTATTTGTGAAATTACGCAGACAATTGAGTAGTGTTTAGTGTCACACGGGGCGGGGTTCGATTCCCAGAGGAGTCACAGTCACATTGGTCGCTTTTGTGCCAGTCCCAAGCCCGGATAAATGGAGAGGGTTGCATCAGGAACATATTTCCAAACTGGGATACTTTAATTTTACCTCAAATCCATGGACAGCACCTTAACAGACGGTAAATAATATCACCCAAAATCAACACCACAGCAGTAAACAATAAAAAAATAAAGTATTGATTTAAATTATTTAACCTGAAATAAATAGCCAACTATTCTGAGACAGTTGTGTTGTTCCTGGAACTCTTTTGTTAATCGCATCTTTCTTTTCGGCTGATGACAGGTCAAAGGTCAAACTGTGAACACTGGAACCAGCAGCAATAGCCTCGCCCCAAGAACATACAGTGGTGGAAAAAAGTGTTCGGACACCCTTAAAATTTACACAATCTAAAGTATTATCATGAAAAATTGGTGGAAAATGTTATGTAAATCTTATAATAAATGCAAATAAATTTATTTTTTTTTGCTTATTGTTTACAAGAAAAACTAATAAAAATCTAAATTCTTGACAGTTTTATGTCAGTTCTCAACATTGTCAGAATCAAAGTCAACAAATAACAGAGTGATTGTTTTTTTTTCTTTTTTTTTTAATTAAAGGTCTAAGTGATTCTTATTTTTTGGGGGGGGTTTTGTTTTTTTTTTATTAAAGATCTAAGTGATTCTTTTTTATTATTATTAAAGATCTAAGTGATTCTTTTTTATTATTATTAAAGATCTAAGTGATTCTTTTTTATTATTATTAAAGATCTAAGTGATTCTTTATTTTTTATTTTTTTAAATTTTTTTTTATTAAAGATCTAAGTGATTTTTTTTTATTAAAGATCTAAGTGATTCTTTTCTTTCTTTCTTTTTTAATTAAAGATCTAAGTGATTCTTTTTTTTTTTTTTTTTTATTAAAGATCTAAGTGATTCTTTTTTTTTTCTTTTTTTTTTATTAAAGATCTAAGTGATTCTTTTTTTTATTTTTATTTTTTTATTAAAGATCTAAGTGATTCTTTTTTTTTTTCTTTTTTTTTTTTTAAGATCTAAGTGATTCTTTTTTTTTCCTTTTTTTTTAATTAAAGATCTAAGTGATTTATTTTTATTTATTTTTTTTTTATTAAAGATCTAAGTGATTCTTTTTTTTTTTCTTTTTTTTTTTTTAAGATCTAAGTGATTCTTAATGCAATATTACCCAAAACGGTTTTCCACCACTGTATATGGACCAATCATTATTGAGCTACAGACCCGAGGAACACTGTTGATCTTTTTTAATTGGTCAATTTTGCCGTTGCCGTGGTAACTCTGTGATTGACACACAGACGGTCTACAGACAAATGAGTTTCGAGCACAATCAGCCACTTTGGGTTTACGTCTGGGTGAAAAATCGGGTCATTTTAGCGTTTTTGTAGATATCATGGGCTCATTGTCAGGACTGTCTCTATTTATTTATTTATTTATTTATTAAAACTAAATATGCTTTGCTGTGTTAACCCCTGAAGGGAACAGCTGAAGGACATTGTTATAAATTAAATTACTTCAATGGCCATGAAGAAGTAACTTGAGGCCTGGATTTATCTCATTTTTACATCCTTTTTTTTTCGTAGCTACATTTAAGTACAAACTTGTTGAATGGTGGTGTTCTAGCGTGTTATTTTTATCCATTTACAATCTTTTAAACAATGCCGTTACTGTTTTTCCCAAGAGCAGCCTGATCCAAACCGGTTAACAACATAAATCTGTATTCCAAAGGCACCGTCTCTGTCTTTATTGTTGTCGAGTTTCATCTGATTTCTGTCCGATCCTCGAGGGAACGCTTTACAGTCAAATAACGACATTAAACCAAACAGCGCGTCTTGTTTGTTTTTTAAATTCTTCAAAGCACATTGTCCTTGACACGTCTTATTAGAAGCAGTTGCACAGGACAACTACATATTATACATAGAAATTAAAGCTTGTCTACACGTTTAAAAAATCACAAGTGCAAAGAAATGAATGTATAATGTCGACACTAACTGTAATTCATTTGATATTCGAGCTAATGAGTCCCTAATCCCCTGTAATTAACAGATAAAGCGCCGCAGGATCGTGTCATTATTAGTCTGGGAGCGTCTGAACTGTGATATCCCTCCAGGGCAGGGCTTTAGATGAAAACACCTGATAATCAAAACACAGACGTGGATGGCATAAGTGTATAATTTAATATGATGTAGCTTTTGTGTTAGGAACTGTGCTCTGGGCTGCGTTGTTTTTAACACATGCTCAAAATTCAATTCAGATTTATTCCTATAGTTCTGTATCTCAACAATTGCCTCAAAGAGCTTCAGGAAAAACAAAAGACAGTAAAAAAACAAACCTAATGGACAGCGTCAAGCCTGGAATATGATGTTAGGGTTTGTTTTCCTTTTGTCTTCACCTTTATTTAATAAACTTTTGGACTGAACTCTTGTTTTTGTCTTTGCGTTGAGGTCCGCGAGCAAAAAACTAAACATAAGAAGCATTTTTATCTCACATATCAAAGCCCTATCCCCTCATTTTTCCTTTGAGATGAGTTATTAAAGCTATTTCAAAGTTGCCTAACGCCTGAATTGCAAATCGTAGCAGTAGTTTTTGTACAATCCTGCTTCCAGACACACACAGACAAAATAAATCGTTAAAATGTGGGGAAAAAAAACAAAAACGTAGAAATGGGAGACCCCACATTGTCTGTAAACGTTGATAGCACATCTGAGAAATGCTAGTACCATCACGCCAATAATAATAATAATAATAATCAGAAGCAGCTGTGGTTTGGTTGAAATCACACTTTGAGAACAACACAGTAGTTGTTTTTTGTGTTTGTTTTGGGTTTTTATGAATTCACAAACTCCCTGAGAACGCAGCTGCTGCTAAAGGTCGGTATTTTCTCCTTTCCAGAGTTAACGTTTTGTTTTATTTACTCGGAGTTTAGCTTAGTTTACCTTTTCTCAGAAATCAAACGGCCGTAGATCAAACAGCTGATGATGAAATGTTCAAATTCACTGCAGTTTCAGTGGAATTAAGCAATGTTTAGTTTTAGTCGAGTTCTTTTTGATTACTTCCACTGCTCCAACGGGAAAAAAGCTTTTTAAATGTATATCTTAAACTACATTTGTAGAGGAAATGCTAGAATATGAAGAGGATTGGAATTTTGTCCTGTTCCTTGTTAAAATACAAAAAAGGAAGCTTGTCATTCTGTTGAAAGATCTGATAATCAATGTGTTGATAAGGCCTTGAGAGCAGTGACGAACCTCTGACGAACCTTATCAATGAGCACATTATATCAGTGTCTGCGCCTAAAACAAGCCCCGCTTTATTCCTCTGAAAAAAAAACAATACTTGTCTGTGTTTTCTGCAAAGATCTGTTCCACTTTATGTGTTTTATTCAAGTCTATTTGTGGAAAGTGAAAGCATGTCTGTGAATGTGATGGGTCTGATGAATAACGGACGATTGGACTCAAATCCCCGCGGGAGCCAGACGCCTTCGTACGATACGTGGGTTCTGTGTGATTAGTGCTGTCATTAGTCCATACATTGTGCCTCCGCGGGACCTGCTCAGTGTAGAACCGACCGCAATTACCCCTCATTACAGCAGCCGCCCACTGGATCCACACTGAAGACGGACGGACTATGATGTGAATAAATCAGCTGCTCCATGATGGACAACTGCATCGTGTTATGGGATAAATGGAGACTGCAATGAACCATGGGAGTTCACGTAATGTGCTGCTATAGGTACAAGCGTATAATGTCATGTAATAGACATTTTCAAACAAAGACAACTTGAAAAAAGAGCCCAGTTTTCTGTTAAATATTTAATGCAGGTGTAATGCTGATTATTGCATCATGGAATCATACATATTATATTATATTACATATTTTATGGCATGATGGTAAATAAATTATGGTACGTAGTGTGAAAAAGAAAAAGTGCTTTGTTGTACAGTTTTTATGACAAAAAAATAATAATTTATGAGAAAAAAAAAGAGTTTATAAGAAAAAATGTGAGTGAAAATGCAAAAGTAAATTCTGTTTTTATGTGGAAAAGAAATAGCTTTGTTTAATGACCAAAATGTCTTCATATATGACAAAATAAAACTTCAACCAGTCTCCAAACTAAAACCTACAGTTTTTAATGTGATTCTCTTCCTGTCCAGCAGGGGTCCTCAGTGTGTAACCTCTCACCTGTCACTGACCCCACATTCCCACAAACAGCCACAGTACTTTTAAAACAAGCACAAGATCAATATAGAAATGTATTTAGATAAAAGTCTGATATAATCTATGCCCAGACGAGCCTCCAATCTGCCACAGTTTATCGTACGGAGTGTGTTTGTCCAGTTCCAGTCCAACAACGCCCCTAAATTTAGCCTTTATTAGCATCAGCTGTTTCCACTTTTAAATCTGTTATTTCATCTAAACATTGTATTCATCGTCTACACTGCATTAAACACAAACTGAACCTGTGTAAACTCAAATATTGAGTCTAAATGATGGGCTATGAATTTAATGAATGCTGCTACAACAGGATTTACTCAAAAAGTCTGCTTCAAATGCATTTTTTAACAATGAAAGTAGCCACAAGAAAGTGGAATGGAGTCTGCTTCTGAGACTAATTTGGAATAATTTCTTAGTATATATCTTTTTTTACAGTTAAAAGAGGATTCTCTGCAGTTGTCCGTCAGATATTTGTCTCCATCAGTCTTTGGTTTGATGTTTTTGAAATTAAACACCTTTGAGAGTTTAAAGTCTTTTTCTAGCCTCTTTTGCTGCTTCCAAAAACCGTTTTATATCAGATCACTACTAAACCGTCTTGTTTTGCATTTATTTTTCAGCCTTGCATCCTTTGGGACTGAATAAGTATGTGTTTTTTATTTAATTATGTGTCTTCTTCTCTTGTTTGTTTTACGTTCTCACAGGAAATCCCACATTGTCGTCACATGCGAAGCTTCACTCGAGGACGCCTGTCTTTTCCCAGAACGGCGTCTAATCCTACGTTTGAGTGCTTTATGTTGTGGTGACAGTCGATCCGAGACTGGTTTCTGTGACAAATATAAAAATAAACATGAGGCTTGGAGGAAATGCAGCTCATAGACCAACACAAGCTCTTATTGGTTACTGTATTGAATGGAAAGAAGCATTAAGCTCTTTGAACGGGATGAACATGACAAAAGCTGAGGTTTAAAAGTGTGTAAACTGGATTAAAAAACAAGCAAACATTGTGTTAATATGGAATTTATCTGTCAGCTCATTTGAGATTGAAAATATACAGAATTTAATAAAGAATAATGCAACTAAATACAATGCAAATGGGTGAATGTGTGCTCGATGTAGAAGGTTTTAAGTGTATAAAGCTGTAGTTAAAGTGGCTCATTAAAAACACCATTAGATTACAACAAAAACTCCTACAAAGTCCTAAAAAAACAACTGTACTGTAAGACAAAAGTAAAACAAAGTCATAATTTTATTTAATGACCTAATTTCTCTTTTTAAGGCGACAAAATGTGACCAAAAAAATGCACATATTTGAATTTAATTGAAAACTAGCGAACACAGAATTGAAAAATGAAATATATTTATTGTGTCTTACACTGAGCTACACGTTTATAAATGCAAAGTTTTACTATTAAACATTTTGACAACATTTTCTGCAAAATATTACAATATTGCTGTATCATATTATGTTATATTATTATTATCACGAGTTATGTTTTGTGAATAGTGCACCGTGTTAATCCGAGCTCTGTGTTGAGCTGCGATCAATTGTGCGACGTGTTTATCGTCTTATAATATTACGCTCCAACGAGGACAGAGCAGGACGTCCCGTAACCGGAGGGTTGTTGGTTCCACCTCCACTGTTACCCCAGTGTTAATGTGAGAGTGAGGAATGAACACAACCCTGAGATCCAACTGGAAAAGGTCAAAATGAAAGAATAAAGATGAAGAAAATGTGTTTGTGCTTTTTGTTTCTTTAGACGCTGTTGGTGCTGTTGGTATTGCAGCCCCTCTTTGCCCCGGGGCAGCTGTGTCTACCACCAACACAGTGTGAATGGGTGAAAGGAAGTGCACAAGAGGGTAGATATAAAAAAATACCTTTTACCATTTAACTATTTCACACAGTAACAAAAATCTACATCTACAAAACCAAAAATAAAACTCTTCAATTTACATTATTAACATGTTTCCAAAATGTTGTGTACATTCAGTTTCCCGAAGTGATCAGTCCATAGAGCGGCTCAGAGTCTGTTGATGGAGTCAAGCGGCCATCCAGATGGTGAAGGAGACGAGGCCCGTCAGGAGGAAGGTGCAGGGGGCCACACAGCCTCCGTACCACATGCCCAGGACCCCCACCAGCGCCGTCAGGTACGCACACGTCCGGCTGCACACGACCTTACGCACCGTCGTACAGAACTGCCCCGAGAACAGGACACACACATCAGCAACAAGATATATATAGATACTGTATAGACATCGTGAATAAAGGAATCATGAATAAATTAAAGCGGGACTCCACAGTTTAATATCCAACCCAGAATTAAGAAGCCATTGTGAGAATATTTCCATTTCTTCATCTTGATAAGCACTTTAACACCACCTTCCACCGAGTGTTACACTAAACCCAAATATCTGAGAACACGTGGAGGAACCAGCAGCTAACGATGTGTTTTCATGTGACCTCGCGGTGAAACAGGCTGGAGGTACTTTCAGGTGGTTCTCACTCGACTCTGGTCTATTCGTTCTTAATAATAATGCACTGGACGCTGTTCCTGCTGCTGTTGTGTCCATCTTGACTCAGGAGTGTGATTGTGTGAGTGTGTTCGGTGGTGTTTAATCTGTCTCTAGCTACATAAATTTATTCCATTATTATTAACAGGAACAGTACTAATTAATAAGAACACCTGTACTCAAGTCCTTGCTGTGAATGATAAACTAACTAAAAAGTACAAGTTTTCCAGGAGCTACACTGCATTTTTTATTTTACCCTTGCTCTTTGTCATAAAGATAGCTAATAGCGTGTTTGTGGAGCATCTTTTTCTTTACTGTGGCAGAATCTAATTGTGTTTAATGTGATCATAAGCCTGCAGCAGATCTGTGGATTATCATCAGACACGTCCCTCCTGTTATTCCAAACATTAAAATTAAACCTTGAATACGTCATCTCTGGAATCTTTTCTGTTCGTGTTTCCTCAGCGGTACCTGGTACGTCTGGTAGCTGATGGCCATGCCGTATCTGCAGTACATGACGTAGTGCTCGCAGTTGTACCAGAGCAGGCTGTAGGTGACCGACCCCAGCAGCTTCTCGGCCCGGCGCGCCACCTCGTCCCCGTCCAGAGGCGTCTGCTTGCACACTCCGTCCATGTGGTTGATCAGAATCTCAGAGCCGTACGCAAAATCCGCCACGTTGTCCACTCTGACGCTAGCCACTTTAGTGATCACCCCCATTATCAGGCGGTTGTTGGTCACCATCTTGGCTATTTTGGATTTGTCCTTAGTGACGGCGGGGAGGATGTCCGGGATGAGGTGAGCCACTCGGTTGTCGCCCAGGTAAATACCGAAATGGGTGAAAAGAGTCCTGGGAACCTCCAACAAGTCCCCGCGTTTGTACAGGGACAGGTCGTACTGGGATTCTTCTTCCTTTTTGGACGCCACAAAGAACATGTTGAAAAGTTGGAGCAGAAACATCTTGCTTTGGTTTGGTTTGGTTTGGTTTGGAGCGACGAGCCGGACACCTGCCGGGTTTATATGAGGCCGGTGGGAGGGTCCCAGGAGGTCAAGAGGATTAGGTGTTGGTCAATGTTTCAGGCCTGATTTTGACAGAAATTAAGAGGCTTTTTCTAATCAGACTTGGCCGTGGAGTTTTGAAAGTTCAGCCTCGTTGTGGAGCGTATTAAGGCCGTGGGTTCTCATTAAGACGGCTGACTTGCACCTGGTTAAACCCTGATCGAAAGGTCACAGATATTGAGCCATCGGACCCCAACAATAGCCATTTGTCTGTTGCTAATTCCCTGCTATTGTAGCGTTTCAGCAAATTCAGCATTATTCAGCATTATTCAGCATTATTCAGCATTATTCAGCATTTCTGTCTGACATTAAGGATAAACTACAGCAGTAAACATTAACGCTCTTAAGGTCTTTCTTTGCACATCACCCTTTGAGTTCATTTTTATGTATAGACTGAAGCATATTGATAAAAATAGAAGCTTTATTAAACATTTCTCATATTTACAATATTAAGGCATCACAGGTTCAGACAAAGGACAAGTCCACATTTTTAAACCGATACTTTTCAAGAGTTTATCTGTGTTTGGGGTCAACGTGCAAACATTTTCAGATCACAAAAAAACAAATGCGAGAGTCTAATGTAAGCATTTTTATAAAACAGTGGCTGTTTTGTTGATTTATAGGCGTATTTTAATGAATATACATAGTATACATAAGCATTTTACCCTTTTCTCTTCAGATACTTTTATCATCCTAACTTCAATTTAAATATTTCCAAACAGTGCTGCATAAAGAGGGATAAAGGAATAAATAAATCATAAATCTGCATCGGAGAAGGTCAAACAAACACAAGCTAAAATAACCCGAATAACCCATAATACATTTATTTATAAGAATTTCGAGGTGAGGCTTATGGAGATGAAAGCACTGGAAATAAATACGCTTTTAATTCCAAAACCTGGGTAATAAACATGGGGCAAGAGCAGTAAAGGCAGCTGGGATCCAGGGGTTTGTTTGGGGTAAAGATGCTAAATACTGCTAAAAACAGAGGGAGGGTATATTTAAACATTTAAACCTTCATTAGCATGTTAGCTGAGTTAGCATTCAGTGGGTAACATGCGCTAAAATCCATTAAATAATTACTCTAAAAGAATGAAGTATGAGCTGTTCTATGAAAGAGTCTACAGCAGCGAAGGGGGCGGAGTCAAAAGTCACGGGTTTATATCAGCCAATCACAGCAGACTTTACTTCGGCCTTTACTTTCTAGCATCAATCCCTGGAAATCCAACTTAAATCCATAGAAACCAGATTAATCCTGTGTAAAGGATGGAGAAGAACGCCACCTAGCTGTCTGGAGTTGGACTAGTTCGAGCATTTGAGGAAGAATCCGTTATAAAATGTGGACTTGGTCTCAATAATAAACAAACATAAAGGCCGTCATGTTCCACACCTCAGTTTGGACACATATAAGTCATATTTTTACATAAAGGCAGAGGTGTTACCATCAGGAAAGGCACTATGGGATCTGATGAGTCCACAGGTGAAGCTCCTTCAACCTGCCATCCACAAGGTGAAGGGGATGAGAACTGTGGGTAACGTAGTCGAAGGTGCCATTCCAAAACAGACGATGGAGATGATCCCGAGGAGACCGGACACGAGGACGCTGCGCTGGTCTCTGACGATGGACTTGAGACGCTCACAGAACTGTACAAGAGAACACCATCATTATCTGATACAAACATGTCATTAAATAAAGACAGGAACAGACAGGTCTCCAGGTTTCATTTCTTCAGATTGTTCACATTTTGATCTCTGCCAACTGCAGCAAATTGAACTGAATTTTTGATTTGAGCAGAATTCTTTCTTTTTCTTTCTCAGTTCAGCAGAGATAAGTGTAGCTCAGAGCTTAACACTGGCTCTGATGGAGACAGTGTCAAACTCAAGTCAAAACTGTTGAGTGTGAATGTTGTTTAGAGACAGACACTAACCTCTGCTTTTATTTAATAGACTTTAGTTTTTTAGGTTTCTTTGAAACTTTCCACGTTCAGGTTTCTCTTTAGTTTTATCTCTTTATAGTTTTCTGTAATGATCCAAACCAAAACATGACCCCCATATCTCTGCAGTCGGACCCTGCTCAGGCCCCAGAGCCGGGTCAGGCCCGTGTTGCCCCAGACCCGGGTCAGGTCCGTGTTGCCCTAGATCCGGGTCAGGCCCGTGTTGCCCCAGAGCGGGGTCAGGCCCGTACCTTTTCGGTCTGGCGGCTGTCCGCGTGCCCGTATCTGCAGTGCGTGACGAAGTGCTCGCAGTTGTTCCAGAGCAGGCTGTAGGGCGTGTGTCCCAGGAGCCGCTCCGCGCGCCGCGCCACCTCCTCGTTCGGCAGCGCCTGGGTCTTCGTCACGTGATCCATGCGGTTCACCAGGACTCTCGCGCCGTACGCGAAGTCCTCGAGCGTGTCCACGCGCACCGTGGCGCACTTGTACATGCAGCCGAGGATGAGGCGCGTGTTGGTGATTACGGTGCGGATGAGAGCGGGGTCGCGCGTGAGCGCGGGCAGGATGTCAGGGATGAGGTGCGCCACGCGGCCGTCCCCCAGGTAGATGCCGAAGTGAGTGAAGATGGTGCGGGGCACCTCCAGCAGGTCTCCGCGGCGCAGGGACACCACGGGGCCCCGCTGTGGCGCGCGCTCCTCCTCGGCCTCGCGCCACTCGGACTCAAAGAGCGCGAGCTGCGTGAGCAGCGACAGCTTCTGCACGAGGAAGGTCCACAGCGACAGCATCATTCTGACCGACCCCGGCCCCGCGAGCCTTTTATCCCCATGCACGAGCACTGCCGCTCGCGCACGAGACAGGGCTGGCCATGTGCGCACGTGCCATTCTCCTGGACTCACCTTCTTCTGGAGCTCAGTGACCCACATGGGTCTGCCTCAAAGGGCTCTGCAGGGGCCCAGGGAGGGGTCTGAGGGGTCTGAGAGTGGTCTGGGGGGTCTCTGAGGGGGGCGCGGGGCAAATATAAACAAATGATCATCCAGACAGTCTCCTGTATTTGAAGGGGGTTTGGCTGCTGTTGGTGACACTGTGTCAACAGTTAATCATCTACGAACCTTAAACCTGTCACATTGTGATCACAGCAAAACACACTCAGAACATTACATCAGTTTTTTATTTATTTGACTTCATCAAAAATAAAAACTGTGGACTGTACAAAACAGAGCTCAATGAGAGAAAGAGAGGTACGTTTTCCAGCTGTGCTTCTCTGAGTCAGTGTTATTCTGTATTTGATGAACCCATGCAGCAAAACAGAGAATGAATATATTCCTGCTCATTCATTATAATCCAACATTAAAAACATGTTTAAATATAAACAGGTTCCCTCTGGTGTTTACGAGGCTGCCTCTCAATAAGCTCATTACATGAATCTACAGCGGTGTATTAACCTGATTAGCCTCAGACAAACTGATGAGTGGAGGATTCTCATTGTGTCCAGGATCAGGGCAGCTCAGTGGGATCTACCCCTTCTCCCGGGGCTCTTCTGATGAGATAACATTCATCTACAGATTAGCCCCAGCCGTGAACACATCTGACCGGGACGGGCCCGAGAAACACTTTCCCAGCCGCTCCTCCGTCTTATTAACTCTGACCCAGATTCAGCCCAATCCCAGGGGCTCGAAGGTCCACTGTGTCCCACAAAACACAACCTACTTTTGAGGAAGTGTGTGATGAATGAGCCTCAACCTGTGACCTCCCGACCTGGAAAAATACCACCGACATTCATAAAGTATAAAGGAAACCAGACTTAATGAACTGTAACATGCAACAAGGTCATTTCCAATTAATCTGACCAAACATTAATGATTATATTATGCATTTACTACAAAATCTGTAAAAAAAATAACTGAAAGTCCGCTTTAAAAACCTACAAATTTTTCCACAGGTTCAGTATCTTTTGGTTTGACTCTGGGACTTTCCCTGATGATGCGTTCACTGTCATCCTGTCTCTTATAGAGGCTTTTACTGTGATGAATGTGTCTCATTTTACAGTTGAACTGGAGAAATACAATAAAATGGATGTGTTTTATGTGTTTAAACCCGACTGATATCTGTTTTCCCTGTTTGCTCCATCTATTCTCTTTTCTTTGTGTGTTTAATCTGAACAATCTCCAAATGGTTTTCACACAAACGAACCAGACCTTAGTTCAGTTTGGTTCAGACCGAGACCAGAGAGCAACTGTTTGGTCCGAACCACTGGAGCTTTTACACCTGAAGTCATGGTTCCAACCAAACGGGAAAACGTCAGAAACATGTTCAGATGTGAAAATAAATTAATACGGTGTGTAGTTTCAAATAAATGGTAGTTTAATGAGATAAAAAATACAGCAAATGACCACAAAAAATGTAGTAAAAGTTTCCTTTATGTTCTTCAGCACAAAGGATGGATCTGATAAAGTGACTCTGTTCAGTAAAAAGTCACACATTTTATTCCAAACACATTTATAAAGTGATAATCTTTCTCTAACGTGTCAGAACCAACACATCTGGACGTTTACAGCTCCTCCATTTGTCGAAGGAACAGTTAAACGTCGTCCGTGAGTTTCCTTCAGATCACGCCTCGTTCAGCTGAGTCGACTTAGCGTCTGTGACCGCGGGCTGAACTCGAGGGGCATTAGCGCAAACCTTTGCCCCCTGTCCCGGAGATTTACACCGCGGTCAAACGGCTCCGGACCCCGAGCTGCGGCGCCCACCGGGGTCTTAAACTTTAATACTGTGAACCGTGTTGGTTTAGCTTTGAAAGTAGTCGATGAGTGACGGGGAAATAAATGTTTTTATTGCAGTTATTTTCAAGACACTGTTGTTGAATTGTTGGATTATTGTTGAATAAAAAAAAGCTCATAAACCTGCCTTTATTATGAACAGGTATAAGCTCTAAACAGTTTTGTGTGAGGTTCTGATTTGACATTGAGCTTCTTCTGGCTTTTTTAGTGGAATATTCACTCAAATTGGTTCTCAAACTGTGGTCCGGGTCCCACTGGTGGTACTTTCTGTTATGGTTCTTGAGAATCTGTGGATTATTGATTTATGCTACAATTTTTCCACTAAATGTTTGGATTTTTAAAAAGATTCAAAGTGTGATTTCAAAGAAGCAGCAGCAAACAAAATTCATTTAATAACATTGATAAAGTTGGATGGGTTTGTGTTCAAATAAAAGTCAAAATGGCGTAGATCCGTATCGATGTGAAGGTGGTACTTGATGTGAAGAGTTTGAGAAGCACTGTCCTAAAGCGATTGTGAGAATAAGGTTTTTTTTGGGACAGGACAGAAGGCCTCAGTGGGAAGGATTATATTTGACAGTGTTTGAAGTCATTCCATGTCATTAATGCTGCTCTTTTAACTCAAATCACATCTCATTTTACAGTAAATACATCATAATTCAAGTTAGATATGATGCCGAGGAAAAACTTTGCACATTTTCCGTTAAAAACTTATTTGTTCCAATAATTAATGATGATGAGAATGAAAACAAAAAGTGACTCAGCCAGTTTTAGAGTTATAGACGTGTTCTTTATTATTATACTTATATATTAGAGCTAAAATATAATGTCATCTCAAACATAAACCCTGTGCAGTCTTAGTAAACATGCAGTTAAACACAAATGACCATCTTCATCTGGGTCAAAACCGTAATAAACGCCCCCAATGTCATCTACAATCACAATCTGACCATTCCAGAACTTTAAAAAATGAAAAACTTTGTATAATTGTTGCGTATTTAAGTATTTCCACCTGAATCCTGCGGCGTCTGTGAGTCGTCTCGGTTTATTCTCGAGTAAAACAAGAGGCCAAAACACACTTAAGATGGAGGAGACATAGTTGAGGAAGAGTGTCTCGTGTTCTTGGCACTTAAAGAGAAAGAGGCACTTTCCATCTGGCGTCCCTTCACAAAGAGGCCGGTTCAGATAAAGTTCAGCTGTGTTTAGGTTTGTGGGTCTGACAGTTCACTCTCGGGTCAGTCAGGCTTTACATCCGCCCGGGGCCTGCTCCTCCACAATAAAAACAGCTCACACGGAGGTAGTTAAGGTGAGATTTATCGTCTAATGTCAGCACTGGGCTCACACACAGGCGTTTATTAGGCTTTATCCCGTCTTATTGGTGTAATAAAACAGCCCGGTGATATCAGAAACATAACCGCTATTGACAAAAACACCCATTGTGCACTGAAAATACAACTCATACTGTTGATAATTCCTGCAGCAAAGATAAAAGGTGCACATTATGCTCTTCAGGCGCTGTTTGTCCTGTAAATAAAGCCGTAATGAGCAAATCAAGAGCGTGTTATTTGTAATTTAAACTAATATACTCCGGTGTTTGTGTCGGAGTCTGTTGATTTTGTCTCATCAGAAGCACAAAGAGATGGAGTTTTTCCGCTTTTCTGCTGCGTCCAGACACAAAAAAGTGCAGCAGATGTTATGTTTTATTGGAGAAACCGAAGTGGATTCTGAAAATGACAATAAACAGAATAAAGAAGTGAGGAAAACCTGGAGAGCAGTGACGTTAGAGACAAGTACAGCCGCTATAATTAACGTTAGACTGGAACATTTCAGACTCAATATTAAATGTCACAAGCTCTGTCTGTGTTTAATGCAAAGTAGATCATAAATGTGATGTTTTTATTTAAAAAGCTAGAGCGATACGTCACCGACTTTTGTTTAAAACAGCTGCTAATAAACTAGAGTGTCCTGTGTGCTGTGTCCCGACGGATATTTAGCCAAAAAGAGCGCCCTGATTTACAAACGAGCTCCAAGAACAACACAAATGTCTTAGAAAAGTACGAATGTTCCGTCAAAAAGTGTGAGTTTTCCGTCAAAAAGTGTGAGTTTTCCGTCAAAAAGTGTGAGTTTTCCGTCAAAAAGTGTGAGTTTTCGGTCAAAAAGTGTGAGTTTTCGGTCAAAAAGTGTGAGTTTTCCATCAAAAAGTACGAGTTTTCCGTCAAAAAGTGTGAGTTTTCCATCAAAAAGTACGAGTTTTCCGTCAAAAAGTGTGAGTTTTCTGTCAAAAAGTGTGAGTTTTCCGTCAAAAAGTGTGAGTTTTCGGTCAAAAAGTGTGAGTTTTCCATCAAAAAGTACGAGTTTTCCGTCAAAAAGTGTGAGTTTTCCATCAAAAAGTACGAGTTTTCCGTCAAAAAGTGTGAGTTTTCCGTCAAAAAGTGTGAGTTTTCCATCAAACACAGTCAAAAAGCTGTATTTTATTAAATCATTTCACGTTGTTTTTATTATTTACTGATGCCGTATTGATTTGTGGCAACATTACTTTACATTTGTCGTTGGATTTGTGGTAAAATAAAAGTCTCCTGTTTTTTGGTTTGAATATATGAGCTCCCTTTAATAAACTTTCTTTCTGTATATGACCTCGGTGGTTTTCCTTTATCTCCAATCAGCTGACTGCAGAGTTTATCTCCATCTTTTAAAAAGCGCTGTATAAAAAAACCTTTAGTTTTCGCAGAAACTGACCCTTATGGCCTTATGTGACTGAGGTCTTTTATGAAACACGGTAGAATTATTCCTACTTTCTTACATTTTGAAGCTGTAACTAGTCGCTGTTGTTCATTTTTTGACTCATGCCTTACAGCGGCTCTTTTTAGACACATTTTGTAAATAAATATCAGCGTGACTTCTCGGCCTTGTTTGCACTTGTTGCCCGCTGCCTGATCCTTCTGGAACAGAGAGACACAGAGAGGTTCTATACGACAGGAGAATAAAAAAAGAATAATAAAAAAACACAGTCTGTGGGTTTCATCAAATCTGGAAACTCTTTCTGAGACGTGCACAAGAGAAAGAGACATAATGTAAAAGAAATATAAGATAAGATGAGAGTATTTCAGTGTTTTATGCTTTATAAATTATCATAAAGAAGTTATACATTTTTATATTTGTGCCAGATTTGGTGATTGTTAAAAAATAGTGCACAGTCTTAAATGGTCTGTTTGTTTGTTTGCGGACATTAAACGCATCACGTAACCACTGAAATGCACCTTTTTGGATAAACCATAAATTAATTTAACTCCACATATCACAATCTGTCATATCATTGATTACGTTAAGTATATCTTAGTGATTTAATATTATTATGGTCATTATGGTTAATTATTAAGTCGATCCAAGCCTTGCATTATTCCCCAGTGATTATATGATTAAAACAACAAATAAATGTTGGTATTTGGAAGAAAATGATGAAGCAACACGGCGTAATATTTGATCTAAAATGTGATGGCAGTCATTTGGATGGTTCTAAAACACAAAAACCAAGATTCAGAGAGAGTCTTTGATGAGAAACTGCATCTAAATGACGCAAAAAGAAGTCGTGTTATGAAAATTGAAGTTAAGAAAAGTGATGTTACAACAAAAAAAGATGTGACGAAAAGTGACGGGACAAAATATGACGAAATGAAACGTGGCCGGGCAAAAAGTGAAGCTATAAAATGTGACGAAATCAGCAAACTTTCGGTATTTATGATGGAGACACGGATAAAAGAATAAAAACCATGAAGATAAATAAAGATTTGACAGTTTGGACTTTATTTTAACACTTGCTACAAAACAGATGCAGAAACAGAAATGGCTCTTGTGTTGTTTAAGCTTTTCGTCTTAATAATAAAGCTTCACCCGATTAAAAACAAATCTCTTTATGTCAAAGAAGATTACATTTTGTGATATTTTGTTCCAGCTGTTTGTTGTTCATACATTCTCACTGTATTATTAGTTTTATTATGTTTTATTGTCCAGCGAACCTCAGTCAAAACAGTGTCGCTTTAATCATTAAAACCTACACAGCGACTAATGATGGTTGTGATAAAATAAAAACCCTCCATTGACTCACAGAACAGATTAGAGAGGCATTCCTAATGAGATTATTCCAGATTAGATGGAGTTTAAGGTTTTCAAAATGCCTCAAACTCACAAACAACATGTGGCCAAAGATTTCTAAATAAAAGAGGAGTTTATGGAGGTTTCTTTCTGTGATTTACTAAAGCTCTACGTGTCTCCGGGGAGGACACAGTCAGGACTGTCTGTGTCTCCGTCTGTTCGGCCTTTATTCTCTCAGTCAAAGCTGCACATGTTCTCACTGCAAATCAAGCTTCTGTAAAAGCTGCTTTGTGTTTCCAGAAAGAAATCCTGGGAAAATCGGGAGAGGCAAACTTTCCTGAGGACAAGTCATTATTTTTAATTATACATTAACGACTCTATCTGAAAAGGTTATTTGGTAAAATACTATGGTCGCTTTTGTGGATGGAGTAGGACAACATTTAAATTTATGGACACACAAAGCTTGTTTTTGTGTTGTTTCAAGTCTGTTTGAGGGCTTTTTAAATCTGAACCAAGGCCTGAAACAAAGAGGATCGTTTTGTTTGGATCAGATTAGTTTGATTTCTGTTCTTTCAAGTTTTAACAAAGAGGTATTTATAAGTACTAGCTGAATTAATACATATACGTAAAAGAAATGGTAAAAGTAATAACCACTGCTTTAATGTAATGTCTAAAGTTAACCACTGACTCACCACTTGTTGCTGGTATTTGGTCAAACTAAACTTAACAATAGGTACACTGCATTGTTTACTTATATTAGTCATTAATTAATAATATACACACTTTATATTTTGATATTGTATATATGTAATGCAGCAGGTCTTTCCACATTCATTAATAAAAGGATATTGTGACTGTATTGTTTCAAGTTTTATTTATTTATTTATTTATTTATTTATTTATTTATTTATTTATTTATTTATTTATTTATTTATTTATTTATTTATTTATTTATTTATTTATTTATTTATTTATTTATTTATTTATTTATTTATTTATTTATTTGACAGGGACAGTGTACATTAAATAGCATTGCTGCAAATGCACCAGAATTAGCCAAAAGGCTATTTTCCATCCGTTGTCCCTGGACAGATGGTAAAATTCTCTCCCTAAAAACAACAGTAAAAATATTATACAAACAATAATACAGATATAAAAGAGCAGATATAAAAGAGCAGTAAATATAGATATAACAATCTGTTGAACAAAGTGTACAGGTAAAAAAGCGTAAAATCTCAACAGTTATTCAACAATATTTAACATTTGATACTAGACAGCAGACACACAAGTGGCAGCATTTTTCTGTTGGGGGTGGTCATTAATATTACTAATGCTGACATGTCTGATGTGTTATGAACCAGTTTTTTATCAAAGCGCGTTTTATCTTCATGTAGGATTTGTTGCTTTAACGACTTTAATGTAAACAGATCTGACTTTAACAGTCTTTAATGAGGAAGCACAGGTCCAAAAACTGCACTGAATAAACTCAATACCTTATCTCTTGTCTTCTGTTCCCAAAATGCACATACAGCTCAAAAATGTATCCAAAAGTGATGTCTACAGTAAAAGAGACGGTGTTATTCTCTTATTTTTTCCAGTGATCATAATTATTCACTGTTTTGATCAGACTTATTTGTGTCCACTTTTATTATACGACACACAGAATGGTGTAAACACTAAAAAGTGCAGTGTAACGTGAGTTTTGAGTGTTTTCACACGCAGCAAATTCACAGTTTCCAGCAAAATGAAGCAATCAGAGTGTCATTATAACACATTGTCCTCCGTCGTTCTGCTCTTACGCTCCAGATTCTTGATGTGATCAGATCTGGGAAATGACAGCAGGGCGTTTTGAGTCATGGTTGTGTCCTGACTCAGTGAGTGGGATGTTTGCACACGAAGCCCTTATCAAACACAGCGCCCGGGACCTTGTTCAGATAAATATCCCGCCGTGCGCAGTGGCCTCTCATTCTCCATTAAGGCCAGAGCCCCAGTGGGGTCCAGAGCAGCATGGCACCTTCTCTTCTCAGAACCACAGCGGGACTCCTCTTCCTCCTCTCCTCAGTATCAGCGGTAAGTCCCCCCACATCGGTTCACTGTTTTCTTTTACTGAACATCTAAACAGTTTGATATGTTTTGTGCAGCAAATAAGAGGAGACAGCCTGGCATCGTGCTCCCCGAATGACGGCTTTGTAAGTACAAGTCAACTTACAATTATGTTTTAAATCACTTAATTGGCCCAAAAAAAGGTTTAAAAGCAATTCAACCCAAAATAAAGGACGATTACCTTTGGTTTATTGTGTTTAGGGAAAGTACTGCCCGACCACATGTGGAGTTGCTGACTACTTATTCAGATATTTACCAGCGGTGGGTCAAGATCTGGAAAAAATGGAAAGAGACCTGGAATTGATCGCCAATTTAACCCTGGAATCAGAGGAAAAAGTGGTGTACATGAAAGACTCTGCTACGTCGGCTCAGAAGAGCTCACAGTCAGGTAACGGTTTCACCTTGAACACCAAACGCACCGTCGTCAAAGCTAATGTATTCATATCGTCGGGTTTTTATTTCAGAGAGTTACATCAAGAAATCTGCCAGTATGTTGGACGACGTCCTTCGATTTGAAAAGACCATCTTTGCACAAGAACAGCAAATATTGTAAGTTTCAATGTACACTGGAATGGTGTGTTCAGGTGGACTTGTTTTTGTCAGCGCTGCTCAGACGCCCACACGGTCAGGTCCGAGCCCACGCACTGCAAACAAATGTGGACTGTCTGAGGGTTACACACAGACCTCACATGAACATACTCCTCTGAATGTTACATAAATATTAGGAAGCTTTTGTCTTTGCTGTCGTTGAGGTTTCAGTCCATTTTTAGTCCAGAAATCAGACACAATCAGTTTTTATTTGTTCAAGTCACAGAGTTTAACTTCGTCACACTAACCTTTTACCTTTAAATTTGGCTTTACATGATGTCACACGAAGAAAGTGGCATCATTTGAACCTTTTTTTGTTTGTTTAGTCGTGATTGGCTCATGGACACTGTTTTTTGTTTGTTTTTTGTTTTGCCGTTTTTGTTAAATAAAAAAAAAAACACACACACAGCATGTAAAAAGTGTGAATATAATGGAATTTTCCACTTTATTTTCTTATTTATATTTTTATATTCTTCTTTTTTTGTTTGTTTGTTTGTTTGTTTGTTTGTTTGTTTGCATTGCGTCAGCGTTTCTGTAAACATAACCTAGAAACATTTACCTTAAAAAAATATCTTATCTTTCTGGACGGATGTCAAGGGAGTGGTTGGGACATAAAATCATTATTGGCTTTGATTGTTTTTTGTGAACTTTACTTTTATTTTTTACATTTTATTTTCCAGAAATTGCAGAAAATGAAAATCTAACACTAACTCTTTAAAAAATGTATAATGTATTCATCCACTTTAACATTTCTTTAAACATTACCCAGAAACTTTAGAGTTCAAAAATAGTATCAGCTCTAAAAATGACCAGACAATGTAAATAAATCTCTACTTTGTCGTTTCTAGAGAACTGCAGAATGCGCTTGTGTCGAACCAGAAGAGGATGGTGGAGCTGGAAAAACTGTCCGCTCAGCTCAAGCAGAAGTGTCAAGAACCGTGCCAAGACTCTGTCGTAATCCAGCCCACCACTGGAACAGGTAATACCCCCGAAAAAGAACAACAACACCAAACGATGACCCTCTGACCGTTCCCGTTTCACAAACTCTTTCTCAATCTCGTCTCATCTCAAATCTAACCTTGGCTCGTGTTTAGTTAAAGGCTTAAATCAATATTCCGCTCGGCTGCAAAGTAAACTTTCTACTTTTAAATGGTTAAATATGACCTGATTTCGAATTGTGTCTCTCCGTTTTAGTTACTGATTTATTTTGATGTCTGTTTTTGTGGTTAGATTGTCAGGACGTGGCTAACAAAGGCGCCACCTCCAGCGGCCTGTACTACATCAAACCGGCCACAGCCACCGAACAGTTCCTGGTTTACTGCGAGATCGACAGCTTCGGACGCGGTTTCACCGTGATACAAAGGGTACCGCAACACCCGCGAAGAACTGTCGAAGAACTACACCTAACGCTTCCAGAGTTGTGTTGAGATTTGTGGTGTTTTGTGTTCAGAGGCGAGACGGCAGCTTGGATTTCAACAAGAACTGGGTCCAGTTCAAGAACGGCTTCGGTCATCTCTCTCCGGACGACACCACGGAGTTCTGGCTCGGAAACGAGAAGATCCACTGGTTGACTGTCGGCTCAACGGTCCCCACGGTGCTGCGGATAGAGCTCGTTGACTGGGAGGGCAAGAAAAAGTACGTTTGAGAACACGTTACGTAAGACCGGAGCGAAGGGAGTTGCTAAAAGAGTAAACATGACCCTCCATTTGATACAGGGTCAAACGACAGGAGGCAATCTTTTCTCATAATCGGTCAAAATCCCTTCCACTTTCATCAAACAAAGTAAAAGTCAATGATTACAGGGCACAAGTGTGGACTTAAGTCACAAATTTGACGACTTCTGACTTGATAAAATGTAAAAAGACTTGTAACTGGACTTGGACTTGACCCAAAGACTCGAGACTTCACTTGGACTTGAGTCTCTGAAAAGACTTGATGCTTCTCCCAAAGATTAAAAGAAAAGTTTGCAAATTTTCTTAAATAGTTTGACAGAAAACACAGAGACGCTGCCTTCAAATGCTCTCTGTAAAACTCAGCGCTACAGGGCTTTACAAACAAAAGCTAAAAAGCAGCCACACATTGAAAATCACTGAAAAACACAGAAAAAATCATTATGACAATACTTTTTTAACTAAATATTCTATACAAATACAAGCACTTGTCGATATAATTATTTTTTATTTATTTTTTTAATATATACAGATTTAAAAGTTTACATCGTTTACTTTTAACTAGGGCTGGTAAAATTACCACTTTAACTTTTTGCGTAAATTTTTTCTGTATGTGTGATTTGCAAAGATTAAT
This sequence comes from Rhyacichthys aspro, assembly GCA_036850595.1. Taxonomy (NCBI): domain Eukaryota; kingdom Metazoa; phylum Chordata; class Actinopteri; order Gobiiformes; family Rhyacichthyidae; genus Rhyacichthys; species Rhyacichthys aspro. The sequence goes on along the minus strand of CM072148.1, from coordinate 3,021,209 downwards.
TTAATTATCACCGTAGTAATTCATGGTTAATGTAATTACACAAGTTTACACAAATTGACGTTTCAAATAGTCAGAGTGAACGTGAACGTGTTAATGCACTTTAAGATAGTGTATTTTATAAAGGTTTCTCACTTAAGTTATTTGTCAAATCATGTCAAAGTGACTCATTTTGTTTTGAATCTGAACAATCCAAAATTAATACTTTTCTGTAAAACTAATCACAATTTAAATGCTATACAAAAATTTAAGTTAAATAATTCAAAATAAAGTAATGAAATAATTATATTTAATAAAAATAAAATAATCAAATAAAACAATAAATAAGTACTTTTAAAAAATTGATTTAAATCCTTAATTTTAACATAGTATTAATGTTGAAAAGACTCGAAAGGACTTGAAACCTTGAAGTATAGGACTTTGGATTTGACTTGGACTTGTGAGCTTGAACTTGAGACTTACTTGTGACTTTCAAAACAATGCCTTGGTCCCACCTCCGTTGTAGGGTGTAGGTAGTACCCTTTATACGCCCTAACACCTTGTTTTTCAGGTACGCAGATTACACCATGTTCCGCGTGAACCCGGAGAGCGACATGTACCGTCTGACGTACGGCTACTACCTCGGCGGCGACGCTGGGGACGCTTTCGACGGCTTCGACTTTGGAGACGACCCCAGCGACAAGTTCTTCACGTCCCACAACGGCATGCAGTTCAGCACCTTCGACAAAGACAACGACAAGTACGACGGCAACTGTGCTCAGCAGGACGGGTCCGGCTGGTGGATGAACCGGTGCCACGCGGCGCATTTGAACGGAAAATACTACCAAGGTATGACCCGAGGTGTTCTCAACCTGCAGAGTGTTAGCAAACTGTGAAAAAAACCAGTACTATGGATCCGTAACGTGGGAACAATCCAATAAATGTTAGTATCAAGTGGAAAATGTCATGAGTTCAGGAAAAATAGTTAGCATCATGTCAAATGTTTTGGCTTTGGGTTAATTTTAGCATAATTTACATTTTAGCAGAAACTGTCCAATATAATGTTAGTTTTAGAAGGAAACTGCCCAGTAAATTCAGGTGGGAACTGTCCACAGAGTTTGCATCTGATGGAAAACTACAAGAAAATGTTGTGCATTCAGTGGAAGTGGCCCCCTGGTGGACCGTGATGGTACTGCAAAAAATTAGTTTGAAATCACTTTCACAAGTTTGTACAGTTCACTCAGTCTGGACTGTAATCAGCTCCAGGGCAGGTTTTGAAAGATAAATGAAAATGTTGGGCAGATGTTTATTTTGTGCCTTTGTTTTCTTTATATTTGGGTTGGATTCTGTAAAAGGCCCATGATAAAAGTGTCCGAACAGCATCGGTTCTTGTTAAGCATTTTTATTGAGCGTTTCATAGTCAATAGTCTCTGATGTTTTATGAATAACGTTTTTTTCCGTTTGTCTTATATTTTAACTAGAGTGAAGATTTTAGATGGGTTTATTTCTGATTTTCTGATTTTTAAATTGCTGCAGCACTCTTTACTTCGGAGATGGCTGGTCTAGCAAAATATCAGCATCAAGTGCACACTCTCCAGTTAAATTATTAGCATTACATGATGCTATTTTCCCTATGTCCCTGTTGATGTCAGGTATTGCCACCTATTCGTTCCTGATAAAGTGTAACAGCACCCCTTCACCGCCTCCTTAGCTCCTAGAGAACATCAGGTGGTCATTTCCAAAGCTTACTGTACCAAAAGATGACCTCCCAGTTTGTCCTGTTGTGTTCTAACGAAGAAGAAGCATGTTTAGAGACATTTCTCACCAGCTGACATCTAAAAACTCAACATAACCAAACCTTTAACCCAACTTCAAGCATCTTTCAACATTAATAACTCATTTTAACCACTTCAGGAAACCTCAAAAACCTCAAATACAGCAGGCTCTGTTCAGGAGTGGTGTTAAATCATGTGTGTTTCTTTCCAAACGTGATCTGATTGTGTCCTCCAGGTGGAAAGTACACAGAGAAGGACGCTGGAGAGTACGGCTTCGACAACGGCATCATCTGGGTGACATGGCACGACCGCTGGTACTCCCTCAAAGAGACCACCATGAAGCTGATCCCCCTGACCCGCCTCACTGCCACCGGCGGGCAGCAGGGCGGCATGAAAGAGTTCGGAGGACTGGGACCTTAAAACCACGTGAATACTACAGCAATAAACGTTTCTTTTATGAAATTATAGCATGAATCCAAAATGTCTTCCTTAGCTAATGTGGGTATCGCAGCAGAAGATAAAGTTCTCACTCTCCTTTTCTTTTTCATTGTTGCTTGAGCACTAAATCCTTGTCAAGCGAGGTTTCTCATTATTAAAAGATTTCCCGTCGTGGGATAAACGATTAAATGAATGTTTTGAATCGAGATGGAAAATGTTGTAAAGGTCTGTAAAACACTGTAAAAGGAAATATAAAGAAGGTTGGAAATTTTTGTCCATTTGTTCCTTTGTCTTTTTTTCTTACTCCTTAAATACTCTGAAGAATTACTGTATTTACTTTTGTTTATTGACCCATATTCCACATACATTTCCAATAAAACAAACCATATAATTAAATAAGAACAGATACATTTTGTAAAGGTTAATTTATTGCCATGTGTGCATTTATTTCATTGTAAAATGTTAAATAAGTGCATTTTAAACGTCTTTATTCTTCTCACAGATCTCTCATTTTCCAAAACAACCTTCAGAAATAGCCTTTAATAATCCTCCATCAATGAAACATCAATGCTACTTGAAATCGCTGCATAATGGACATGACTGTAGTATGAACAAATAACAACAGAGCTCTCTCTTTCTGGTCAGTGCTGTTGAAACATGGCTAACATTGTTTTACCTGATGCAGTAAACAGACATTTCTTTTGGGTAACACAGGCTCTGTTCTGAAATACTTTGTTCCAGCCTTGTGTTTTTGAAAAGAACATTGTTTCTCTTCGCCGTCTCACAGAGCGTCTATGTCTAGGGTTCTCTTTAATACAAGGACTATGTATTTAATTGTGTGCCTTCGCGGAGTTAGTGCTTAATCAGATGAAGAGCTTTCTGATTAATGAGTGATCTGAGGACCTTTCAGGGAAATTAACTGTGAGGCCTGAGCAAAGCTGAAGGAACATTAATTTGTGTTATAAGTGAAGACACACTGTTCGTCCAACTCCAGCTCCCTCGGAAATGAATAAATGAAAAAGCAAAAGCCCGGATTAATGCTCAAAGCACTTCCAAAGGACACTCGAAAACAATTCAGCTGCTGTTCTAAAAGCCTTTAATTAAATAATTAAACTCTGGGGCTGTTTCCCACTAGAGAAACCTCTTTGAGATTCTCTTTTAAAAGTTTTTATTGATTGATGCCTTATGCTCATCATATTTAATCAACCTCTTTGAAAACAGATGTCGAAAACAAATGTCAGCTGTAGGTTTGAGTTTATACAAGTCTTGAACTGCATTTGCAAAGTTTACCTCCAAATTCTTTTTGATCAAAGTGCACATAATATATATTTATAGTGTGCAACATAGTAAATAAAGGAAGTTATAATTGGCCTGACAAAGCTGTAATGACCTCGGATTCAAACCAACACCATTGAACCTTCGATGTATCTGTATCATAAAACGTAATGGTACAATGAACTATACTAATAGTAATAAATACCTCAAGAGTAATACTAAATCTGTAAAAAAAATGAAGCATTCCCCCAAATCTACAGAGAAAAGCCTGTAAACAGAGCCTTCACCAAGTAGGTCAGACTTTTGTCATTTAATCCTGACCTGGAAGCCTGGAACATGCCCCAGAAACAATGGTGGACTGTGGAACTTTATATTATACAGACCTACATACCTTCATGACATCATAAATAGATTGTCAAAGACATTTCAAAGGAATAATAGACATGATAGACTAACAGAAAGAAACAGATAAGGTGTATTAATGATGAGTCGATGCACATTGATGACTACAAAAAAAAATAAACCTTTTATTTATATACTTGTGCCTTTTCTTCAGAATTATGTGATTATTTATTTAGAAAGACCTGACAAAATGTTTGTGCTTATACTAAAAATGTAATAATTCTAATTGTTCTAACAATACTAAAAATATTAATACTACCACTACTAATAATAATAATAATCATATTTTTTTCTGCAAATATAAAATATCAGCCAATATTTTCGACACCTCGGGGCCCTGGTCATCATCTCCCTGAGTTTTCTGGGGTTAAACTTCTTGTATTGAATTGTATTTCTCTTACTCATCTGTAGAGGGCGCGCCTAAGCAAACATCCGCGTTTAGCAACCTTCACTTCCGGGCTTCAGCTGTCCACTTCCGGTGCATCCATATTGTGGCGATGGTCGTGCTTTTCGGCTTTTGATATTACTTACTGTGCCTATTTTTGGTTTACGCTGAAAAAAACGTCGATTATATCAATTTGGGGACTTTATTGGATTAATTTACAGCAAAATGGCGGAGGTAAGTAATGTTTGTGCGGTTTCTGTAAATCGTTTGGAGGCTTTTTCTTTGCTCCCGCTCAGTCGCTAAGTCTTATGGAGAACGTAATGCGTGCGATACAGCTTTGTACTTGTTGTGGAGTGGGTTTAGTTACTAAGATCAGAAGATACTCTAGTTATGAGCTTCATGTGGACTTGTTTTTATGTGAATCGTCACTTTAGTATTGTTTTCTCTCCAAACAGGACGTCCAGAAGCACTCGGTCCACACGCTGGTGTTTAGGTCTCTGAAAAGGAGCCACGACATGTTTGTGTCTGATCAGGCCAAACCCCTTTCTGCAGATGAACATAGGTAAAGTCAGTAATAGTAGTCAGTTGTTGTAGTAACATTTGTGAAATAACAGGTAGAATTTGAATAAAGACACATTACAGTACTTTATTATGAGATGTTAATTAGTATGATGTCTTCTACAGTCACAAACTGAAGATGGCGGTGAAGTTGAAGGCGGACTACAATGCAGTTTTACACATGCCTGTCCTGAAAGAAGGGAAAGACAGAGTCCCGATGATGTCTGGTGGTCTCTCAGTTTCTCAGGGCTACGGACAGACAGGTAAGGCACTATTACACTGAGTGAGTGATACAGTACAGGTTGGTACGGCACAGTTTGGTTCAGGTCTGCTAGAGAAGAAGAAAGAGAGTCCTTTTTGGGTCTCATTAATGACTGTGTGTTTTTAGTTCACAGCTAAAAGTACTTAAGGTTAACAGTAAATCAATCAGAGGCAGATCCTCTGTGGACTTTAGGGTAAACCTTGGTAATAAGCACTTATTTTAACTATGTGGCTTCAAAATTAATTTTTTTATGTGTAAATGTTACTAAAAATGCTATTATTAAACATCTTAAACATCATTAGTGTAGATTGAAGACAAATGTGGCGACAGCTGACATTCATTTCTTGAGGGTTTAGTCTGTTTTTTGGAATAACTTTGTTTCCCTGCAATGAAAACTGACCCATAACCATACTATAATGCGTGATAATACTTGCTCTGTGTCATCTCTGTATAATTACACAATACTCTGTTATAATATTCATCAGAGTACATATTATAATTTGTAGTTCTTTTATGATTAATGTGTTCAATGGGGATATATTCTCATCAGCTCAAACCTCTCTGTTCTCCAGGTGAAGAAGCAGAGTACCTGATCACCGGGACGCACGCGTACCCCTCAGGACCTGGTGAGGATTTACTAGAACCATTAGTGCAGCCGCTGGCTCCTTGATTAAATCTCAGTAACTCTCATAAATGTGTTCTGTTCGTCAGGTGTGGCTCTGACCTCTGACACGAAGCTCCACAGAAATCCCAGTGAAGCAGGAGTGCAGTCTGTGGCTCTGGCTCTGCCCCCTTCTATGGCCCGGTAAACATTATTATATTTACTTAAACATTTCACATGAACGTTTTTATGTGGAGGAAGGTTTACACATTGTCTTTATTAGATTAAATCTTCTAGAACCTTCTGTCCATTTGTCTTTTCTTTAATCTTTTGTGCATTTACAGACAGGAGGCCAGTCGTACAGCAGCGAGTGTGGCAGAAATCCATCGACACATCGGAGGAGACAGGAGTGTCGTAAGTTCCAGTGTTTTTCTAAATGTCTTTTTTGAGTTGTTTACAAAAGATTACAACAAATACTGTTTCTTTCTGAAGGCACTTTTAGAGGGAGGAGGAACCAGAAATTCAGCACTGATAAGAAGAGCCCCAACAATACCCAAACCCCAGTGGCATCCTCCCTGGAAACTGTTTCGGGTAAAGAGCTCTTCTGTCGTAATTTCATGTTTTTTCAGCTGAAACTTGACCGCGGCTGATTGTTTGTGTGACAGGTCATCAGTGGTCATCTGGGCTGGGTGAGGTCCATCGCTGTGGAGCCTGGAAATCAGTGGTTTGTGACCGGATCCGCCGACAGGACCATAAAGGTAACGTTTATTAGGCCTGAGTATGAACTGATAATCGCAACCCCTTACTGAGTGTAATATGAATGAATCTGGACTGTTCAGATTTGGGACCTGGCCAGCGGTAAGCTGAAGCTGTCCCTCACGGGTCACATCAGTACAGTGAGAGGTGTGGCCGTCAGCAGTCGCAGCCCGTACCTGTTTTCCTGTGGAGAGGACAAGCAGGTCAAATGTTGGGATCTGGAGTACAACAAGGTAAGACATTTCAACAATAGGTACTAGCTTAGGTTAGCTTACAGCCAAAGAAGCTGGGCCTAAGTGGTTCCATGAAGACTAGTCTGGACTTAGAAACACTGTGGAAAATACATAATGCACAAAATATGTAAAATATAAAGAGATGGACTATAATTTAACATTTTGAATCTTATTTTGTAATTTTTAATTTGCCTAAATGTTGGCTTTCTTGTTTTTTATTTTATTAAAATTTATGAATCTGATAAAACATTAGAGAGACAGCTGTAAAATAAGTGCTTTTCTTCTGTTTGGCTGAGCTTGACCTTTAACCTGCTCTGGACCAGGTCTGAACAGGAACCAGGCCAAAAATTCTAAAATAAATTTCCTGGTGATTGAGTCTGACTTGTGATATTCTTCGTATATGGAACGGAAATCCCAAAGTCTCTCAGTCTGTCTTCATTCTAACCTTGTGAATGTGTTTCTAGGTCATCAGACATTACCACGGACATCTGAGCGCTGTGTACGATTTAGATTTACACCCGACCATCGACGTCCTGGTGACGTGCAGCAGAGACGCTTCAGCCAGGGTGAGCACCTCTCTGTCTTCAGCCATGTTTTAACACAGGCTCCTCAGATGGAGTCAGGGTTATTCCACCTGAACTCTTTCCACATTCGTACATGTCATGAAGAGTCCAGGTGAAGCTGGTAAGAGCGGGGTACACTCCAGATCTCCGTTCATGTTTGGAAGAAGCTGTAAACTCAAACATCTCGGTTGAGATTTAGTTTTCAAACACAGCCCTCATGAACTTTCTTTATTATTTAGTTTATCCCAGTTTTAGACTTTTAAAATGACTTATCAAATGGGTCTGACTGTATGAAATCATCAAAAATATCTTGCTTAACCATTATGGATTTTCTTCAAATTTCCTATGATCAATGTCCATACAACCATTAGTATATGTGCAAAATTTAAAGTTGGTGTCTTTCTTAGTTGGTGAGATATTTAGAGGTCTGTCAGGTGAAAAGCTTTTGCAAAATGACAAAGTTCTAACCGTCATTACCTTTTAACTATTTGTGTCAAAGACTTTCAGACATTGAGTCAATAGTTGATTGTGAAGATGTGGACCTGATTTTTATATTTGGAAACTATACTTCTAAAGGTTAAAGACACAGTGAATTTAACCTTTAGAAGTATAGTTTCCAAATATAAAAATCAGGACAATAAACTGCATGTGTTGACTCTATCGTTTTGTGTTTTGGCAGGTGTGGGACATCAGGACTAAAGCGAACGTCCACACTCTCACGGGCCACACCAACACAGTGGCTACGGTCAGGTGTCAGGCCGCAGAGCCACAGGTCATCACAGGTAAATACCCCTGCTTCTGAATATACCCTCGGTGTTTACTCACGGATGAACTGATCAGAGCGAACGTGTCACAGGAAGTCACGACTCCACCATCCGACTGTGGGATCTGATCGCTGGGAAAACGAGAGCCACTCTGACCAACCACAAGAAGTCTGTGCGTACTCTGGTGATGCATCCCCGGCAGTGAGTATATGTTTACTTCAAATACGTCAGTGTCGTAATGAAATTTGGGTTTGAAAATTGCAAAGTGGTTCACATGTAACTCTGTCACCACAGGGGACTAGACTAACATTTTTCCATTTGTCTTTGGGACTTGTGTCGAAGGAAATAACCCACAACAGAGAGATTTGTTGTTGTTTTTAACATTTTTTCTTTTTATCTGACTGTAAATGCTGCAGGGGAAGCATTTAGCTGCTATTTTTATCAGAGAAAGGCCTTAAAACAAGTAGGACATCATCTTTTAGGCAGAGGATAGGTGTTTCAGATCTGTTCACATTTGTTCCCAAATAATAAATCATTAATCAGACACCGATAATACAGATTACAATGAACCTAAAGAGTCTTTTCATGCAGCAGAAATTCTAAAGATTGTTGTCCACATCAAAAAAATCCACTTGCTCAATCAAAAAAAGTCACATATGCCACCATTTTGACGAATATAAGTATTGTTTAAGTATTTTTAATTGGCATTTGTGATGTTTTCATTCATTTTAGCAGCTTTTAATGATTCATTTTACAGTTTTATTTATTCTTATCTGTTTTGCTGTTCCGTTACACGATGTGGTAAAGCTGAGATCGATAATAAAACAGGGAAAAATAACATATTTCTGTGCGTTTCCAGATACACCTTCGCCTCGGGTTCAGCCGATAACATCAAACAGTGGATGTTCCCTGATGGAAACTTCATCCAGAACCTGTCGGGTCACAACGCCATCATCAACACTCTGGCGGTCAACTCCGACGGCGTGCTCGTGTCTGGAGGTACTCACCATATACTTTTATCTGGATTTATTATTACAGAACGAATAGAAAGACATTAAACGCACCGTTTTCTGTTTGCAGCTGATAACGGGACCATCCACATGTGGGACTGGAGGACGGGGTACAACTTCCAGAGGATCCACGCCGCGGTCCAGCCCGGATCTCTGGACAGCGAGTCGGGAATCTTCGCCTGCGTTTTCGATCATTCAGAGAGCAGACTGATCACGGCCGAGGCGGACAAGACCATTAAAGTTTATAAAGAGGATGACACAGCGGTGAGTTTGACCCCGTCGTTTTAGATCACGCGTGTCAAACTCGAGGCCCGGGGGCTAAATGTGGCCCTTTGCTATGTTTTATGTGGCCCTTCAATGCATTAAGAAGTTTTTTGAACAGGTTTTAGAAGGATTTGAATCAGATTTATTTGATTTGTTTAGGAAATGTTAAGTCAGTTTTTGTACAAAGATATATAAAATCTGTTCAAGTCCCAGTAAAACCTGTTTAAATCTGAGTAAAACCTGTTCAAATCTGTCTAAAACCTGTTTAAATCTGAGTAAAACCTGTTCAAATCTGTCTAAAACCTGTTCAGATCTGAGTAAAACCTGTTTAAATCTGAGTAAAACCTGTTCAAATCCAATTAAGACCTGTTCAAATCCATCTAAAACCTGTTCAAATACGAGTATAACCTGTTTAAATCCAAGTAAAACCTGTTCAAATCCCAGTAAAACCTGTTCAAGTCCATCGAAAACCTGTTCAAATCCATCTAAAACCTGTTCAAATCCATCTAAAACCTGTTCAAATCCCAGTCAAACCTGTTCAAATTTATCTAAAACCTGTTCAAATCCAAGTAAAACCTGTTCAAGTACATCTAAAACCAGTTTAAATCTGAGTAAAACCTGTTCAAATCCATCTAAAACCTGTTCAAATCCAAGTAAAACCAGTTCAAGTACATCTAAAACCAGTTTAAATCCAAGTAAAACCTGTTCAAGTCCATCTAAAACCTGTTCAAATCCATCTAAAACCTGTTTAAATCTGAGTAAAACCTGTTCAAATCTATCTAAAACCATTTTAAATCCAAGTAAAACCTGTTCTAAAGTCAGTTTACTATAAAAGGAAGATATTTATGTCAAAGATAACTTTTGTGAGACTCAAATGAAGATGAAACCTCACTTTCAAAATTTAATAAAAGCTTCCCAAGTGTCACCATCTTCGGCCCCTGAAAGGATTCTTATGAACTATCGCGGCCCCTCACCATTTTGAGTTTGACACCACTGTTTTAGACCAATTCAGATTTAAGTCAACACTATTCAACAACAACTCTTCTTTTCTCTTTTACAGACTGAAGAAAGCCATCCAGTCAATTGGAAACCAGAAATCCTCAAGAGGAAACGATTCTAATCATTTTATTCGTCTTATTCATTTGTTTGTTGTAATACAGATACACATTTTCTGTCACTAAGAGCAGTCGAAATCAGTCTAAAAACCATTTGCAGTCCTCATCGTACGACTCTAGTCCTACAAAGCAGCCATCTTGGATCGCTAAGAACCGCCCCGAGTGTTTGTTCTTGATAACGACCGCTCTGTGCCGGCTCTGGTCCGACCGGTCCGCCAACAGCAGCCACTCTTCAGACGGACCGGACTCGGAGAAAACCCGCTCCGTTCTGGGGTCAAAACCTGCAGCGAGACACAAAATACGCCCTTTGTCTGAATAAAAAAACATGTATTTGCCTTTTGTACATAAACATCCCATCCCAAACGTCCCATTTCTGGCTCGATATGTCCTGATAATTTTGTCCCATTAATAAAGACCAGTTTTTCACATTTTTGAGTTTGGTTTCTTACCGAGGAACCTGTTGGTCGCCACGTTGCTGTAGAATTTGCAGCCGTCTCCTTTGATTTCCTCCCAGTAACAGTGAGGCCCGGCTGTTTCCGTCAGATCGACTCTAATTCTAGAGTCTGTGTCCGAGAGCTGCTCACCTGAGACAGAGAATTGTTGAGCTAAATATTACAAAAACAAATCATTTTTAGCGTTAAAGATTGTTTATCAGACGCAGAGAGGATGGGCGGAACAGTTTGAACCAGGATTCTTTGGTAAAGTTTAAAGTAAAATTGAACAACCACTGACATTTTGCTGATTTTTCTAATATTTATTTAAGAATTTAGCTTTGTTCAAGTCGTAAAAGCCTGATTTCATAAGCGCTAATACTTCTACCTGTGTCACAGATGTAGAGCTTCGTCAGAGCGTGACAAAACCCTCGTCCCGGTTTCTTTTTCAGCTGCTTTTTCGGGCCTTCATCTTCTTCTCCTTCGACTGTGAGAAGGTGACCGACGTTGACCAAGAGCTCGTCCTCCAGAGCCTTCAGGCCCGCCTCAAACCTCTCCTCGTCCGCGTGTGCGTTCCTGAAAATCATCCGTAACGTTTCTAAACCGTTCACCTCCGACTACACTCCCGTTTTTATTTGCGGTCTCACCTGAAGTCCACCCAGAGCAGTCGGGCCGTGATCAGTCCCAGCCACTCGCTCGGCTCCCAGTTGTTGCTGAGCATAACGGGGACGACCGGGACCTCTCTGCTGTCGGCGTAGTTCAGCTCCTTCTTGCAGCTTCGGGACGCCTGATACGCTGGAGTCATGAAGGGACAGATGACCAGGGCCTGCTCCACTCCGGCGGCCATCCTCAAACACAACACAATAAACCGTTAAAAATAAAAGTGTAGAGGGGTAATTATGACCAAACCAGGCCTACTTTCACTGGTTTTCTTCACTAGTTACTTTTCCACTCTGCATTTAGTTTTAAATGTAGATCCGGGACATAAACCTTTAAATAAAACTCTCTTGTTCTACTGCTTTAGGTTCCCAGAGGACTCTATCTCTCCTTCTGAATATATTCTTGTCTTTCTTCTCCTCTAATTCTATTTATATTTATTTTTATTAAGGCTTGTCTTCAGGAGTCTTTTTGCTTCCAGTCTTTCGGGATCGTCGTGTTTACATCTGCTCCTCCATCTACATCTTTTCATTTGTCATATTTTCACCTTGATATTTCTGCTTTTATTACTAATAACAAAACACAACACACAAAAAACAAGAACTATACAATGACAAGAGGGTTTAAGTTAATGTAAGATTATGTCATTTCCAAATACATTTAACCTGCACTTACTAAACCTACACCAACACTTGTCTTGTCCATATAATATTAAGCATGATTGATTTTAGCATTCTTTTTTATCTATTACACAATATTATTTTATTTCAACCAGCCATGTTCAGTGTCCATTAAAAGCAGTAAATATTGGTGGCAAATAAAACTTAAAAGATATGGCAGCTGCTCGAAAATATTGGACATAAAAGTGGCATTATGCTCCACATTTTTATTTGGTTTTGTTCCTGTGCACTCACGAATCATTAATGTTCCCGGTCACTCCTCCTTCTATGTCCATCCAAACTGGAAGCCCATCGTCTCTGAGTCTGTCGAATATTCTCTTGACCAGAGCCTGGTCGTCCCACTGGTACGAGAGCATGATGTGGGACGGCATTTTCCTCTCCTTTAAAAGAAAGATCCAGACTAAACCTGCTGTGGACTTTCACTCTCCACAAACACAGGCCTGTGTCTCTGCTGCCTGGTTACTCCAGGGTCTGGTTACATGAGTTACTGGGTTACAGGGTCTGGTTGGACCGGGACGGGGGCTTCCCTTCAGCTCCAGGGACAGACTCCACTGAATACAGCCATTATTGATCAGAGGTAACTCATAAATTAATATCATCAATCCATTTCTGTTACATTTACTTGGATTATTTTATTGGACACAAATCAACCCATTACAATCTCACAAAACTAAAAATACAAAGCTTTAAGTAAACATCAAAAGAAAGTGCAGTCTCGTGGCACCCTTCAAATAATGAACTAAGTGACACGTAAAGTTGAAGTGTGTAGTTTACGGAGGCCAATTCCACACCTGAACACATCTTTTAGAAGGTCTGAGTAGCTACGGTAGCCCTGCAGGGACATGCTGTGTGGCCAGTGAGCAGTGGAGGAGTAGTTTATAAATGACAAACACCTTGAGGCAAGAGCGTGTGTTCAAAAAGAGTCACCAGAGCAGTTTGTCCCGTCTGGGCACCTGTAGGAACATAGTTTACAATTTTATATTTTACATAATGCACTTTGTGATTTATTTAAACATTAGTAATGTAGAAACTAGGTTTATTATACGTTTGTTATAATTGTTATACCATATGTAGTATGCTATGTTATTATTAGATTCATTTATATTAATGTATTTTAAATGTATTATATATTATTTGAGAGATTTATTAGTAGTTGCATTACTAGCTCTAGTGTTTTTTGTTTTTTTGTGTTTTACATATTATTCATATTTTATGTCTATACTATTCTTATACTGATTTAACATAACATTCTGCCCTTGACTCGTAACACAAGATGTATGTATTTTAATACATTTTGATATTTATAAACTATTCTTTTCTAAACTCTTTTTAATATTTACGGGAATGTCAATAACTACTTTGACCAATAGAGGGCGCTAGGATCACCAATATCTGATACATCCAACTCTTATTTAGTCAGGTTAGTCTTGATAATATTTCACTTTAAAATGACTTTTCAAGAGCGATAAAGGTAATTAAACTCTCCTAAAAATCTAACGCCGTTTCTTTTTGACTTTTCTTCTTCTTGAAGGCACGCGCCTGTAGATCAGAGGCGCCGACCCTGGTCACGTGGCGGTAATCTGTCGGCCTAATTAAATCTGAAGCAATCAGGGCCACAGATGGCGCGTGTCAGCGTGGGACGGGCCTCCTGTGCGCGCGCTCTGTGGATTTACGCACTGCGTTATGGACGCGTCTGAGGAGGCTGTGTAGCGCTTTTACGCACGAGGACTGTGGACTTTATGGGAATATGTGCTGGATTTTACTGGTGTTACCATTTAAACTGTCCATGATGCCTTCAGGGGCCTTCAGGTGTAAACTCAACAGGTACGAATATCCTTTTTTTTCTTTATAATTGCTCTTTTAAACAAGAACTTTGGGGAAAATGTGTTATAATTTGTACAATTTGCTGTTTACAACACTCTGAAGAAGTTCTGTCTAATATATTTTGGAATATAGCTTAATAATAAAGGTTTAACAGTGCACTGAAACCTTTAAAACAAATGTAAATTGCACAGCCTCAACTGGTGATTTATTGTAAAGTGACGCAAAATGTGCAGGAATCATTGTAGCAGCTGTTAAAGGAGCAATAATTATCTGATTCTTGCTTTCTTTTTGACATTTTTTGCATTTGTTGTTAACCAAAGCAGTAATATATCCACTCAAACCAGACACTGACAACAAACCTAACCTACTGAGCTACCAGACGTCCATGTGGCTACTGTAGAGTCCAACCCATTGGATAAACAAGGGGACGAGTTTCCAGAAAATGGATTCTCTTTTGTTGTAAAGCCCTGAGATTTGGACAGATCTGTAACTGACAACACTCCACAGTAAAGCTGGGTCGAATATATGTCACTTAAGTCTTTGTAAAATGTAAAATATCAAGTTATAAATGTCATTCAATCAATTAATAGCATTTTATTTGGAAGTCTGTGCAATAATCTGTACAATAACACCTTTTATCAGTGGTTAGAATGCACACTTTCCATTGCAGTCACTCAACATAATCAGTTCTATAGGACACTGCATTATGTTTATTATTGTGTATTTAATGAATGCACATTTACAATTTAAATTTAAAGGTGCAGTGTGTAGTTTCCGTCAGAATCCAGTCTTAACATTTCAGATTTTATTTTCTCATCTCACACCTTTACTTTCCGTTTCCTGTGGGGATCTACGGTGGCTCTGCAGGGACACGCTGTTGTCTATGAACAAACCCAGTGGAAAAAGGAAGAAAAGTGATTTAATTTTGAAAATATAGAAACAAAAAAATTAGCCTTAAGCTTCCAGCAAAAAGAAACATGAGCGTGCAAACTGTGTGTTTTGTGCTATTTTTCTTTTTTTACAGGTTTAGATTCATTTGAACCTTGATTATATTAAATAAGTCACTCAATATTATTTTAATACAGCAATTTTATGGCACTTTATACATTACATATAACAATATCTAAGTTTATAAGAGTTTATACAATCCTTTCTTCTCTTAATTCCAGCTCAAACTCTGTGTAAAGGAGGAATGGCTCGGATCTTACTTCTACTTCCCACACTTTGGCTCCTGTCCTCTCCGTCTCTGGGACAGGTTTTTAACTTGACTCTGTCCGTTAAAGAAGGTCTACCGTCCGGGACCATCGTCGGAGACCTGGGCGCGGTCCTGAGCCGCCCCAGCACCGGGTTTTTCATCTCAGAAAGCAGGGACTCGTACGTTTTCAGAGATCTGGAGATCGACGCCGACACCGGGATCATTTCTACGGCCGTCGTCCTGGATCGAGAGACCAGGGATCGGTATGAGTTCGTGGCGGCGACTCTGAGCGGGGAGATGATCCGGGTGAGGATTGAGGTGAAAGATGTGAACGATCATTCTCCCAAGTTCCCTTCAGAGGAGCTGGACTTGGTGGTTTCGGAGTTGAGCCCAATCGGAAGCCGGTTTAAACTGGACGGAGCCAAAGACCAAGACGTGGGAGAGTTTGGGATTCAGGGATACCGGATTAGGCAAGGAAACATGGCCGACCTGTTCGAACTGGACCACAGAACCGGTCTAGACACTCCTCACAGTCTGTATCTAGTCCTGAAAACCAGACTAGACCGAGAATCTCAAGACTTCTATTTATTAACTGTTGATGCGTTTGACGGTGGAGTTCCTTCTAAAACCGGGACGCTCCAGGTGAGAATCCACATCCAGGACGAGAACGACAACCCGCCGGTGTTCAATCAGACCGAGTACCACGCCTCGGTCCCGGAGGACGCCCCGGTCCGGTCCGTGGTCTGCCGGGTCCACGCCACAGACCTGGATCTGGCAGAGAACGGAAGAGTCACTTATGAAATAAAGAGTAATCCCAGTGAAGTCTTCTACATGAACGAATCCACTGGAGTCATCTACATCAACAAACCTCTGGATTATGAGACGCAGACCTATCACGAGCTGATCGTTATCGCCAGGTACGACCCAAAAACAAAGAGAATACACTTAGAAATCATAATATCATGAAAAATAGTGTTTAGGCACAGATTTGATGCATGGTTTAATAAAACAACAAGCTACATTGGCCCATGTTGATTATGTTAAGTTGAAAATTTGTCAATCTCAGTTTCCAGGTTCTTTTTTCCAACTTGAGCAGATGTTCAGTAATAAAGCATTAGAATATTCTCACAAAAACAGTAAAACTTTAATGGCTCTTTAATGTAAGGCTGAGTTATATGGCCAAAAAATTAAATCTCAGGGTTTTTTTTCCATTTTTGCCAACAATTTACTTTTTTTTGTCTTGTTACTGACTTAAAAAGGTTATTCAAATGTATTTTTTTATTTATTTATTCATTTATTTATTTTGCCAACATAAAACAACAACAACAAAGCAGCAACAGCAGTTTATTAACCCTCAGAGTGAATAAAATAGTTTACGTCAGATACTTTTTAGATTTTGCCCTCTCAGTCTTCATAGACCAGATCTAATATAATTTCCACTGCACAAAACCTTGACATTAAGACATTAAAAGGGCTCTGACCTTGTGGCTATTTATTAAATTAAAACCTTTTCTATATGTTTTTATCTAATGCAATGATTATTTAGTCACAAAGAATAGAATTTATTTGCAGGCTTTATATTTTTAAAAAAGGGCAGATTAATGTGGTCAACAACATTTCAGTGTCTGCTAAAAAAGCTGAATAAGTTTAATTGCCAACTTTTCCATTCTATAAAAATAAATAGTTGGGAGGGCTTGGACAGACACAGGCTGTGAAGGGAAGGGATTCCAGACCCATTTCACTTTACTGGCCAGGGTACTATTGAAGTGCCATTTTAAAAGAGTAAAATTCGAAGTTGTTCAGATCATTCAACAAAATATAGAATAAATAAATGTAACACAACTATATATTTTCACATCTGTATCACAATCTTCTGCCGATGTGATGTAAATACTCTCTGTACGTCTTCTTCAGGGACAGCGGGGCCCAGCCGGAGTCCAGCAGCGCTTTTGTGGGGATCAGAGTCCTGAACGTGAACGACAACAGCCCGACGGTGAGCGTGCTGTTCCTGAGCGAGTCCGGAGAGGCCGTCGTGTCCGAGGCCGCCGCCGTGGGCGACTACGTGGCCCGCGTCTCCGTGTCCGACCCCGACTTTGAGCGGGAACGGATCAGCGTGACCCTCGAAGGCGGCGACGGGAAGTTCAGGTTAAAGCAGACGGACGACTTCCTGTTCGCTCTGTGCGTGGACTCGGAGTTAGACCGAGAAGAGAAGGATCTGTACGAGGTCAAAGTCCAGGCCTCGGACGGCGGCGCTCTGAGTTCTGAGGTGGTTCTGCTCCTGAAGGTGACCGACATCAACGACTGTTACCCACAGTTCGACAGAGGCGTCTACACCGTCAGCATCCCGGAGGACGTCCCGCCGGGAAGCTCCCTGCTCCGAGTCCAGGCCCGGGACGAGGACGAGACCGGCCCCAACTCTCTGATCACGTACTCCGTCCTGAAGTCCAACCGGGACGGTCTGGTGAGCGTGGATCCTCGGACGGGCCTGGTCGCCACCGCCGCCCCTCTGGACCGGGAGACTCGGGCCGAGCTCCGGTTCCTGGTGGTGGCCTCGGATTCGGGAGAGCCGGCCCTGTCGTCCACGGCGACCGTCACGGTTCTGCTGCAGGACGTCAACGACAACGAGCCGGTGTTTCAGCAGCAGCTCTACAACGTGAGCCTCCCGGAACACAGCCACGTCCACAGCTGCTTCCTACAGGTGAGGACGCAGAGGAGGAGCAGATTTAAAAATAACGGAGTAATAGTAAAAATGAGTTTAGAAGTTTAGATTCAGTCTGATCCAGGACGGGCTCGGTCATAGGGCTGAATGTGGTGAAAGAACAAAAAAATGATGATTCTGACACTAATTCTGGACCCGGAGAAAACTACCAGAATCTGATTTCTGTCACATGTGAGTTTAGAGTTCAGGTGATTAAAAAAAAGATGTTTTGTTGGCAGTTTATGAAAATCTACAAACACAGTCTTACAGTTTTGAAGGATGTCACAAATCAGATCAATGTCTTACTTAAACTGTGCTTAATAAGACACTCTATCTCAGAACTCTCTACATTTGTTCACTCAGTGTTGATCATCTCTGCCTCGTTCTGGGGTCTCCTCTGACAGTGTTGTTTTCTGATGCACAAAGAGCTCAGTGTCAGTGAGTTCTGATACGACAGACGCCCGGTACCACGCTGCTGCTGACACAAGCCTCAGCGTTTACAATAGACGCTTATTACAAGAATGGAAAAACATGAAGTGGGGCCTTTTAGCAGTTCACCCTCTTTATTTTGTTTCTCCGAGAATGTTTTAATTGTGCGTGTTCAATTCAAGCTGTGATCATCATAGGAGAAGAAATTGAAATGAAAACAATAAACTTCTCCAAATGTTGCAGTAGTAACTCATTTTGGTCTTCTCTAGCTCTTCTTCTCTGGTTTTCCCTTTTTATCCGTTGAAACAAAATGTTACTATCAAAAGACAACAATGGTTAAAGAAAATGAAGATGAGAAACAGAAACTAAACGACAGATGTTGATTTTACTGTGAGCAGAGAAGACTTGGAAAGTTCTGGGTGTGTCTGGATCAGACTTTGACCCATTTCCTCTGAGCACAGTTCATAAAGTACACTCGATATAAACTTTTATGGCTCCTCAGTGAAGTCTTTATGTGCAAAGGTGGCACATCAAAGCAGGTGTATATACTGCACTTTGGATTTTTACTACACTGACCTCACTTTTTTTACTGAAAGAGAGAGTCCAGTAATGATTCATCAAGTGTTACAATACTCATTACAGAATATTTATTTTGACTTCTGTTTTTAGGATAAAGGCAGATTTACTTAAAAACAAGGATGAACTTTGCATGTTTTCAGCAGAATCTCAACTCGTTTGTTCTAATCTAAAGTAGGATACTGTCTCCTAACTAAATCCTAACTCTTTTCTTCCTTTTCTGTTGATGTTTCCAGGTCGTAGCCTCAGACGCAGACGGGCCTGAGTTCGGGACCCTGCGCTACTCTCTTTCTGACGGCTTCGACCGGACGGACCAGCACCCGCTCTTCCAGATCCACCCTCGGACCGGAGAGCTGTGCGTGTCCCAGGACGTGGACCGAGACTCGGGACACACCGTCTACGACCTCCTGGTGAAGGCTGAAGACCCTGTGAGTGGACCTTACCTCTCATTAAACGTTATATTTACATCTTCAGTGAAATACTCCCGTGTTTGTCTCTCAGGGAGGCCTCAGCGCTCAGACCTACGTTCACATCGAGGTAGACGACCTGAACGATAACGCCCCGCTGTTCGACCCGGACCGCTACACGGTGAGCGTCAGCAGCCACTCTCAGCCCGGGACGGAGATCCTCACGGTCATCGCCACCGACCGAGACTCGGGGCTCTTCGGACAAGTCACCTACGAGATTCTACCCGGAGACATGTCCTCTCTGTTTACTCTGGACAAACAAACAGGTCGGTGCAGTTTTAGGAAGTTAAAAAAATAATAACGCAATGTGCACAGGTATTTCTTACACAAAAATATGGCCAATACTTGAAGAAACAGATCATTTTTACTAAGTTATTAACACTGAGATTAAAACTCCATGAATGAAAATGGCTGATTTGGTTTGGCCTGGAATAAAGTCAAGATTGCCGTTTGGAAAACAGATATATGTCAATACTTTTCACACTTTTCTGTTGGATCTGAACCAAATATGAAGGTGTAAAAGCTCCAGAAGATCAAGGTTTAGAACAAACAGGGTCTAGTCCATTTGTAGGTGAAGAGTTAAACAAAAAAAGAGTTGTTTTATGGTTTTTGTGGCACATTATAACTATTCCACGACGACACTTTGCTAATAATCGTTATAATGATATTAAAGTATTATTAAAGTGTTAATTGTGTTGCATTTGAAGATATTGCTTTAAACAACAGAACTCTAGTGGCTCAACATCAATCTGTTTATTCTTTTTTTCTCTTTTAAAACTGTAAAGTGGCTACACACTCGTCAGGGAAAGTGTGTGAAACCAAAAGGATCTAATGAGTTCAGTTTGAGAGTTTTTGTGGAATCTATTACACTATAAAACCGACTTGTTTTTACCTGTTTTCATCCAGACCTGCAGTGATTGTAGGCCACTCACTAGTTCTCAGTAAGTGGTGTGTCTGGCAGCGCCACTATTTAAGGATCTTACTCTGTAAGTCTCCATGAGATGATTGTTAGTGTCAGAGCTCTGCAGGGAGCCTCAGGACGCCAGACTAACTCTAAATCCCTGTTAAAATCCCCAATGACTAAAAAAGATCTACCTCTTAACACATTTATTTGTTAAGAGTTCAAAACCTATCACACATTTTAATTTATTTACACTCAGTATCATTTTTTGTATTATTTATTTTTGTGTTATGCAGTAAGCTTTTCTATCCAAAATATATATAAGTTCAGCTCCAATATGTACAGCGCAGATTTATATTGCAACAAAGATCATTTTTGGAGGTATCTATTATAGTTTGCACACCTAACTCTCCTCCTTTCTACAGCCTGAGAGCAACTACAGTAGCCCTGGAGGGACATGCTGTTGTCTATGATCAAAACCACTGAAACTAGTCCAACGATGATGAGTTCACCTTAAAACGTTTATGTAAAAACCCAAATGACTTTAGTTCAAACTGTTCTAATGTCAGCGCTTCCCACTTAGATCAAGGAACAGAAACAGGACGTCATTTTTAGACTTTTGGCTACTTATGCTGGGTTTTTTAGACCCTTCTACTGGTGGCATTCTTAAAAATTAAAAAAAGATTTGTGCATTTTGGTAACGAAAGTAGCAGTTTTTGCAAGATTTTGCAGAGGGAGCTCAGGACATTTTTAGTCGACAGAAATTATGGTGTTGTTGACTTTTAGCATTTAGCCTTTAGCTTATGTAGCGCTAATTGCTCCTATAAATAAAACAACTAAATACTGAGCCACTGGCTAATGTTCTCTACCCAGACACTAACATTAAATACATGTTTAAAGTCTAAATGTGTCTTAAAGGTAAGTTTTTTGGGTTTTTTTTTAAGTTATCTTTAACATTATTTTTCCTCCTTTAATGGAAACTGGTATTAGTTGGATTTGAACAGGTTTTAGATGGATTTGTACTGGTTTTAGATGGATTTGAACAGGTTTAAGATCGATTTGAACAGGTTTTAGATGGATTTGTACTTGTTTTAGTCTGATTTGAACAGGTTTTTGTTGGATTTGAACAGCTTTTAGTTGGATTTAATCAGGTTTTAGTTGACTTTAAACAGGTTTTAGATGGATTTGAACAGTTTTGGTTGGATTTGAACAGGTTTTAGTTGGATTTAATCAGGTTTTAGATGGATTTGAACAGTTTTGTTTGGATGTGAACCGGTTTTAGATGGATTTAGACAGGTTAAAGATGGATTTTAACAGGTTTTTGTTGGATTTTTAACAGCTTATAGATGGATTTGAACAGGTTTTTGTTGGATTTGAACAGGTTTTAGTTGGATTTAATCATGTTTTAGTTGGATTTGAACTGGTTTTTGTTGGATTTGAACAGGTTTAAGATGGATTTGTACTGGTTAAGATGGATCTGAACAGTTTTAAGATGGATTTTAACAGGTTTTTGTTGAATTTTAACAGCTTATAGATGGATTTGAACAGGTTTTGGTACAATTTGAACAGTATATTTTTTAACTAAACGATTGTTAGTGTTATTTTAAGGCATATTTATCACTAGTGTGTTCCATTATATTCAACTGTACATTTATAGTATCTTTAAATGTTTAAATTAGCGAATATTGAGGTTGAATTAATTGATTTCAAGGTATAGCTTTCTCAATTAAATTCTAGAAATCAACCCCCACCTGTGTGTTGTTCAGGAGTGCTGTACCTGACGTCCGGCCTGAGTCACCTGGGAGCAGCCAGCGTTAAACTCTCCATAACGGCCCAGGACGGAGGGGGTCGGACCTCCCCTAAACCCGCGGAGGTCACGGTCCACGTCCTGAGCAGCAGCCAGGCCCCGGCCGTGTTCCAGAGGTCCCGCTACACCTTCAGCGTGTCCGAGGACGCTCCGCCGGGGACGTCTGTGGGGACGGTGCACGCCATCGATCCCAACGGTCAGTGAGAGGGTAGAAAAGGACGAATGACAGTCAAAATAGTGAGGGGCCGCGATAGTTGGTAAGAATCCTGTCAGGGGCCAAAGACTGTGACACTTGGGAGGGTTTTATTAAATTTGGAATGGAAGGTTTCATCTTAATTTGAGTCTTACAAAAGTTATCTTTAACATTATTTTTCCTCCTTTTATGGAAACTGGTATTAGTTGGATTTGAACAGGTTTTAGATGGATCTGAACAGTTTAAGATGGATTTAAACAGGTTTTAGATGGATTTGAACAGGTTTTAGTTGGATTTAATCAGGTTTTAGTTGGATTTAATCAGGTTTTAGATGGATTTGGACAGGTTTAAGATGATTTGAACAGGTTTTAGATGGATCTGAACAGGTTTCAGATGGATTTGGACAGGTTTAAGATGGATTTTAACAGGTTTTTGTTGGATTTTAACAGCTTATAGTTGGATTTGAACAGGTTTTGGTAGAATTTGAACAGGTTTTAGTTGGATTTTAACAGGTTTTAGATGGATTTGAACAGGTTTAAGATGGATTTGAACAGGTTTAAGATGGATTTGAACAGGTTTAAGATGCATTTGACCAGGTTTTAGATGGACCTTAACTGGTTTTAGTCTCATTTTAACAGGTTTGTGTTGGATTCACACACGTTTTAAAGGACTTTAACAGGTTTAAGTTGAATCCAAACAGGTATTAGAGGGATTTGAACAGGTTTTGGTAGAATTTGAACAGGTTTTAGTTGGATTTAAACAGGTTTTAGATGGATTTGAACAGGTTTAAGATGGATTTTAACAGGTTTTAGATGGACAAATGACAGTCAAAATAGTGAGGGGCCGCGATAGTTGGTAAGAATCCTGTCAGGGGCCAAAGACTGTGACACTTGGGAGGGTTTTATTAAATTTGGAATGGAAGGTTTCATCTTAATTTGAGTCTCAACATTATTTTTCCTCCTTTTATGGAAACTGGTATTAGTTGGATTTGAACAGGTTTTAGATGGATCTGAACAGGTTTAAGATGGATTTAAAGAGGTTTAAGATGGATTTGTACAGGTTTCAGTCTGATTTGAACAGGTTTTTGTTGGATTTGAACAGGTTTTAGTTGGATTTAATCAGGTTTTAGATGGATCTGAACAGGTTTTAGATGGATTTTAACAGGTTTTAGATGGATCTGAACAGGTTTTAGATGGATTTGGACAGGTTTAAGATGGATTTTAACAGGTTTTTGTTGGATTTTAACAGCTTATAGTTGGATTTGAACAGGTTTTGGTAGAATTTGAACAGGTTTTAGTTGGATTTTAACAGGTTTTAGATGGATTTGAACAGGTTTAAGATGGATTTGAACAGGTTTAAGATGCATTTGACCAGGTTTTAGATGGACCTTAACTGGTTTTAGTCTAATTTTAACAGGTTTGTGTTGGATTCACACACGTTTTAAAGGACTTTAACAGGTTTAAGTTGAATCCAAACAGGTATTAGAGGGATTTGAACAGGTTTTGGTAGAATTTGAACAGGTTTTAGTTGGATTTAAACAGGTTTTAGATGGATTTGAACAGGTTTAAGATGGATTTTAACAGGTTTTAGATGGATATGAACACGTTTTAGTTGGATTCACACACGTTTTAAAGGATTTTAACAGGTTTAAGTTGAATTCAAACAGGTTTTAGAGGGATTTGAACATATTTTTTATATCTTTGTAGCAAAAACTGGCTTAAACTATAAAATTTAGTTCTAAAAAATATCACCTGCTAAATGTATTGAAGGGCCACACAAAACATCACAAAGGGCCGCATTTGTTTTTTCTTTATATTTAATAGATTAATCGAATTTTCAATTTCAATTTTGGCTCCAGACGATCACAAAACCTTTGTCATTGAGAAAAAACTATTATTTATTACTTGTTTTTATTTATTACTTGTTACTTGTTTTTTACAAGATTGTGAAAGTGCTCTACATTGTTGATCTTATTTATTTTTTATTTTTTATTAATCTATTTTTTAAGCTATTTATTTATACGTTTGAATCTATTACTTATTTTAAGGAGAATCCACTTTTTTGTTCAATAAATCCAACATATTTCCAAATTCAATGAGTAATTGTAAAATAATCAATTACAATTTCAAAATCCATTTTTTTATTTTATTTTATTTTAATTGAGCAGCCCGACTACACATGGGCTCATTATGACAAAAACAAAAGAGCAAAGATTGTTTCTGATCTAATCCGTCAGCTTCCTTCAAACATAAAAATGCAGGCAGTAAATCCATAAAGTACAGTTTAATCTTTAATCGTGGCTTCTGAGTGTTTGATTGAAGACGCTTGTTCTCTTTGGAGCAGGATATCGTCAACATTATGGGCTAATTGGACATTTTATGGACATTCCTATTTGAGATATCTTTATTACTCCAGTGTCTGAAGGCGTTTTAAGGTCAATCCCACACAGTCCTCTTGTTTCTAACACACAGCCGACTACCCCAGACAGTCATTTAAGGTCGTCCCCTCAATTAACAGATTAGTGTTTGAACAGAATTGGGGCTGTTTGACGGGGGCGGCTCCTCGGGACGCCCCCAACTGTCCTGTGGCTTTAGAGACTGTTGGTGTTGATGTGGATTAATGACTATAGTGTGATTAGTTTGAAGAGGAACAGCACAACGGAGCTCTTTGATCACTTATTCACATCAGACTTGGGGGAAACTTGGGGCAAATTTAATTATATTTTTAAAAGAAATCTGGAAAATGCTCAAGTTGTTCGTCAGACTTTGTCACCTCTGCATGAAGTCTTGGTAAATCGATTCCTGCAGGAGTCATGAGGCTTATCTGACTTACACCAACCTTCTGCACACTCCTCAATAAGCTGCTTTCCTTGTGATCCCTCTCAGCTCTGAATGTACAGTAACTACAACTGTTACACTCTCACTTAAGACTGAAAAATATGTATCAGCAGCAAGAACAATATGTAAATGCAACCATTTTGTTTTAGATATAGTATTAGATGTAAAATATCATATGTAACCTATTTTAAATTATTTCATCACAGTTTTCTCAGAATGTACATTTTTATGTCTGATCATATATGGTTTAATATGAATTTGTGATTTAATGTAACAGCAAATTTTTTAAACTTCCTATCTATTGTGTTATTTCTTGTAATTAATCACTTTTAATTTTTTTTTTTTTTTTGTTACTGTCAGTCATACATTGTTTATAACAATGGTGATTTTTTTTTTTTTTACTATTTATTTATTTATTTTAGCATCTATTTTACATCTGTTCATTTTTTGTGTAAAGACTGTAGTCAAGATACTGTGGTGTTTTCCTGCTCCTACGGTAGCCTTACAAGGACATACCTTTGTCTATGATTTAGGGCTGGGAGAAAAAACTGCAAAAAATTAAGAAAATTGTGTGGAAAATAAATAAATAAATAAATAAATAAATTGGACATTTTTAAAATTATTTTTATTTATTTTTTTGTTGCTGATCTAAAAAAAAAAAAATCAAAATGTAGCCCTAATTCAACAGTACTTTTCCCCGACAGGTTCCTGGGAGTCCGTATCCTACCGGATCTCTTCTGGAGACCCTCTGGGCTGGTTCTCGGTGCACCCCAAGTCCGGTCTGATCTCCAACCTCAAACGCCTGGACCACGAGACGCAGCCGTACGTCCTGCTGGCTCTTCAGTGCTTCACGGACGCCTCTCCGGTTTACAGCATCACTCAGGTCAACGTCACCATCGCCGACGTCAACGACAACGCTCCCGTGTTCCCTAAACTCGGCGATACCATCAGACTGTCCCAGACCACGACCCCGGGGACCGTCCTGTTCATCGCACACGCTCACGACTCCGACAGCGGCGCTAACGGGAGACTCAAGTACGATCTCAGAAATAACAGAAACGGTACTTTTGTTATCGACGCCAACCTCGGAGCGGTCACTTTGAATAAGAGTTTACACTTGGATCCAATACAAACGTACAAACTGGAAATAGTGGCAGAAGACGAAGGAGAGCCGTCACTCGGGTCGACTTTTAGCCTCACGGTAAACGTCGACCGAAGTAAAGCCGAAGACAGTTTAGCTTTTGAGACTTTGATTTACCAAGTTGAAATCGGAGAAAGCTACAGAAAAGATTCCAGAGTTATCCAGGTGAGGGCGCACCGGAGCAGAGAGTCCCACAACTCCGGACTCAGTTACTCCATTGAGACCGAAACTGGCTTCCCTCCGGCTCCGTTTCGCGTCCATCCCAAGACAGGATGGCTGTACTTGTCCCGAAACCTGGATTACGAAGCCGAGTCGTCGTATCGTTTTCTGGTGTCGGCGACGGCGAGCGACGAGGAGAACGCCACGGCTACGGCCACCGTGAGCGTGTTGGTGCTGGACGTCAACGATAACGCTCCGGAGTTCGGCAGAGAGGTGTACTACTTCACCGTGACCGAGGGGACGTCGCCCCAAGGCCTCGTGGGAACTGTCAGAGCCACCGATGAGGATTCGGGGAAGAACGCTCAGCTGTCGTACATCCTGCTGTCGGACGGGAAGTTCTTCCGCATCAACGCCCAAACTGGTAACTTACACTAACAACGCTATCATCATGAGCTTATTTACACTTTGTTTACAGTAAATATAAAGTATTTCATGATTTTCCCTTAGTTTATTTCTCATTCAATCAAGTCAAAGCCTGATTCATAAAAAAAAAATTATAAAATAGACTCTAAAAACAGATTATTACAGAGTAGTGTTGCCTCACGAAGAACACTTTAGGTTTGGTTTATCCAGTTTTTTATTTGTGTTGGATAAAGGATATAAATATTTTTTGCTCCTGGTTTTAGAATAAAGTTGCATGTCTTCTTTATTGAAATCTAAATACCTTATAAGTCGATCCTTTAATGTGACTGAACCATGTTAGTGCTTCCAGCTGAGCCAGTGCCATCTGTTAAATACTCACGACACTTCAGGACACTCCAGGACGCTCTGGAGCCTCACAACACTAAAGACTCAAAGAGTAGAATGCACTTTTGCACAAAAAGAACTTTGTCCTTTTTATTGGTAATCGATTAGAATGATTTGATGAGAATGATTAAGCTATTTGTTGTTGTTTTTTTCTTTCTTTCTTTCTTTTCATTAGGACTGCACAATATATCTCAATATTATCGTTATCGCAATATTAACATTATCGCAATATTATCGTTATCGCAATATTATCGTTATCGCAGTATTATCATTATTGCAATATTAACGTTATCGCAATATTCTCGTTATCGCAATATTATAATTTTTGCAATATTATTGTTATTGCAGTATTATCATTATTGCAATATTATCGTTATCACAATATTATCGTTATCGCAGTATTATCGTTATCGCAATATTATCATTATTGCAATATTAACGTTATCGCAATATTATCTTTATCGCAATATTATCATTATCACAATATTATCATTAGCGCAATATTATCGTTATCTCAATATTATCGTTATCGCAGTATTATCGTTATCGCAATATTATCATTATTGCAGTATTATCGTTATCGCAATATTATCATTATCACAATATTATCATTAGCGCAATATTATCGTTATCTCAATATTATCGTTATCGCAATATTATCTTTATCACAGTATTATCGTTATCGCAATATTATCATTAGCGCAATATTATCATTATCGCAATATTATCTTTATCACAGTATTATCGTTATCGCAATATTATCATTATCGCAATATTATCGTTATTGCAATATTATCGTTATCGCAATGTTATCGTTATCGCAATATTATCGTTATCGCAATATTATCCGTATCACAAAGAATGACTTATATCTCAATAACATTATGGTCTTTTATGTGATGGACAACTATTAACTTCCTCCAAACAGAGCATTAAATCAAACTGTGGAGCGTTTAAATTAAAAAAAGTCCTGTTTTAGACGTCTATTCTTGATTTAGCTCCTGTTTTGACGAATAAATGTTAGTCCAGAGCCTTGTATTTCTTTTACACATCAATTAAAGACACAAAGAACATCCATCACAGCTCATATCATTATTGCGATATTCATAATAGTTATTGCATATCTTTTTTTCTAATATCTTGCAGCCCTAGTTTTCATTACTAAATCTTAATTTGACTGATAACACTTTGTCTGGGATCAAGAGCGATAAGATAAAGTTGAGAAATTAGTTTAAGACAATTTTCTGGAGCTAATTTTACTGTTTGCTTTGAAAGTGTTGCCGTATATTTTACTGATTAACCTCAAACGGTGCTTTGCTTCTACAATCATCCAGGAGAAATCATCCACTGGGTGGCGCTGGACCGGGAGCAGCACAGTCAGCACAGTCTGAAGGTGATGGTGACGGACCAGGGCCACCCTCGACTCAACGCCACGGCCACGGTCCACATCCTGGTCACTGACGTCAACGACAACGCTCCACAGTTTATCCACCTGCCGGCCAACAAGGAGCTCAGCGTTCAGGTCCACACCAGGGTTTCATTATGTTTTTGTGTCACTTCTGTCTACTCACGTTGAGCTCCTGCCTCTGGTCGGCGCTATAGAGTCGTTTGTCCTACAGTGTGTGCAGTGGATATTTTAAACACAGCTGAATGAAATAGAAACATGAAACCCTCAGAAATAGACAGTGTTTAAGCGTATTTTTGACTGACTGAGACAAAGGGAATATTCATGTTCTATTCTATTCTCTGTTCTATCCTATTCTATTCCATTCCATGCTACGCTATGTTATGCTCTGCTGTCCTATCCTATTTCATTGTTTTCTATTCTATGCTATTCCATTCTGTTCTATTCTATGCTATTCCATTCTATGCTGTTCCACCCCATTCCACTCCATTACATTCTATTCTATTCCATTCTATGCTATGCTATTTTGTGCTGTGCTAATCTATTCTATGCTATGCTATGCTATGCTATGCTATGCTGTGCTATTCTATGCTATGCTATGCTATTCTATTCCATTCTATTCTATTCCATTCTATGCTATGCTATTTTGTGCTGTGCTATTCTATTCTATTCTATGTTGTGCTATTCCATTCTATTCTATGCTATGCTATGCTATCCTATGCTATTCCATTCCTTTCTATGCTATGCTATTCCATTCCTTTCTATGCTATGCTGTGCTATTCTATGCTATGCTATTCCATTCCATTCTATTGTATTCCATTCTATGCTATTCTATTTTGTGCTATGCTATTCCATTCATTCTATTCTATGCTATTGTAAACTGTGCTGTGCTATTCCATTCTATGCTATGCTATGCTATTCCATTCTATTCTATTCCATTCTATGCTATGCTATGCTATTCCATTCTATTCTATTCCATTCTATGCTATGCTATGCTATGCTATGCTGTGCTATCCCATTCCGTTCCATTCAGACGTCAAGTGTGTGACACAAAGAGGCAGCGTTAAAGGCAGATATTTTAAATTAAGAAAAAAATACAATTATAAAGGCTGTGGTTTTGATTTAAAATCCCAAACCTCTTTGAGAATGAAACAAGACGATAGATAGACGTAAGATTGGGTTCATTTTTGGATTAAACTTGTATATTTCTTGTTTATTCTTCCAGATCTGGGCTGGGGTCCCGACAGGTTCACTGCTAACGACCGTTTTCGCTAAAGACCCAGACGCAGGAGAAAACGGAACGGTCACTTTCTCGATGACTCCTGGTACGTCATAAACCTTCACATCTGTATTTTCTTCACACGCTGTAACCAGATTGACTGTTACGCTCCGTCCTTTTCTGTCAGATGATGAAGACGACGGGACTCCTCCTCACTTCGAGATGGACGGCAGAAGCGGAGACATCAGGACGACGGAGTTTTTCAGCCTCAACGCTCAGCGACACTACGCTCTGAGAGTCACGGCTAAAGACGGAGGAGCTCTTCCTCTGGACGAGTCTGCAGTCGTCCACGTACAGGTCCTGTCGCTTATTTTGGCTCCAACGTTGTTATTTATGTTAAGTTATTACTACTTTAAAACCATATTATAACTGGGGCGACTGGATGGACCATTCTGGTTCTTACGGGTGCTTGAAATCTATGAAAATGCTTGAATTTCAGTGTTTTCAAGGTTGTAAAAGTCCTTGAATTTTGGATAAAGTGCTTGAAATTATCTTATAAAATCCTAAAAAGTACTTGTTCCCTTTTGCACATAAACAAAAACAAGTAATCTGTGTGTGTTTTTGGATGTGCGCCCCCTGGTGGAGCAGATCAGAGATAAAAAAAACATGCCAGGTCACTTCATCCAATAAATTAACATCTTTTTGATCAAACAAGTTTCATTTTTGGTGAACTGTCCCTTGTCTGTGCTCCAAAGTATTCAAGAATTAAAACAATTTAAGTCTCTTTTTATAGCACAATGGATTTAAATGAGAAAAACTACATACGGTTTATGTCAACATGTAATTTACTGCAGTGTTGTGCTTGAAAAACATGAAAACACACCTTGAAAATGCTTGAAAAGTGCTGGAATTTAAACTTAGAAAAGGTGTAAGAATCCTGTTTCAGTATCACAAATATTTCAATGAACATCCACAATTAAACTGGGGTATTTCAGTATACCACGCTTTTTAATTATTGTGTATTTCTTGGGATTTTTTTAGGAAACAGACAGAAAAACATGGACTGTACATCTACACCATTTGACCAAGAACAAAGTAATTCTGTAATACTTTGTCTTAACTCTATATTGAGTTTAAATGCCATATTTCTGTAGGTTCATGGAACAGAGGCCCACAACCCTCGCTCTTCTCCCCAAATCCTGAGACGCTTCACCGTCAGAGAAGACACCGAGGTTGGGACGGTCATCGGTTCGGCCGGTCTCTCCGATAAAGGCAGGTTCATCTATCTCATCTCTGAAGGGGACGGGAACGTCCACTTCGGCATCGACAGCTCGTCCGGAGACATTTACGTCAACCAGCCTCTGGATTACGAGTCGTCCACGCAGTACTCGCTCCTGGTCCGGGCCGAGGACACGGAGTACAACCTGGGACTGAACCGGTCCGTGCTGGTGAGCGTCTCCGTGGAGGACGTCAACGACCACTCGCCTTGGTTCCCCGATAAACTCGTGACATTTGGACTGAGAGAGGACGCCTCGGTGGGATCCCTCGCTTTTGCTTTCCACGCCCGAGACGCCGACGGGACGCTCCCAAACAGCGCCTTACAATACTCGCTCAAACACGACCACGGACCGTCCTCGCCCCGCTTCCCCTTCCACATCGACCCTCACACGGGACGTCTGACGGTCGCGGCGCCTCTGGACCGAGAGACCACCCCCGGCTTCGCCTTCACGGTGACGGCCACGGACCGGGCCGAGAGGAAGGAGGAGCGCAGGCGCAGCTCGGTCACGGCTCAGGTGTTTCTGCAGGACGTCAACGACAACCGTCCCGTGTTGGTGTCGGCGGACGCGGTGCAGGTGATGGAGGACGCGGACGTGGGGAGTCTTCTGCATCATTTTGTGGCCATTGATGGAGACGAAGGGGACAACGGGGTCGTGTCCTACGTCATCATGGCAGGAAATAAGGACGGGGTCTTCACACTGGACGAAAAAACAGGTACAAGTCAGGACAGATAAGACAAGCCTCAAAAGAGCCCAATAGAAAAGTGAACTGGCCACTGTCCAGGGTGTACCCCGCCTAAGGCCCAAAGCTGCTGGGATAGGCTCCAGCCACCAGACCCCACGAGTGGGATAAGCCGTAGAAAATGAATGAGTGAATTACATATATTAAACTGTATTGTACCATTCTCATTCAAGCTTGGTAAATTTGTTTTTATCAGCAGTTTAAGATCAAACTAAATGTTTTATTCATTTGTCTTTTGCCAAAATACATTATTTTCAATAAAATCTTGTTATTTTTTTCCTGGGATAGATGTTTAGTCCTGGTTTAGTCCTGGTTTATTCCTGATTTAGTCCTGGTTTAGTCCTGGTTTAGTCCTGGTTTATTCCTGGTTTAGTCCTGGTTTAGTCCTGGTTTAGTCCTGGTTTAATCCTGGTTTAATCCTGGTTTAGTCCTGGTTTAATCCTGGTTTAGTCCTGGTTTAGTCCTGGTTTAATCCTGGTTTAGTCCTGGTTTAGTCCTGGTTTATTCCTGGTTTATTCCTGGTTTAGTCTTGTTTTAGTCCTTTTTTAATCCTGGTTTAGTCCTGGTTTGGTCCTGGTTTAGTCCTGGTTTAGTCCTGGTTTAGTCCTGGTTTAGTCCTGGTTTGCTTCTGGTTTAGTCCTGGTTTAGTCCTGGTTTAATCCTGGATTAGTTCTGGTTTAGTCCTGGTTTAGTCCTGGTTTGCTTCTGGTTTAGTCCTGGTTTAGTCCTGGTTTAGTCCTGGTTTAGTCCTGGTTTAATCCTGGTTTAGTTCTGGTTTAGTCCTGGTTTAGTCCTGGTTTGCTTCTGGTTTAGTCCTGGTTTAGTCCTGGTTTAGTTCTGGTTTAGTCTGAGTTTAGTCCTGGTTTAGTCCTGGTTTAGTCCTGGTTTAGTTCTGGTTTAGTCTGAGTTTAGTCCTGGTTTAGTTCTGGTTTAATCCTGGTTTAGTTCTGGTTTAGTCCTGGTTTAGTCCTGGTTTGCTTCTGGTTTAGTCCTGGTTTAGTCCTGGTTTAGTCCTGGTTTAATCCTGGTTTAGTTCTGGTTTAGTCCTGGTTTAGTCCTGGTTTGCTTCTGGTTTAGTCCTGGTTTAGTCCTGGTTTAGTCCTGGTTTAGTCCTGGTTTAGTCCTGGTTTAGTCCTGGTTTAGTCTTAGTTTAGTCCTGGTTTAGTCTTAGTTTAGTCCTGGTTTAGTCTTAGTTTAGTCCTGGTTTAGTTCTGGTTTAGTCTTGGTTTAGTCCTGTTTATTCCTGGTTTAGTCTTAGTTTAGTCCTGGTTTAGTCCTGGTTTAGTCCTGTTTATTCCTGGTTTAGTCCTGTTTAGTCCTGGTTTAGTTCTGGTTTAGTCTTGTAGTATAAATAATTTGGTATCCATGTTTTTCTCATACAGTGCAGCCCTTCAAACTAGCAACCAGTAACCTGAACTTTTCCAAATAGCTAATAACTTGTTTCTATCAGTGATATTAATAGTCCTTCTGTATTTTCAGGCCTGTTGTTTCTGTCCGTTCCTCTGGATTATGAAACACAGCGAGTGCATCGCGTGACCGTCCGAGCGGTGGACCGCGGCCGGCCCCCGCTGTCGTCCACTCAGACCCTGACCGTGGAGGTGGGGGACGTCAACGACCAGGCGCCGCTGTTCCAACACGCCGTCTACAACGCCACTGTGGCCGAAAACAGAGACCCGGGAGAGGCCGTGGTCCGGGTCTCCGCCGCCGATCACGATTCAGGTAATACTCTGCGTCTGGAGCCAAAAAAAGACTCTACGAATTCAGCTTCTGCTCTTATAAAACTAATAATCATACGTCATTTTCCCGTGAGATTACTGAGAGGTTATAAACCGCTAACTTTAACTTAACTCTGAATATTGACTACATAGTGTCGGTCCAAATTAAATTATTTTTTTTTGGTTTTATTTGGATTTGAGCAGGTTTTGAGTGAATTTGAACGGATTTTATTTGGATTTGAGCAGGTTTTGGGTGATTTTGAACGGGTTTTATTTGGATTTGAGCAGGTTTTGGGTGAATTTGAACGGGTTTTATTTGGATTTGAGCAGGTTTTGGGTGAATTTGAACGGGTTTTATTTGGATTTGAGCAAGTTTTGGGTGAATTTGAACGGGTTTTATTTGGATTTGAGCAGGTTTTGGGTGAATTTGAACGGGTTTTATTTGGATTTGAGCAGGTTTTGGGTGAATTTGAACGGGTTTTATTTGGATTTGAGCAGGTTTTGGGTGATTTTGAACGGGTTTTATTTGGATTTGAGCAGGTTTTGGGTGAATTTGAACGGGTTTTATTTGGATTTGAGCAAGTTTTGGGTGAATTTGAATGGGTTTTATTTGGATTTGAGCAGGTTTTAGATGAATTTTAGTGGGTTTTATTTGGATTTGAGCAGGTTTTGGGTGAATTTGAACGGGTTTTATTTGGATTTGAGCAGGTTTTGTTTGATTTGAGCAGAATTTATTTGGATTTAAGCAGGTTTTATTTTGATATTCCTAAAGCAGCTTTACATAGTGTTAGTTAGAGCCTTTTAGTACAACTTTCTGATTCATGAAGGTTGTATTTGAACAATTACCTGAATTAGTAAGAAAATAAGCAATAAAAGACAAACAATATGGCAATGTTCTGCTATTGTCTGTAGATGGCAGCACAAGCATGTGATTAAACTGGAGAATAAAAGTTAAAAGATCAGTTTAGTTTGTTTTGAAGAAGAATTAAAATACATAATAATGGATATGTCATCTGTGAGGTCATGAAAAGAGCTGGACAGAAGGACAAAGGAACAGAGGAAGTCATTGGATCTTCACAACAAACCAGCTCCACTCATTTAACTCAATAACAACATAAAACAATCCGTGTCCTTTAAATAAATGGGACAGCGCCCTCTCCTGGACACAGCACCTGGATTGTCAACAGTTCAACAGAGGATTCCCATCTTTTGGAGCTATTCTTAACCAGTTTTCTCCTCTTCCATACAGACTGCTTTATACTTTCTGCTCAGTTTGGCTCATTTTAATTTTCTTTGGGACCAAAAACACTCAATAGTCATGCCGTTGCAGATTCACGCTGACATGACAACGTTACAACATGATCTGCTTTCACATGGAGCCACCCAAAATGCAAAAAATCATAGCCAATTCGGCAAAATGCGTTTTGTAAACTTTTAAAAAGAAAAACATTGTCAACCGTAGCTCATGATGTGTTCATGTGCTTTCAGAAGGCCCAGTTGTCTTCTTTTTCTTCTTATTTTATTGTGTTAATGTGTTTTAACATAACAGTGTTATCATTGTTATTCCTAAATGTATCCATGATTATTTTATAAATCAGTCGAGTTTATTAGCATTTAACGCTACAAACAAGTCAGTTTTAACGTTAGCTTCTCTTTTGAACTGAGGTTAAATTAGGTTAAAGTCTCTCTCATTCACATAATCTTGGACAAAAAAGAAATGGAGCTGCGAGGGTTTA
Organism: Rhyacichthys aspro; assembly: GCA_036850595.1. Taxonomy (NCBI): domain Eukaryota; kingdom Metazoa; phylum Chordata; class Actinopteri; order Gobiiformes; family Rhyacichthyidae; genus Rhyacichthys; species Rhyacichthys aspro. The sequence continues at coordinate 2,985,936 of CM072148.1, read as the reverse complement.
ATGGAGCTCTGTTTGTAAACGTACTGAAGACAGAAGTCCAGTTAGACGGCCTAATCAAGACGTAAATGTATTAAAAATCATACATTATTATCCAAAAGGACAAATGTTAATACTGTTATATCAGAAAATCCAAAACCCTGCCATGTGCTGCCTCAGTGAACAGAATACTTCCCTTTTGTTTTCATAAATGGCAGCTCCACATGATAAAACAAAGCTGAGCAGGAGCCTTTTCATGTTTAGGTTCAACTCGAGCCGTGCACCGAATCAAGCCCTCCGTGTGTTTAGTTTCACCCCATTAGCGGCTTAATTGAAACCACCCTTTGCCCTCATCCCGCCGCGTCGTCCCACTTCACCGTACATCCCGCCGACTCTTTTATTTTATCTGACCTCTAATCGTACGTGCAAATCTGCCCGCGAGCCGTGTTTATTTGAACGTGTAGCGAGCCGGGCCTCTTAAATCCTGTTTGGCCCGGCCGCGATGACAGTGAGGTAGCGGCCCCGGGACCCCCTTTCGATGTGAACTAACATTCTTGGGGGTGAGAATTGTCCAAGAACAGCAAGCACACGAGTCCGGTGGGAGATCGGCAAGGCTCTGTCTCGAGATGATTTCCATAATCCAAGCCATCTGTGCCAATAGGCCTCGTGTTTTCGTGTGCTTCTTAGAATCGGCGCTGTCCCGGAGCTCGGCCAGCGCTCCCACCAGTCTTATTTGATTATCATTCGTCCCCCTTCCCCATTTCTCTCCAAAGATGACCGTTGTTTAGCGACTCTGTTTCCAGTTCAACAAGTGTGACGGCTAACCTCCGTAGCGCTCGGCCCGGATTTCACTAAACACAGCAGACGTTCGTAGATTTGAGGGGGATTTGAATAAAGGCGTCTGTTCTGGAGGTCTCAAGGGGACAACTTTGGGTTTTACGTTTCATTTATAGGTCAAGTTTTATCACATCAAGCGTACCGTATTCTCACATTAGCATTCTCCGCTTTTAGCTTGTTTAAAACTCGGTCAGAAGCGTTACAAACCTGTCAGTGTGACTTCATGTTTGCCTTTAAAATTTAAATGACGGCCGGAGGAAGGTACAACACAATTCTGCTCAACCAGAAGTACTAATGTTGTCAAATAAAAAAGGATAGATCAGAAAGAAAATAACTAAATTACAATAAATTAACAATACAGGGGATGTTGTCTTGTGCACATTAACCGCATTTTAAGAACCGTTCAGAGTTATCAACCAAAATGAATTTATTCACCTTCTACCGCTTGGTCTCCTTGGGGTTCGTGGGTGACTGGAGCCTATCCCAGCAGCCTTGGGCCTGAGACGGGGCAAGACAACCGTTCACTCTCACATTCATCCACTAGGGGCACTCTAGAGTCACTGATTCAGCTGAACATGCAGGTGTTTGAACGGTGAGAGGAAGCCAGAGAGAAGCCACGGTAACGGTCGGGGATCGAACCCACGACCTTCTTGTGTGAAGCAGAAGAGCTGACTACTCCTAATTAACTAAAATTGCACATAAAAATAAAAGTCACAATGTGGTTATGGAGTTAAAGTAACTCTTTTTCATTAATAAACTGAGGTAAAAGTAAAAATGTAGTTGATCATTTCTTGCCATTTTTCTAACAAACCTACTTATTGCTGTAAATAACTGCATCTTGTATCAACTCTCTTCAGTAAAACCAGCATGTTTCCTCCTCAAACAGAACACGTCAACTGTGTATTTTTAACCTTTCACCAATAAATACCCCTCACCTGATTTTTACTGAATCCCTTTAAAGTTTTCACTCCACGATGCAGATCCGTCCAGATGTTCAGACCGAGTTCTGCTCAAGCGCTAACTCTCTGCACTTGCACTTTCATAAAACTAATCGTTTGAACTGTGAACCGAGTATTGTTTTATAGCAGATGTTGTGAAATGGGAAATCCCCAGCCATTGTCGGAGGACGTTGGCAGTAGACGGCTTAGATAAAAAGGTAGACACGGTGTCTGAGATTGCCGTTCTGTTTTTGATTTAGAAAACCGATAACAGAAGCAGCTGGAAACACCAAGACGCTTGAAATGAATAGAAAGCATTATTCACTGTGATTTTTGATTTTTTAGGATACATTTGGCATTTTAAAAACTCATTTCATTTATCAGCACCAGGTGGCAGCATTTTGCAAGAATGTACATCTGCAAAGGATGACACAGAACTCTGAATTACAATGCACTTTGGTGTTTACAGCTTCTGTGAGAATACAAAGGGAAAGACACTCTAAAAGTCTAATAATGTGGTAAATTGACTATTTATTTGAGCCACACAGACTCACCATTCTATCTTATGAAAGTGATTTAAAAGGCCGTGTATTTATATCTCTTTATTGCAAGTTTTTGAACGTATTTTAGCAGAACATCAAGACTATCTTTGTTTACATTGACGTTTTCAAGATATCTTTGAATATCTGATCATCTCATATCGTCTTCTAAAGGGATGTTTGATATAGTTTCATCATGATGTGAGGGTTGTGTTTTCCAGAGGAGAATGCTGTGGTGTGGTACAGTCTACTTCCTGGACCTGGCTACGAACTGTTCAGCATCAACCCTTACACCGGCCTCATCACCACCACGTCCTACATGGACCGAGAGGAGCAGCAGCATTTCACTCTCCGAGGTACAACAGTTCAATCCGTTTATGTCCATTTAGGTTAACATTTTACAAAATTGGAAAGACGATGTACGGCGATTATATTACACCTTAAATTGGATTGACTGACGATCCACAGTAGAAACACATTACGGTATTTTCAGTTGTTTTGGTGAATCTTATCTGCATTTGTGTAATTGAAGACAACTTTATGCAAATATCTTTTTGTTTTCTTTGTAAAAGGGGATGATTACAGCTAAACAGTGATTGGTTGAGAGGCAAACATGTGAGACTGTGGCTAAAAATATGAATGAACTGACTTAGTGTTGAAATTAGAGAAAAATAAGCAGTTCTCGTTGGCTCGTTTAGCATTTTTGCAACATCTGCTAATGTTAAACAACACAGCAGCCAGCATACTTGAATAATACTGACATGAGAAAACTTTCTTTAAATCTTTATAAACACATAAAAGAATCCCTTCAGTGACCTTAGTTTACACCCACATACTTTACAAGCTTAACCTTGAACATATTTCTATATTCTACGTCCTTGTTCGTAAAGCCCTGACACTAAAACGTTATGAAAATATGGAATGAATATAAACATTTATTACATCTTAAAATAACACGCAGAAGTCTGGATCAAACACAGACATTTCCTGGGTCCCTGCCCTCTGGCTCTGTTTTCTCTCTCGTCATGCTTCGCTGCAACAGTCGTAAAGACCCGGCTCTGCCTCGTGCACCGGGGCAGAGGCTCATTTATGAAACGGTAGACTCTACGCCGGAGCTAACCTCGGCCGGATTCTCCACGTTTGCTTTCTCTCTCATGGGCACGCAGCAATTACGTCCAACGACTCGGCAGCGCTCGGCGATAAACTGCTTTCAGATGTGGAATCATAATATTTGCACGCTCTGTATTACGAGCAACAATTAAATCTAATAAGCAAATGATATAATAATGGGAGAGTTGGAATGTTGAATGTTGCCTGGATAAGAGCTTAACCGTTTCCTTTGGGTGAACAAAAAGAACACATTTACTGACGGTTTATTTGTGTTTTTTTCAGTCCAGGCTCGTGACAGCAGCTCTCGGCCTCTGTCCAGTACGGCCACGGTGCTGTGTACGGTGCTGGACGATAACGACAACCCTCCGGAGTTCATGCAGTCGTCGTTTCAGATCAGTCTGCCCGAAAACCTGCCCCCGGGGGTCGTCCACACCGTCCAGGCCTCCGACCCGGACCACGGAGAGAACGGAACCATTCACTACTCCATACAAGGCGAGAAACACTGTCAATGCTGTATTTAGAGTCGATTAATAAACACATGAAGATGAATTGGTTACTCTTAAGTTGAGCAAAGTGATCAGAGTAAAAAAAATATTCAAGCCAAGTCCGTTTCGAGTCATTTTTACTGTAATTCGAGTCCAAAGTCCAAATCACGAGACCAGTCCATCCAGGTTGGGTTTAGAAAGTTTCAGGATTCATTTTGTCAGAATAGAATCCTGGATATTCAATAAAACTAAATGATTTAACACAACGTGAACACTTAAATTTCAACTTAACCTTGTTACCCAGAAGGGCAGAGATATTCAGCACAAAAGCACAAAATAATAACCATCCAATATCACTAAATGAAAAAATACAGTCACAGAATACATCACGATGGAAAGAATAAACACAAACAAACAAAAAACCAACATTTAATGATACATGGGAGCAAAGAAAATACCAATATAGAAGGAAACGTGCACCGTAACTATTACCTCTTCAGTCACTTTCAATCATTTCCTCCATTAAACTATTCCTTCTATCACTTCTTTTGTGAGTTGGCAGGGTTTTATGTCAAGGCCTTGCATTTGTCTGTGAGAGAACATTTTGCTGCTGCTCGTTTTGATTTGTAGTTGCATCAAAAGACAACGCAGCGGGAAAAAGATTAACTGATTATGGAAATTCACTGTGGAGCGAATGAAAAAACCCAGAGTAAATGAGTTTTGTGTGAGTTTTTATTGCTGATAGAAACCCAAACTGTAATCATTAGTTTGTAGTATAGAAATGAGTAGTTAAAATGTAATTATTGGTTACGGTTTCAGGTGAGGACTACAGAGGCCGTTTCACTATCAACAGTTTCACCGGCGCCATCAGCACCACTCAAGTCCTGGACCGAGAGGAGACGGAGAACTACACCCTCACCATCCAGGCCCACGACTACGGCCCGAACCCTCTGAGCTCATCCACCCAGCTCCACCTGGTGCTGCTGGACCAGAACGACAACACGCCCACGTTCGGCCGTAAGTCCTACCACGCCTCCGTCAGCGAGGGCTTACCGGCCGGAGCCGAGGTGGTCCGACTGAGCGCTGGATCCCGACCTGGGCTCCAACGGGGAGGTCACGTATTCGCTGACGGAGGACAGCAGCCAGGGGGCGTTCTCCGTGGACCCTTCCTCGGGAGTGGTCCGTACGACGAGGCCCCTGGACAGAGAGAGTCGGAGCCAGTACGGCGTCCGAGCGGTGGCTACGGACGGCTGCACCCGGGGCCCGCTCAGCTCCGCCGTTTCGCTCACGATACAAGTAGAAGACGCCAACGACAACGCTCCGGTCTGTACCCGCAACCCCGTTAACGCCTGGGTATCCATGAGGACCCTCCCCAACCAGGTCGTAGCCACGGTGACGGCCACAGACGGAGACCAGGGCGAGAACGGGACGGTGCGCTTCGAGCTGTCGGACGAGGAGAACCTGTTCGATATTGACGGCGAGACGGGGGAGATCTCGCTGAGGAGGAGAGTCAGGGCGGGGTTTTCGGGGAGGAAGCTGCAGGTGGTGGTGTCGGACCGAGGGAGACCGCCGCTGACCTCCACCTGCCTGGTCTTCATACACCTCCAGGGGGAGCGTGAACGGCTGCAGTTCACAGAGAAGGTGTACAACGCCACTGTCAGAGAGAACAGCAGAGCAGGTGGGTTACTGTAATAAACCAGTTCCTGTCTTTCAAAACTGAATAATCTATCATTTAGCTCAGTTCTTTTTGCTTTGTGTCATTCTGTTTCTTCTTCATGTTCACTGTCTTCCTCCAATCAAGGATATTAGGCCTAAAATTTACTATAAAAACACACAAGCTTCACAAATATGTATATTATTTTCATGTGGACCTTAGAGTAGTAATAAATGTACATTCATTTATGATTTATACCTATACATACTATAAAATAATATTATATAAAATCAAATTGAATGTGTTTATGTTTTAAAAAAATCACAATACATGTCACATGCAAAATTTATATTGAATATTGTGATAAATATATGACTTGCAATATTTGAATTTCCACTCATTGTGACCTAAACGTACTTTTTTATTTTTTATTTTTTTATTTTTTTTCCACTTTTTTGGCCAGAAAGGGGAACATTTTATTTATTTTTTTATTAAATGCTAACATTCATCATTCATACACTTTACATTATTAGTAACACAAACAAAACAAAAGCAAGGTTAATAATACTCATTACTAATAATTACGTTAATTGCAAGCTTATTTTTTCCTAGATTGTCCTAGATAAGTACATTTTTGATATGCAACGCAAAAATATCTGGCACATTGAAAACACAATAACATTATTGCAGTTAAAGCCTCTTGTTTGATTTATGGACTGTACACTTTGATATACATCTCCAACACTATTTTTGCACATTTTTAATTCTCCAAATTGTTTGAAACCTAATGATTTACAACATTACAAACTCCAGCAGACCTGCAATAATCACAGTAAAAGTCAAACACAGTATATACAAGCTAACAAGGCTAATTTCTGTTCTGTCGGTGTATAATTCTTTTCTGTGGCCTCATTGAGACATCCTCTGTTTGTTCAGGGACTTGGATTACAAAAGTGGAAGCCAGTGATCAAACCAACAGCAGACAAAGGATCACATACACCATCTTCAGCGGCAATGAACACCACATTTTCTCCATCAGTCGTCACACAGGTGAGGAATAATGCACATTAACACGTTTCTCACATATATATCCACACTTAAACTGAAAAACCTACAAAAATGAACCAGAATAACCAGAAATACAGCTTATATTATCGATTACAACAGTCTTTCATCATTTTTACTGTGTTTTAACAATAACAGCTTCTATTTCAACCCCATAAAGAAACTGTAACGACTAGAATATGACGGTTGTGTGTGGCACAGGTGAGATCCGAGTCCAGAAGGATAACTCCCTGGACTTTGAGCTGAGTCCACATTGAAATCCATCCAAAACCTGTTCAAATTCAAGTAAAACCTGTTCAAATCCAATTAAAACCTGTTGAAATCCATCCAGAACTTGTTCAAATTTAAGTAAAACCTGTTTAAATCCTGTTAAAACATGTTGAAATCCATCCAAAACCTGTTCAAATTCAAGTAAAACCTGTTTAAATCCAACTAAAATCTCTTCAAATCCAATTAAAACATGTTCAAATCCAGCTTAAACCTGTTCAAATCCAGCTTAAACCTGTTCAAACCTGACTAAAACCTGTTCAAATCCAATTAAAACCAATTTGAATCCGTTTAAAACCTGTTCAAATCTGACTTAAACTTGTTGAAATCCATCTAAAACCTTTTCAATGAACACCACATTTTCTCCATCAGTCGTCACACAGGTGAGGAATAATGCACATTAACACGTTTATCACCTAAATATCCACACTTAAACTTAAAAACCTACAAAAATGAACCAGAATAACCAGAAATACAGCTTATATTATCGATTACAACAGTCTTTCATCATTTTTACTGTGTTTTAACAATAACAGCTTCTATTTCAACCCCATAAAGAAACTGTAACGACTAGAATCTGACGGTTATGTGTGGCACAGGTGAGATCCGAGTCCAGAAGGATAACTCCCTGGACTTTGAGCAGAGTCCACATTGAAATCCATCCAAAACCTGTTCAAATTCAAGTAAAACCTGTTGAAATCCAATTAAAACGTGTTGAAATCCATCCAAAACTTGTTCAAATTCAAGTAAAACCTGTTCAAATCCAGTTAAAACATGTTGAAATCCATCCAAAACCTGTTCAAATTCAAGTAAAACCTGTTTAAATCCAACTAAAATCTCTTCAAATCCAATTAAAACATGTTCAAATCCAGCTTAAACCTGTTCAGATCCAACTAAAACCTTTCAAATCTGACTAAAACCTGTTCAAATCCAATTAAAACCAATTTGAATCCATCTAAAACCTTTTCAAAGAACACCACATTTTCTCTATCAGTCGTCACACAGGTGAGGAATAATGCACATTAACACGTTTCTCACCTAAATATCCACACTTAAACTGAAAAACCTACAAAAATGAACCAGAATAACCAGAAATACAGCTTATATTATCGATTACAACAGTCTTTCATCATTTTTACTGTGTTTTAACAATAACAGCTTCTATTTCAACCCCATAAAGAAACTGTAACGACTAGAATATGACGGTTGTGTGTGGCACAGGTGAGATCCGAGTCCAGAAGGATAACTCCTTGGACTTTGAGCAGAGTCCACATTGAAATCCATCCAAAACCTGTTCAAATTCAAGTAAAACCTGTTGAAATCCAACTAAAATCTCTTCAAATCCAATTAAAACATGTTCAAATCCAGCTTAAACCTGTTCAAATCCAACTAAAACCTTTCAAACCTGACTAAAACCTGTTCAAATCCAGTTAAAACGTGTTGAAATCCATCCAAAACCTGTTCAAATTCAAGTAAAACCTGTTTAAATCCAACTAAAATCTGTTCAAATCCAATTAAAACATGTTCAAATTCAACTAAAACCTGTTCAAATCCAACTAAAACCTTTCAAATCTGACTAAAACCTGTTCAAATCCAATTAAAACCAATTTGAATCCATCTAAAACCTTTTCAAAGAACACCACATTTTCTCTATCAGTCGTCACACAGGTGAGGAATAATGCACATTAACACGTTTCTCACCTAAATATCCACACTTAAACTGAAAAACCTACAAAAATGAACCAGAATAACCAGAAATACAGCTTATATTATTGATTACAACAGTCTTTCATCATTTTTACTGTGTTTTAACAATAACAGCTTCTATTTCAACCCCATAAAGAAACTGTAACGACTAGAATATGACGGTTGTGTGTGGCACAGGTGAGATCCGAGTCCAGAAGGATAACTCCCTGGACTTTGAGCAGAGTCCTCAGATCCAGCTGGTGGTCCTGGCCGACAGTGGGCTGCAGACGGCTCACTGTAAAGTATCCGTCGGTCTGCTGGACGTCAACGACAACGCGCCGGTGTTTGAACACAGCAGCTACAGGACGGCGGTGTGGGAGGGGCAGGTCCACAACACCTACATCATGCAGGTATGTCTTTAATCCTTGTATCATGTAAATCTATACTTCTGTACGTTAACGTGGTTTTTTTTCTGCAGGTGTTTGCCTCAGACGCTGACAGTGGGACGAACGGGCAGATAGAGTACTCCATCATATCCGGAAACCACAACAACGCTTTCATCCTGGACTCCGTGAGAGGAATTCTGGCGACTAATGTGATGCTGGACCGAGAGATCACCAGTTCGTACAAGTAAGTTCATGTGAGCGGCTGCGTTATGAAACCAGCAGTAATCACTAAGAAGCATTGGGAAGAGGAACAGGAGATCCCCACTTTGATCCCAACTGGTCCTAAACGTACTTCTGATGTATCTCTGCTATAAAGATACATAAAACCTGTTAAAATCCAATTAAAACATGTTCAAATTCAAGTAAAACCTGTTTAAATCCAACTAAAATCTGTTTAAATCCAAATAAAAACAATTCAAATCCATTTAAAACCTGTTCAAATCTGACTTAAACCTGTTCAAATCCAAATAAAAGCAATTCAAATCCATTCAAAACCTGTTCAAATCTAACTTGAACCTGTTCAAGTCCAACTAAAACCTGTTCAAATTCAAGTAAAACATGTTCAAATCCAATTAAAACCTGTTGAAATCCATCCAAAACCTGTTCAAATTCAACTAAAACCTGTTGAAATCCATCCAAAACCTGTTCAAATTCAACTAAAACCTGTTCAAATCCAATTAAAACGTGTTGAAATCCATCCAAAACCTGTTCAAATTCAAGTAAAACCTGTTTAAATCCAACTAAAATCTGTTCAAATCCAATTAAAACCTGTTCAAATCTGACTTAAACTGTTCAAATCCAGTTAAAACCTGTTCAAATCTGACTTAAACTGTTCAAATCCAGTTAAAACCTGTTCAAATTCAACTAAAACTTGTTCAAATCCATCTAAAACCTTTTCAAATCTAACTAAAACCTGTTCAAATCTAATTTAAACCTGTTCAAATCTAATTAAAACCTATTAAAATCTGTCTAAAACCTGTTCAAATCCAACTACAAACAGTTTCCATTAAAGGAGGAAATTAATGTTAACAGATAACTTATGTAAGACTCAAATGAAGATGTAATCTCACATTCAATATTTAATAAAAGCTTCCAAATGTCACCATCTTCGGCTCCTGAAAAGATTCTTATAAACTATCGTGGCCCTTCACCACTTTGAGTTTAACAGACTATTTGAGTCATAAAGCTACCACTATTTGAATAATTAATTGGATAATGACGTACAAAAGCCTCTAAATAATTAAACTGATCGATGAAGAAGTTGCATTTGTCTCACACAACACAGTAACATTTGTATTTTAAAAAACAACATTTACTTTTATTTATACATGAATAAATCTAATGCATTATTAAATCAAACTAGTGTTTATAAATCTCTAAAATTGACTAGCTTATAAGCATTTGAAATTGAATACTGTTTTGGACTAAAATAAATAACGGAGCCAGTGTTGAACCTTGAGGGACTCCACTTTGAATATTTCCGTATAAACAGGATTATCTGTAACATGAATACTTACAATAGCATTTAAGTGAGTTAGTTTTATTAGTTTAGATAAGAAAGTGTGAAAAATATTATACAAATAAGTGAGGAGCCAGTATAGAACATTACTCTTTCATCCATAAGCTGCATTATATTTAGCTTATTTGTTATGTTAATAAAATAATGACATGTCTAATGCTGTAAATAATAAATTCACATCTTATTTTTGTTGCTGTAGGTTGGTTCTACAGGCAGCAGACAGAGGGAGCCCTCCACTCAGCAGCACGGCCACCGTCAGGGTCCAAGTCGTGGACGTTAATGACAACAGCCCCGCCATACCCCCCATGGAGCCTGTACTTATCGCAGAGAGTAAGAAAAAGTAGCTGCAAAAATGTAAAATACTAAAAACGGACGGATATTCGAAGCCTGTTCTTTCACTCAGATCTCCCGGCTGGTTACATGGTGACTCAGGTGACCGCCAACGACGTGGACCTGAGCTCAACCATCACCTTTAGCTTCACGGACAACAGCAGCGCGAGCGGTCCGTTCGCCGTCGACCGTTACACCGGAGTTATCACCCTGACGCGAGCCCTGGACTACGAGACGCAGACCGAGTACGTTCTGACGCTGTGGGCTTCCGACACGCTGCACCAAACCACGGGAGAGGTCAGAGTTCGAGTGCTTGACGTCAATGACAACGCTCCCGTCTTCACTCAGGTCTCCTACCAGGTACAGACCGCAAATAAATACACCCTGCAGTCCAAATGGTTAGGATTAGAATATATGTCAATAGATTATAAGCCCAAAGACGGTTTAGTTAAGACTGAATTGTTCTGAATAAACCAGTTTGTGTGTATTTTTGGCAGTTTTATCACTTTGAAATAAGAAGATAAAAAGATAATTTAGCAAAGTTTGAAATATTGTCAATAAAACACAAACAAGAGAGGAGTATATTTTCTATTTAAAAGCTGTATTATGTTTTAAGTCACATAAAGTACAAATTAAACATGGCATTTATGACAGAAGAGTGTTTTCTCTTGGCCCATATCAGTATAAACATTACGTTGATTGTATCTAACATAAAAAATAAACGAGAGAGAGAAAGAAAGTTCAGTTTGTACAATACATTGAACTAAAGGAATCTTAAAAACTACATTAAAAGAAGAATATTTGTAGGGGTCATAGTAAAAAGGTGTTTCAAGTTCAGTAGATGCTGAAATAAAACGTAAACAGGAAAGGAGCCAGCATTGAACCCTGTGGAACTCCAAGGTGTAGTAACATTAGCTTAAAAATGTGTATTTTTGCGATATGCATTCATAACTTCATCTCTAAATATAAATGTTTTTGCACTTTAAAGGTAAATGAAGGGGTTAAAATACTGAATAAAAGTGGTTAGGAAAGTTTCACAAACACTGAACTAAACTTTTAAATGTCCCATCTAAAAGCCTTTACAGATACATAATGTTTAGCCTTTATGCTCTACCAAACGTTCCCTGTATGGATAATAACTGATAATATACTTTTTTCGTTCAGGTGGAGCTGTCCGAGCTAGTTTCTGCCGACACTTTAGTTGTGTCAGTGTCCGCCGTCGACAGAGACTCAGGACCGAGTGGAGAGGTCACGTATAGACTGCTCTCATCGCCTTTACAAGGTTTTTACATCCTGCCAGAAGAGGGTAAGGATGCCATAACCAATAACAAAGACACCCTGCAGCAGCTCTGACAAACATTAAGAAGAAATCACACTGATAAAGTTAGATCTGCTGCAAAAGACATTCATTTAAAGGTTTAATAGCTCTTTTGTCCTTTTATCTAAAGCAGTTGTCTGGTGTTGATTAAGAGGAATACAGTGCAGAGAACCTGAAGCAGCATATTCTTCACATCTATAGTTATTATTTTAGATGTTTGGATGTGTATATCAAACTCAAAGAGGATAATTGATAGGTTTGAGCCAATAGAGGAGCCTGTTTATTTCCATTTTAAATGTTAAGACACTTCCAGATCTGAAACCTAACCTCATTACTTCTCCTTCAGTGATTCATGTGCCTCTTTTATGCAGTATTTGTGCAATAGTGTTTATTATTACAGACAGAGACTGGTGTGTCCCACTTTGCAGCGAAGGGAACCTATAATGCAAAGTGACACTTGTAGCAAAGTAACCTTAATGCATCGAAAATGAAGCCAAATCCTTTTTACATTGGTGCAGTGATTCTTTTTCCATGGTTCATCAACAATGGGATTGTTTTACAGTCAACTCAAGGCAAACCTCAGAATTAATAAATCCAAATGAGAGAGAGGTTGTATAACGGGGAATCAAAGTGACGCAGGGTTTAATGAGGTCATCTGTGCATGAGATTTAACTGCAATAATAACCATATTTAAGATTGTACTGGTGCATAAGTGTATAGTGATTTGTCTGCTAACAGCTAATTATGAATACGTATAAAATGACTTGTAACGTAGCCACTCTCAAGGGGCAGATATTAAAGAATGTGTCTCATAATCCATACCTAAATCTGTCTAACATATGTTTAGTCTATGGATGTGCCAGCTGCCCAGGAAAATATCATTTGCTCGTACTCTTTACCAGTTGATATTACTTCCTTGATTTTATTTTTAATGTATATTTTATGTCGCAGGGTCTGTTTTTACCAACAAGCCGCTGAAGGCCATCACAAACAGTAACGTGGTCCAACTCCTGGTCGAGGCGCGAGACCAAGGCGACCCTGTTCGCTCCAGCGTCACCTCCATCGAAGTTTTGATCGTCGACACTAACGACCACGCGCCGCTGTTCCACCAGGACCTTTATACCCTCACCGTCCCAGAAGACACGCCCACTGACACCACCCTCCTGACGCTGTCCGCTGACGACCAGGACTGGAGCCCCCAGAACACTCACCTGGACTACTCCATTGTCGGTGGGAACGAGGAGAAGCGCTTCTGTCTTGAAGTCAAAATGATCCAAATTGAAAATCAGATGAGAAATGTGGGCAAACTCGTTTTGTGTAATCCTTTGGATCGTGAGATTACTGAGACCTACTCTTTAACTGTGAGTGTGTCGGATCGAGGGAGACCGCCACTGAACAGCACCGCCATTGTTATGATCACTGTGACCGACTGCAATGACAACGCACCTTTGTTTTCCAACACAGAATACCATGCACAAGCGAGTGAGAACAGTCTTATTGGTACCAGCTTGATCAAAGTCAACGCACACGATCCAGACTTAGGAACCAATGGTTTAGTGCGTTACGACATTGTTTCAGGCAACAGCAAGGGCCACCTTAAACTGGACTCCCAATCTGGAGTTTTGGTGGTCAACCAGTCACTCAACTATGAGGAAGATTCAAAGTATACCGTGACAGTTCAAGCGTCTGATGGTAGCGAAGCATCCGAAGAACGCAAGGTTGCTTTTGCCGTCATCTTTATTACGGTGTTAGATGAAAATGACAACACTCCATACTTCATGTTCCCGACTGTAAACTGTTCCGTGCTAGAGAACCTTCCAGCGTTCACACATACTTGTTCAGTTCATGCTCTCGACAATGACTCGGGTCCCTATGGCCAGCTGACGTACTCCATTTTAACTTCCTGCTTCGTGGACTACGGCAGTGGAAGCCCTGATCGCAAAGAGGCATTTACGATCGACAGCCACACCGGCGACATTCACACCAGACAAACTTTTGATTATGAACGCGAAAGTGAGTATTGCTTTGTCGTCGAGGCCCGAGACAAAGGCGACAAAGCTGCGACGGTGAGAGTCCAAGTGGCCATCAAGGGAGTCGACGAGTTTAGTCCCATCTTCACCCAAAAGCAGTACTACTTCCTGCTCGGTGAAAACGCCAAGCCTGGAGAAACAGTCGGCTTTGTGATGGCAATGGACCACGACGGAGGGATCGACGGCCTGGTGGAGTACTCCTTTCTTTACCCATCGCCATTTTTCTCGATAAACAAAACAACAGGTTCTATCTTTGTGTCGGATCCGGTATATCGAAGAAGAGGAAGCCGCGTTAATGAAGATATGGTGGAGTTAATTGTTACGGCAAGTAGTCCCAAACTTGGCTCAAGAATTACCACGTGCCCAGTTTATGTTAACATCTCAAATTCAGCCGAGGCTCTGACTGGAGTCCAACTTGATGCACACATCCTAAGTCTAAGCGTCTCTCTTTTGCTGTTTCTCCTCATCCTTCTCATTTTTGTCGGCTTGGTTCTTTCGTACAAGCTCAAAGACGCCGCGGTCAAGAAGGCAACCGCCATCGCTTCGAGTTTGAATCAAGGTCCTGGGTCTTTCTACAGCTCCAGCGAACAGTCTCAAAGCATTATCTGTCTTCATGAAGTCAAACGGCCCAGTATTCAAGTGGCAAGGAAAGAACTGTTCAACCAGTACAGTCATTCGGATTCAAGCGGACGTGGGTCGGCAGAAGGCGAGACAGCGGAAGACCAAGAGATCAAGTGGATCAATGAATTCACTTGCCGCAAAGAAGAATCCTTACCAGAAACTTCAGCGATTCCAGATTCTGCATTACCTGGGGAAAATACTTCCAGTCATTCCATTGAAGTCGCACCAGAACACTTGCTAAGTTCCACTAAATGTCTGATCTCAGGTTTGGCTAGCACTGAAAGCCTACATCATTTTAAGGAGGAAGGTGGAGGCGAAGGACTGCTTCCGGCAATTCTTCGAGTACGAGATCTGGAGGAAAACATGGGGACGAAAGGATACGCCGCTTTTTCAGAAGCGGCCCATTCTCTCTCGTCACTGGTCGGTCTAGAAGAGCAAGTGCAAGGTAGCTACACTTGGGACTACCTTTTAGACTGGGAGCCGCGCTACCACACGTTAGCATCGGTCTTCACAGACATCGGGATGCTCCCGGACGAGGAGCTCCAAGGCGGTCGTGAAAGTTTGGCCACCGAGTCGAGCTGCCTCATGCACCCACCGCCTCTTTTAACGGGAGTGGCTCAGCCCGGGATTAGGACGGTCCCGCCGAGGAAGCCGGGGCGGGTTCCGAGTCTAACCAGAAAACCGTCCTACCCCAGATACTGCTACTCCCCCTTAGCGAGGAACACAGGACTTACCCCTTCAGCAATGACCCCCACGTTCTCCCCATCACTGACCTCTCTCACCGTCAGGACCCCCAATGCCTCACCAGTGGTCTCGGACACTGGGGTGGGGGGCATCAGGCTTGACTCAGGTCCCCCCACCGCGAGCCTTTTGGAGGCTGAAATACAAGTCTAGACATGGACAGGTTCAAATTCCTCATGAAATGTGAAA
This sequence comes from Rhyacichthys aspro, assembly GCA_036850595.1. Classification (NCBI taxonomy): domain Eukaryota; kingdom Metazoa; phylum Chordata; class Actinopteri; order Gobiiformes; family Rhyacichthyidae; genus Rhyacichthys; species Rhyacichthys aspro. Next base: position 2,970,185 of record CM072148.1, on the reverse strand, counting down.
ATGTTTTTCTATACAATGACATGTTATTGAATATTTGCGCTAAATGAAGGGTTTGGAGTACTTTGCTGCCTCTTGTTGGCAGTGCTAAAACTAAAATGAAAGGCTAACCAACAAGAATTTAAAAGCATAAACTTGAGGTTGAAAAAATAACACAACTTGAACACAACAAAATAAAATGCTAACATTATTGGCACATTTGCACAACATTGAATTAGCTTTGTAATAATAACCCAACTCTGACAAAATCACGCAACTTTCTTTACAACCGATGATACGCTATGTCTTCTTAAATGTCTTAATAACATTGAATAAGTTGTAATTAAATGTAACTTACTTTTAGATTTCACACATTACACACAGACTGACCTTTAATCTCTCTTGTATCACCAAAGATGGACAAAGTTTCCCACTGAGAACAGTAAAATTCTGTTATGTTTTGGCTGTTTGTTGTGAACGTGGCCATGGAGGTGTTTTCATATGAGAGCGCCACCAGCTGTGTTGTAATGTAAATTGTAAAGATGGTGCCTTCCGCAGGGTTTACAGCGCCCCTACTGGTCCGGCAGACATACTACAGCGTTATCAGCTGAGCCCATACAAAAGCTAAACATTTTGGAAGTTGTAGATCCATCAGCCGTACACAAAGCATCTGTTTTACATTGGGTCCACGAGGAAAATCATTTTTTATACACCTTTGTTTTGTTTATGGGTGATTTTGTCAGTAAACATGGCTTTGTGGATTAAAAGAAATAAAACACTCAACTAGATGACATGCCCATCCATTTACTGATGCAAAAGCTAAGCAGAAAATGATAAAAAGCTTCAAACAAATGCTCCAAACCTGCTGCAATAAACGAGACCTTCCAATGGCTCCACCAATCAGCTTCTTGGTAGTAAAACGATAACGGTAAAAGGTGGGTGGAGCCTGCCCAGCAAAGGCTATAAAACTGACCAATCAGGGCAACTCTTCATGAAAGTAAGGAATCTTCTTAAACTCTTGAAAGCCTGTAGCCTTCCACAGTCTTATTCCACGATAGTTTAGCCACTCACAGGTTACAGTTACGCTCTGATTAATGAATATTCTTTCATTATATAAAACATATGGACTTCAAACGCTCACCAAAAAAGATCTGCTCCCGTTGAAAACTCTTTTTGACTGAATTCTGGTCTTGCATAAATGTTTTTATCACAATTGCCTGTGGTTCCATAACAAAAAGTGACCAGACAATGATGTTTTATATTCTTATAATGAGCCATGTTGAACAAAAGCATGTGTTTAAAATGTTCAGTGATAATATATTGAGTACTTTCTTGTAAACATGTTTAAATGCGCAGAAAATGAAACACTTTTTTTTACTTTTCTTGGTAGCTTTTAGTTTAATATCCAAAGAAAAGTCAATATTGCTCTGTGGTCATGTCCCATCTCTGAAGTATACTCAGCATGATTTTAAAATTAGAGCAAATTTAGTCTCTTTCAGCATGTTCTGCCAATAAGATTGTCCAACAAATAGAACTATATTTCAGTGTCAGATCATTCTTGAATCTAATAATGTCCCTGTTTTAAACCAAAGGCAGACTTATCCAGTCCAACCCACAGTAATTGGACTGAAAATGTGGAAGACGTTTATGTTTATATTGTATAAAGACCAATGGAAACTTTATGGTGATTTCATGTGTAGGCTGTGGACTCATTAAAAAAAACAGCACTTTATTACTTGAAATGTCATTTTGTGTAATTGTATGATGTAATAATAAATGGTTCTTTATAAAGTTGTGTCGGAACGTAGTATTTTTCCCATTTGGTTTGAGAAATTTAAATGTGCCTTATTCACTTTAGACTGTGCTGTGGTTAACCTTTTTGTTTTAGTAGATGATCCATTTAAAGCCCCTTTGGAGTCGAGCGTTGGTTCAATCGACTTAAAATGAGACAATAATCTCTCGCTGAATCAAACGTATCTCACTGTCACAAAGTACAACATGCTGCACACAACAATAACCCAACACACACATAATTTAATCTGCTGATGATGACTTGATTTAAATAAACGCTCTGAGACAAACGTTTTAAAGTCTGGCTTTGACTCACAATTAAATGATGTCTCTAGAAACTGTAACACTGTTGGAAAAGAAGTAAAATACATGTGATATTTAGGATTATTTCATTAACATTAAATGTCAAAACAAACTGCCAGTCATGTAGATTATAATTTATCCCATTTTTCAGGTGGATTAATATTTATTTTCCATTCTTACTGGTTAATAAAGTTATTAAATTTCAGAAAAATGGTGAGTGTGACTCAAGAGGAGCCTGTTTTATGGAATAGACAAAATGAGCCAGACTTAATCAGATAACCTGATCTTATTATTGATTAGCTCGTTTTATGGGACAGCTCTCTGAAGATGCACTGTTTGTACACTTTGGACTGAGAGACTAAAAGAAAATGCATAGAACATTCAAGAAACGTTAAAAGATGGCACTTATTGGCACCTCAGAAGCTCACTCAGACCATGAACCATAAAAGTAGAAGTACCTGGTCTGTATTCTCTCTCATTCTTGTTGCCTGTATAACTACTGTCTCTCTTTCAAAAGAAGGTGGGAAGGCCAAAAAAAAGTCTTGGAACTTTCTAAAATGATTACAAACAGACTCCTAAATTTAGTGATGCTTGAATATATTCCAATGTAAGTTGCACTAATCAAGCCATCCATCTTCCTGTTCGCCTGATTACAATAACGACTGACTCCACACTTCCACTGGTACAAATATAGAACCTACAACACGAGCAGAATCTAGCTTGATTTCTTTCAGCTGTATTGATATTTCTCTCTTTTCCACAGCTGATTGTGGCTGGACCAAAACCACAGCACTGATGAGCATCATCTGAAATAAGTTACAATAATCATATCAAATTAGAAGCCATTTGTCTCTGTCTTTTCATCAAGTTATTCTAAAACGGGTGAACATCCGATGATGACAAGTTTGATGGTGAAATTCATGAATACATAAAAGTACATTTACAGTAAACATGCAGAAGTATTACACACACAATTGACACGCAACTTTCTTTGACTTTTTTCTTTGACGCCTTTGATTTTTAAGAAGAGTTACTCATATGCGAATAACGTTTTTGGTTTCCAGGTTTATTTTAATGAAACAGAAAATGGATTCTGACCAATTTTATAAAAACTAACTCATTTGTATAGCAGATTCAAGAAAAAGTTATTCAAAATAGTCCTTAAACAATAGAATATCAACCATTTGGGAAAGAGCATCCTTTTGTTGCAATGGTTTTTTTGTGTGTAATTCTGCCAGTGGCCAGCAGGGGACTTTTTTTTTTTTAATTAGGGACCATCCTCTCACTTTTTTTGTTTTTGTTTTGTTTGTTGTGGCGTCTGTAAGCAATATTACACAAAAACGATTGCTCTGATTTGCAGGTTAGGGCAGGACTGGGTTGTGGGAACATCTAATTCATCCATACATCCATTAGTCTTTTGAGATTAAAAATTTGCGCCACATCCTTTGGGCCACATTGGAATTTCCCAAATAATAGATAAGATGATGGCACCACACACCAAGTTCTTTTTGAGACATCCATGTTTCTTATTAGTGCAACGTTGGTCGTAGCCTTCGTGCTTTTGTGCTGCTCAGTGGTCCAAGCTTGTTACATCAAATCAATATTGTATTTTTGTTGTCAGATTGCAGAAGTTTGTGCCCAGCTCATGTTTTTTTAATTGGTGTTTTTGTGTCTTGTCAGGGGTTTTCAATACAGCAAAAAACAAAACAGTGACTTGATCATCTATCGATCTAAAACAGTAAGATAATGTGCTGTGAACATTATAGAATTTGGTTTTAATGTGAACAAAGACATACCTTGACTTAACGTGGCTCCACTTGGTCTGCCGTTCTCAAACGCACCGACCTGAGGAAGTGAGAAGCTACGGTCTTTATCAGATACTTCACCAAGCGTAATAAACACTCAGCCCCGAGCCAAATGTGTCGTACACGCAGTCGGCCAACGCTGCCTAATTATTTATTGACTCAGTTCAGTCGCTCTTCTGCACCTCTCCGGGTTTTGGCAAGTCCTTCGTCCCCGAGTGTTTGTGGTTTTAGTCGGGCCTTGGCCTCAGGATCACGGAGATGGAGGAGATCTCTCACCGTATCAGGTGATCTGGACAAACAAGCGCTGGTCCAGACCCCCTTAAACAGACAAAAAGCTGCTAAGTGCTTCTTTCTACAATAGAGCTTCAGTCCGACTACATCTTATCATTAACATCAACGTTTAAAGCCACAGACTGTACCTGATATTTTTTTCTTCTCGTTGGGAAAATGATTTAAACTCCAAATAGTTTATTGTAAAAGCAACAAATTGTGGAAAAAAACAGTCTTTATGATGCCATCTACTGTTTATTCTAAGGGATTGTAATAGATGAGAACGTCTATTCAGGAACAGAAAACCTTGGAGCGCTCCCATTGGTCGACACTTGTCACATGACGTTCCAGGAAGTTGAATAGCTGCAGATAAAGTGTATTTTCAGCTGAATATGTCTTTTAACAGAGAAACAGCTGAAAAAAGAAAAGCATCAACAGAGAAAAGGGAGGCAACGTAAAACACAGATAAATACTGTCAATTCAATCACGTAATGTTTAACGAGGAGGAGATAATTGTCGTCCTGACGCTGAAGTCACAGCTAAGCTAACGCTAAACTCTACACTTCAGTTTGGTCAAATGGATTAGTATTTTGGAGGAAAATTTGGTCTGGTTTATTTTTAATAAAAAAGAAGCAGTGAGTGGAGTCTGAGACAGGGACAAAAAGAAGAAAATTAGGGAGTGGCGCTTTAAGGCTATTATTGGGTAACATTTTACATAATAATTCTAGGCCTGTTCAAAGAAACCAACACTGACGTCCAAACTCTTTTCAGAAATGCGTGGTTTGTCTCTGATGACCTCCAGTTCTTCAGACCTTTATCTTTAAGCCCAGTCATCTGCATTATTTCATCACTTGTCAAATCCGTTCTGTCAAAACCCACCACTAACCGTTTCTTTGTCCTTGAACAAAACACAAAGATTAGCATCTGAAAGAATGTCGACGGGGAGCTGAGACAGAAACAGCTGTGTGCACATCATGGTTTGAATTTTATCCATCTATTTGCATTCTCCTAAGATATTTACTGGCTTCTAAACAGCCCTGTGTTTTTCTGATTTGTGTTTGAGAGCTTGAGGCTGTAGGACGTGCTTCAAGAAGTGAATGTTATGAAACCTTACGGACTAACAGATGGACTAGCATCAGATTTAATACTTTTAAACTCTGCATATGGATTCAGTCTTTCCTGTGCCTTACTTCATGTGTTTGTCCAAAGTGGAAGTTTAAAAATTAGTAAATGAAATGCTAATTGAATGTAATTGTAACAGCTTGAGAGTAGGCTCTAACGTTAGCATGAGAAATTAGTTTAAGATGTTAGCATTAGCATGAGCTTTTCCTTAAATGTCCACCTGTTTGAGGGAATGTTACAGAAGTAAACATAATGGAGCACCAGTGGCTAAACTCTTCTCAAGTTGTTTTACATGAAAAATGGTATGAATTACTCACAAATGTTTTCCAGCAGAGATGACTACGGTGGCCCTGAGGTGCATTAGCCACATTAGCCAAAGGCTTTTAAAAAAATGAGTTTTTCTTTTGAGGCAATCTTCATTTATAAGTGGTAGACATTTTGGGGGAAACAGTGCCCCATTTTATTTAGAGGAGAGTGTTTTTTTGTTTGTTTGTTTAGGATGAACTTTATTTAAATTACCAAATTATTTATTTTTCAGGTGTCTTATTTTTATTAGTTTTTTTAAATTTCATTTACAAGCTTTTTAAGGATTTTTTTTCCAAAAGCTTTTTAAATTGAGATCACTAACTTTCTGGCAGCTTCTGGAGTGAAGGCTGCAGTATAAGTATAATTTTGTCTTTTGCTGGCACATAAAAAAAGTTACGTGCTGTGTCTTGGATTTTGGCTTCTAAAAGAGGTCAGTAACAAAGTCAGCACAATTCTTTATGCTGCCAAATAATCAGATTAAATAGGAACTCATCCCAGGTCTATGATTGTTTGGATCCTCTCTGTCTCTGTCCCGTGATCAACCACCGCTTTGACAGTCATTCAGAAAACTTAACTCAGATTGCTCTCTTTTATTTGTGCTAAAAGGTACAATTAAATGATAATGTCTGCTCTTGTCAATTGCAATTAAAAAAGGCTAATGTTGGAAAAAGCCTTTAGCAACCAACTCAGCGACACAATATAGCTTTGGTGCTAATGCTATTTTGCTAGCAATAACATTTATGTCTTCTATATAGTTTTTTCACTTTCCAAATTGATTCCAAAGGCCGGCTTGAACCCTCTGACAGATCGGTTTTATCCAGATACAGATTGCATCATTAAGTGTAAATCAAACACTAAAACCTTGAGCACAAATGAGCCGAAAGTAATGTACCGACAATAAAAACATTCATACTCGGTCAACTTTGTATGGTCCTGCTTAAACCATTAAATTGTTTTTGAGAGCCGCATAATTTGTCTTTTTGTGGCCGAACATCTGCGCTCAAAGTGTTCATTAATGCAGATACGTTTGAGTCTGGAGGCCACCGCAAGATCTGTTTACTATCTTTTAGCATGTTGGGAGAAAAACATCAATTATTATAAATCGTCTGTGTCATACGGGCCTTTGACTCCAGACGTCAACAAGTGCAGATATATTTAATTAATCTAGGAGTTCATCTAGACTGCGCTGCCGACAGATTAGACAAACACAGAGAATATGTGTTACGCTTCATTTACAGACTGGAAACCATCCAATTCTTTACTGTTTACTCTTTTTTTCCCTCCACAATAAGACAGAATAGCAATAGATGAACGAAGAAAACTCCCGATGAGCAATATTAGCATTTATTTATAATGGCTAACTTTTCACCGCAGCCATTTATAACATTCACAAAAAGTTTACATATAGAAAGAACCACAGAAAGTGCAGCGTGACCATAGCTTACCTCGGCTTTATCAGAACCATGTGGAAGATCCCCTCGATCCCTCTCAGATGTTTGACAAGTGTGCAGGCTGATATTTGCCAGAGAGAGCCTTTTTCTGATGGAAATAAATCCGAACATGATGGAGGATGGCACACAGAGATGGAAACTCACATTTGAAGAAGGGGTAAGAATATGCAGCAATTTCATCTGGCATCTTTCATAAGATTTTTATGTTTGCATGGGTAGAAAAAAAACAAAAAATACATTACACTTTCTGTGGGCTGGAAGAATTTTGAGTCTTTTTTGTAAAATATGTGAACGGTAGATCCTCAACATTTAAATACAATCTAGGATATCGTGGCTGTCCATAGTTAAATTTGTAACATCTAAATCTGCACCTGTTTTATCTAGTTATGGTTTTTACAGCTGAAAAGTTAATTACGACTTCAGAAAAAAAGGTAAAAATTAAAATTAGTGCTCAAAACTAGCACCTCACAAACATAGGATTAGTCTGTTGAATAGAAAACACATAAGGACATTAGCTGGTAGAGGTAAAAGAAGCTGAACGGACATGCAGGTTTTCAAGTAGTTGTGCTGGATCGAGGCCAGAGGTCGCGAGGACATGTTAACCTTGCACTGCAGCTGGATTCTCATGAGATTTGGAAGTTTACAAACTCAAAAAAATCCATCTTGAACTGCTCCAAGCAAAGTATTCACATCCAGCCTTGGCTAAACTTGGTCGGTGTCCAATGAGGTGGCATCGCTAGGTCCTGACAGGTCGCGTTGTGTTTTAGGTTTGAAGATGTAGCGACCATTTTACCGTAACAAACGTAAACAACATGGAGCTGCTCTGATTGGATAAAACTGTGGTTGTAAATCCAATCAGCGACCAGTTACGTTAGGTACAAGTTAATGTTGCTGTTAGATTCATCACTATTACTGCAGTAAATGACTAAACCAACATTGGCTGCGACAAAAAGTGAAACGGTACTGAAAATACTAATATTATGGCCCTATAGTAACATTTGTTTTAGATGGGCCTACGTTAGTTTTAAAGAGAAGTTTCATTTTCTGACTATAACGGACTAAAGGACACCACAAACTCAAAACAGACCCGGAGACTAACCCTACCGAGTCAGCTGATAATTATCGAGGTTATTGCTACAAATGCCTAATTTCACGTCGCAAGTTTGTTTGGTCATGGTTCAAATTTTAGCCCCAAATGACTGAATAATATATGAGAGTCAACATTAGCTGAGGGCGCCTCTTAACGTTGTTTCTAAAAGCCACTAAAGAGACTTCACATGGAACAGAGAAGGAGCTGAACTCACACATACAGCAGGCTCTGGAGCCCCTTAAACCAGACCGACGGGGAGAGGGGGCCACGCTGCTCACTTAAACACTCTGGATGTACGAAGGAGCCCCAAGCATCACATTTGGCTCCAATCAAATCAGCAATGTTTTTGGCCACAATATATAAAACAGATGGAGCAAAAACAGGAGGTGCACCATTCTTTTGTACAACGGCGGATTTAAACATCATCCTTTCTTTAACTTTTCTTCTTGTTGTTAAAATTCTGCTTCGTTCATCCCATTCTGACCACCGTACGTTTGTCTAAAGCTATAAAAACGTCTCATCTGTGGCTTGTGCGGCCTTCTGTTGACAGTAATAATATCTCAACCTCTGAACCGACGGTAACTTGAGCCTCAATAGAGTCGAGCAGAGGCCGAAGTGTGAATGTCACCTTTAAAGAGTGTCTCTGAACATGTAAAGTTGTCTAACACCCTCAGGCGACCTCTGACCTCGGAGGAAAGCCGTGGGGGCTGGAGGGCTCGTGTGTAGTTTTAGGCACAAGGTGAAATCCATAGACAGTAAAAAAAAAAAAGAGGGGGAGGGCTACTAAAGTTGGAGTAAAATAATTTTTTTATTAGGTTAGCAGTGGCTAGAAATGCTAACAACCAGAAAAATACCACAGAGGGGCATAAAGCATTACTGAATCATCGATGGTCTGGTTAACTATAGGCACTTCTTACTATTAATTATCAACAATCAAGGCAAGGTCTAATCATTCGGTGATTTAACTTTTTTTGTGCAAAAATGTACTGATAGGCCAACAAGAAAAGTGAAAAAAAAATGAGCAATGAAACTAGTGACAGTAAAAAGGAGAGAGCTATTTAATGCAGCGTCAAGCAGAGATAATCTGTGTTTTTGTAGCCAATAACCATGAAGAATTATCTTTTTTGAAATTTGAAATAAGATCATAGGTTCACAACATGGTCACAAAGTTAGCTATATTCAGCTAGCAATGCCAATCGAGATAAAGTAGCACCCATCGAGGAAAATGAAGTATTGCAACACATTGTATTTGGTCGGTTAGTAATAGTTTGTAGTTGTTGTTGGGCCAAGAGTAGTTTGCCTCAATGTTCTTACAGAGAAGTGTTAGCATCCAGCTCACGGGGCTGCTAACTAACAGACGAGTTGTTAGTGAACCACTGCAGCCACCGTACTGTATTGTTCTCTGAGCAAAGAGACTCTCCTCTTTGAGATCGCTCAGTGTCGATCTTAGAAAACCAGTGCAATCATACAAAATTTGTCTTATTATTACTTATGCGTTTCACCTGTCAGGTCAGGTACATATGCAACATGCAAATGGTTGGAGAGCTAGTCTTAATACAATAGAGAACAACTCACTACTTTCAAAATAATCACTCTTAACTAGCATGGGCTAACATGAGCAGCCTGTTATTGGTCCAATATGTTCATAAACCATTTGTGAAACATAATGTGTCAGGTTTTTATTATCACTTTGGCTTAAAAATGCTTAAGTCCATTAAAGTAGCCACATGTTTGAAGCTATAGTGGCTAAGCTAACAACAGGGAGCGAGCTATTGATCTCACCTAGCAATAAATGACAGATGTAGCTCTAGAAACGATTGTGTTTTAATAATAACAGAAAGATAAGGCCAACATTATTACAGTGTAAATGGTCATGTTTGTGAATGAGACCCGACTGGAGCCAGGTTTCTTGGAGCCTCACTTCCACTTAGGACCCTCATTAGCCGCTGTTAGCTCCTCTACTGTCAGTGGTGAAAACCCAGAGGCAGGTGCTCCTCGTCAGTCTGATTCGGTGATGGATGAGTGACGGTCCACAGCAGGGGGGCACCATCTGGAGAGGAATGTCAAGGCTGTCCCGGGACTGCAGATTTACACCCGCAGCCTCAGGTTCAAATGCCCATACGCCACATACAGACGAGGTGCCACTGACAGGTTACCTCCGTCTGCTCCAAAAAGACTCCATCCATTTTCGTCTGGAGATATCAGCGGGGCACAGGGCTGGAGGTCAGATGCTCCCAGGTCAAGTTTTTCCAACGTAACAGTTACTTTTTCACCTGGTGTCTGCTCACTCTGCAGCTTGTGTCAGGAAGAAGGACTTAACACATCACAGGCAGCAACACAGACGTCCTGTCAGAACATGTCATGGAAGCACACTAATGTACTTCATTAAAACAGTGAAAACCATTCTGTAGTCATTCTGCATTTATCTATATCTTCTCATGTTCTAGCATTGATATTTACTATTATTTAAGGACTGGTATTCAGGTTTAGCATTACTTTTTTGCTCTGCTTTTATTGCCTACAAGGGAACAATGGCTCATCTTTTTTGAGCATAAATGGTACACAAGGCCAACTGAGATGTGGAATCAGTGAGAGAAAACAGTTTTTTTCAGTTTTTTGATCAAGGTTTTTCACCATTAACAAAGTTCCATTCATCAAAAATTGTCAAAAAAGCAAAGGGATGTGACCCAAAAATTTTAAATAAAAAGTTCTACTCTGGTATTTTAAAATTTGGGATCAAATCCCAAAATGACAAATGAAGTTGTGTTGAAAAGTTTGACAAAATGTGTTTAAATTCATTAATGAATTGATTTTCATTTTCCCTATGTCCCAAATTTTCTCAAAATCGTAGGTGGAAATATGACAACAATAATTATTTCATGTCCCCCCAAAAATTGTTTAAATTAGTTTTGAGGCATTATTGAAAGCCTCTAGGGTAATTCAGGCTGTTTTGAAGTTGTTTTGTCCAAAGTATGCTAGTATTTAGGTTGTCTTAAAGTGCTTATGAAGAGGTTGCTAAAACTGCCTCAAAACTTACTAAGCTTATAAGCTGTTGAACCTTTTATCAGGCAGTTACCACAGTTCCTAAAAAATTTAAGGCTAAGCAGGTGAGAGCTTGAACCTTTGCCATATACTATATTTGTAAATGGGGTTTACAAACAGTTGTGTGGGCGCTGTCTACAGAAACTTTTCACTTTAGAACAGAATAATAATGCCACTGACTTGAGATTGTTTTGTTTTTTTGTTTTTTGTTTTGCTTTCATGCATTTCTTCCCAACTTCCACTTTGCCAAAATGTCTTCAATACAATACAGCCACATTTTCTGGAAAAATGCAGATCTTACCTCTTTTAATTTTAGTAATTTTTTTGTTTGCACAGCTTAATTAAGCGTAATTGAATACAACATTTACCCCATTTAGTAATTAAATGAATTTACTAAGCCCCTTCCACCAATCCTGAGAAGTCCCAGTGAGTGTAAATGCAGGTGGCTTTGATGGCTCCATCTCTTGATGAGTGAATTGGCCATTACTTGTCAGCTTTTTGATGGGCCCATTAGTGCCTCAGCAGCTCAGGATTAACCCATTAGGACTTCAGACTTGGCACATGTGGGAGGTACAGAGCGGCGGGTCTACATGGGCCGGTGCAGGACTCGAGACTGTCCCATGTGGAGCTCATTTTGTCCTTTCACTTTGAGGAGAAACTGCACATATTTAAATGATTTAGTCTACTGGAATATACAAGTCATGTAGGTCTGTTTCTTGTAGCACAGAAACCTGCAGGGATCAGTATGGCTGCTATAGGAGGTGCTTTAAAGAAACAAGGACGATGGGATGCAATGGATCTGCAACAAAATGTGGAATTCTTTAGATGTGTGCAGTACTTCCTTCAGTTCTGAAAATTATCAAAATGATCTATCTCTGGTCCACGTACCGTAGTTCAGTCCAAAAATATAAAAACTACTCATGGGACGGAACATGGGAAGACTGAACGAACACTTATTCTCCATTTTTGTCTCATCTCTGTCCCATTCCAGCTGATTCTGACAGAAAGCCACTTACCTTGAGCTTGTTTCTGCAGGATTTTGACTCTTTTAAAAGTTTTTTATTCTCTTCACTGTCACCAGATGCAGCTCAGAGAGGATTTTTGTAGGTTTTCTTCAGGTTTTTAAATGACTTTTGGGTAAATAACCATCTTTAATTAGCCAGATTCATTCCTTAATGTGTGATGACCTGCATGACTGAGAACAACCACAAACAAATTAGCTTAAACTTAACATGAATGAATGTCTACTCATTAATACACCATTTTATACATGGTTTATAAAGTTTGCAATAAATTATAAAGTTCTGAGTACCGTCAAAATAGTCTTAAGCATTTCAGTGGATATATTATAAACGAAGTAGCCCTGACAAAAACTTATGTAAAAGTGTTAGGGGCCCAGCTAAGCACGAGTCAAGGCCTATGTCTTTTGTGCTCCAGTAGAATCTCAACTTTTTCCAACATTTAGCCTTCAAACTCTCAGTTGGCGTGTTTGCTTTTGTCTCACACATTTTCTGTCCTACTGAGCCCAACTAAGCAGCGCTTATGTCCCAAAAATGGCGTCCAGGAGTAATAAAACTGCACAGGAAAAAGATGCTAGTGCTAGCCTAACACTTGACACCATTATGGCCCTGTTTGAGCGGCAGCTAAATGAGAAGCTAACTGAGCCACAGTTGTTACTCCAATTAAAGCCAAACTCTGGAGATGCATGATGTGTTTTGAGACCTGAGCCAATGATTCAAAGACACAGGAGAGGTATGTTCTGCTCCCAGAGAGGATAATACCACGCTAAAGGCTAAAGTTGTCGATCTGGAGAGCCGCAGCCGATATTCTTGGACTACCTGAGTCCATCAAAAGCAGCTGCCCGTCTGAGTCTTTCTCAAAACTGTATTTTCCTTTTTATTGTAAAAAAAAAAATGAAAATGAAATGAAAAATAATTCAGAAAAAAGTGTTATGGGATGGTACACACTTTTAGATTTTTCCTTTGTCAATGTCATATGTCAAGAGGTTTTTGCTAATGGAAAAAAAACATTTCAGTAGTGCATCTCCACACACTTTCATACATCTCCATTGAAACTAACATTTATCTCTTCAGAAAAACATGTGGGTTACACATATCCAACTGTTAAGCACCAACCCAACCTGAAAAATATGGCATATATTTTGCTTATGTTCTTGTTTGCTGAGTTTACTTTATACTTGCTCTGACCAGTTAACAGGTTTTATCGTGAGTAAATCCTATAGTAATAGTTATATCCTTCTGAAAGACACTGGGTTTGATGCGTTGTGTTCAGTTTAGTTGAAACAGCAGCTGTAAAACCCACACAGCGAGCATGAATCGAATTAAAATAACTGAGTGCATGTGTGACCTGATCGGACCAACGTCAGAGCTGGAAACGTGCCACAGAGTCAGATCTGGGATTTGGTTGGAGTCTTGGGAGTCGTGCCATGGCATCACTGAAGCGGCACTGCCAGAAAGAGCTTTGAGAACACTTGATTAGTCTCCACAGTCAGAGATAAGACCAGTTTACTTTACATGAGCTTTACAGACACGTGCTAAAGTACTCTCACTCTGGACGCTTCTGTTTTGTCGCTTTATGAAAGTGTGGATTTACATTTAAATGTGTTTGAATTAGTTTTGTTAGTTTGTTGCCTTCCTTGAACAGCTACAAAAACAAAAACACAATACAAATATGTCTAATGGTGTTTTAATATAAGAATGTGTGCTCAAAAATAAACATTAAAGGGCTTCTCCTCCTGCAGTTTGTCCCCTCTGGGCACCCGTAGGAGCAGTAACGAAACTAAAATGGCTCCTTACACTGGGTTCTATTATTAAACTGGACGTAGTTATTTGTCCTGATCCACACCTCATCATCACCCGTCTCCACACCTGCAACTCATTGAATCAACTGTGTATTTAGGTACCCACAATCCACCTCTCCTCTGTCAGATTTTTCTCCACATTTCTGAGCATTTGAATCCAACAACCACACATTACAGTTATTATTTGTAGCATTCGTAAACTAATTCATCGCTCGTCTCTCTCTGTCCTTCTCTATCTGGGAGTTGAAGCCCACTGCCCAGAGCTGGACGTCCCGTAGATGATCTCCTGAGCTTCTGCCTGCTCCTTATCGCTCTGTCCTGTCTCTTGTCTGTCCTTAGGTCTGCAGAGGTTTTCATCCCATTAAAGAGTTTTATTTCCTCTCCACTATCCCCTTTGAGCTTGCCCGGGTGGGATTGTTGGCTTTTCTCTTGTAAATTGTCTTAAGATAACTTTTTGTCATAATTGTTTTTATATAAATAAGTATTCGTGCCTTGATTTGGATTTGATTTAGGACCTTTGTCCTGTCGTCAGTTCCACCTGTGGCCACCCATAGAAGAGGGGGCGCTGTGCTCTGTCTGCCCTGCTGCGTTTCACCTCTGGTGTCAGTTTTTTCATGTTTTTTTAGTGACTTTGAAATGGTGTTCTTGTCAATGGGAAGTGTGAGAGTTTTTCTTTGTCCCACAAGCAATTAAACTGTTAAATGAAGTAAAGTCTCTGTTGGTATTAAAATCCTTTCAGCTGTCTTACTGATTTTAGTTTTTCTTTAATTTTCCTGGTGCAAATCAATTTCCTCAAGGGGACAAATAAAGCTATCTATGTATCTAGTTTAGCAGCCAAAAAATCTACGTCAGCCTTGACTGACTCTGGATCCAGCTCTAATAATGCATCCATAAACTTTACTTGTCAATTTTACCAATTTAGACAAATGCAAAGAGTAATTTCTATACTACACTTTTAAATAACTCAAAGGTGCACAAATAAAGAGTTTATCCAAGACACATTAAAACAGGAGAGCCATGTAGATCCAAAGGAGGAGGTGGTGTGAGGATGTTTGAGGTTGGAAAGCCCTCTGTGTAAAAAGGGGAACCGTCGTTAAGTGAGGCCAGTTTAAGTGCGGTTGTAATGTAGTCTAGGATAACTCTGAGTGTTTTCCTCTCGGTCTCAGCGGGACCCTGCAGGTTTAATGTGCTCCGCCTCGGGCCTGTTCCATCTGCCTGTGTCTGCGCCGGTAGCTGCTGCAGTCACGGACCGAGGGCAGTAAAGACTGGGTGATTCCCTCTGACTGGAACCACAGAGGAAGGATCCACGCATCAGCTTTTAATGGTGTTTACTTCTTAAGAATGGAATAGTTGAGCTGCTGTGTGTGCACCCGACTCCACAGTCTGCAAAGTCGGCACTCAACTTTCACATTTTATTATTTTATTTAAGATGTTGGATTTATTTTGCTAACATTCACTACAACCTACACAGTTTTAACACAAACTAAAAACATAAAATGACTTTGGAGTCTATTCCGGACAGTATCTGGAGCAGAACGGGTCTTGTCAGGTTATGGCAGGTTTCCATTACATAAAGGGTCCCCAAAAGTGTACCATACGCCTCAAAGGGGTCCGCTTTAGAGAAGGTGGAGCTAAACACTGCGGTCAACTGCGATATGGACAATAGATAATCTTTACTAGAGCGAGAACTAGAACCGAAAGAAAAACTGAAACATTCTTCAAATAAAATACACCTTGTTCTTTTGATAAATGTCATATTCAAATTGAAAATGTGCTAAATGTTGTACTTTTTCCCGATGACAAAGCTAGTCAGTGTCGTACGGCTCTCTTTTCATGAATTTAAACATTATATTTATCGTCTTCACTGCATTAAACACAAACAGAACCTGTACAAACTCAAATATTGAGTCTAAATGAGAGGAAACTGCTGCAGATGTGAATTTAATGTTGAGAAAGATGGGAATAAACAGAAACAGTTGGATGTTTCCTGCTGATACAACAGGATTTACTCTGATTTATATTAATTATCTCACAATGCATCCAAGTTTCAAAAAGTCACCTTTAAATATGTTTAATACCTCAAATAGAGACAGGACGTTTGTCATTGAAAGTTGAGTAAATAGCCCTGAACAGAAAAAAAATGTTAGTGTCTTTCGCTTAATGTTTCTTTTGAGATATTGCTCACCATTTCTGTTCTGTCTGAGTCAATACACCAGGAAGATAAAACAGTTCTCACTATTTTTAGTATTTGTAGAAGGCAAAAGCCCTTCTTACTCAGGTTCAAGAGGAAGAGGATTATCACTTGATTTTTAGATTAAATTCAAATGGAAAAACCGTACTCAAAACACAAAGAAGGGAATGTTAAAGTTAAATTATGCAAACCTTTTCCTTACATCCTGTTTTTTACTTCTCTGATCTACAGAACCCTAATTCCTCGTTGGCGTGACGTTTAAATCTCCTTTATGTACAGTATCTGCAAGTTTCATGAGTGTAGTTTTTGGCAGGTCACAGTCTCTTTATTCAGTTATCCTAAATTTCATTTGCAGTCTCAAAGAAACACCAACATGTCCTGAGATTAATCCATAAGGAAATTCATTTGACATATATCTGGACTCAGAACAATCACAGTGTTCCTTTTTCTGAGATAACTCCATTATTCTGGTACTTGAGGCCTATTTTGTGGCTGTTTTGAAGCCGGGGGTCTCGGGGTGAGCGGGGGTTGTTGAGAGTTTGTCTGAACACTGCCCAGAGCCTGTCACGACCGAGGGGACTCTCTGTCGCTCAAACACAACCTGTCCTTGTTGTGGATGAATGTCAGAGCTTTATTTACCACTCGGTCTGCGTCTGGTATTCTGGGGTCACCGCGGGTCGCTGCCTAACCCACTGCCTCCGTCGCTAAAACTGAGAGGGCTGCCTTTTCTTTTTCTTTCTGACCCCCACCAGCTCCAGCAGACATTCCTGTGACGGAGCAGTGAGAGATTATATTTCACAACACAAACTGTCAACGGCAAATGATCTGTGACCGTTGCCAGGGTCCGCTGTAGTTTAGGCCGAATACTCCATTATTTTAACCTCAAGCCCAAAATAACAATACACAACGGAAAACTGAATTAAATCATCGTCTTTGAGAAATGTATTGATTTGAGAATTAAAATATAGTTTTAAATGTATTTAAATGTAGAATGATGGCATTACAAAGCTCCATATTTCTTCCATTGATGCATTTAGGGTACTTTATGAACACTGTGCTCTTTACTTCCCCTGCTGGTAATAATTAGATTTCACATAATAATTTTGAACGACTTAATAGAAATATTATACTATTTTTAATAAGTCTGCTTTCTCTGGTAATTATTAGTGTCTATATGGACATTATTTGAGCTGCTCTGGAGCTAGCAGCAGGATTAGCCCCAACGCCATGTGCAGCAGAGTTAGAAGAAATGTTTTTTCTGTTAAATTTAATTCAGCGATATGGCTATTTTTGACATGGTCCAAAATTAAAAACTCAAATTAATCAAATTAATTAAAAAAAAATGTAATCTATCGCCCAGCTCTATTTTCTAGTGTTTAGAAGTAAGTTCATGTTGTTAATGTTAATGTTAACAGTTATCCATTAGCATGCCACAACCATTAGCATGTGCTAACGAAGACTATCCTCTGTGGTAGTAAAATAAATGTGTGCTGTACGAACACAGCTCCTTTAAGTTAGGCAGGTTATTTCTACTCAAACCACATTCACCTCGTAATACGGAAACCACACGACCAACAAATGAGAACAGAGCTACACAGAAGGGCTACACAAAGTAGTGTGCAAATAAATTAAATACATACAGTACAGTTGTACATAACTTTGCCAGTTATCTGTTCATTCTAAAGTTGCCATTTTTTCTGCAGAAAAAAACACTGTACAGTTCTTTAGTTTAGTCTCTATCTTTCTCTTTTGTGCAGCGTTTCCTGACAGAGGGTCCTCTCTTTGTCCTTGTGCAGCTGCTACATTAACAAACTCAGAGTGGTCCATCACGACCTGCTGAAGCTGCCATTTCTGATGCAGTTCCTTGTACTGTTACCACTGTATGTAAATAAAAATACCTCCTACTGGACGGTGGTTCATCTAAAGGCTTTGTAACGGACCATGTGGCCAGTCAGGTCACAGGGTTTTTCTCTACAGTAGTCAATGAGTGGTCGCTCAAACAGAGACTCGTTTGTACTAAAGATGTTCATCTACATCACTCTGTGGAGGCGGGGTCCAGTCTGAGGGTCTCGTGTGAACGAAGAGCGGATAAAGCCCGTGGGGAGCCTCTCCAGATGAGGCGGAGATCAGGTACGGGTCATTCACAAAACACTTCCCCGTACTTTGGTGTGTGTTGTAAAGTATACCCAGGAGCCCTTCACAGTGTGGCTCTTCCAGCTTCAGCAGTAGCAAGAGGTCAAAGGGCACGGCTGCTTGTCACACTGATGCATAGACGTCCTGGGACATAAACCTGCCTCAAGTAAAGCCAGGTTTATAGAGCTTTTACTGATCGGGGCTTTACCTCGCATTACAAACATATAAACAATACTAATACTGATAATAAAGTGGTCTTCTAGTCTCATTCTTTTGGTCTGGGTTTATTCGAATCATATGAAAGCAGAATGTACAGTATGTGCACATGTCTGACACACAACCGGTCGGCCCTAAACCCCATACAGGGCCAAGTAGACCGTACAATAGGACCAGCAATTTCAGAGAGCAGCCATAATCTATATGACTGTGCTCTTCTAATGGGATTATTTTTTCTCAAATGGGACGCATTCCTTCCCAAATGTCAATGTACGAGTAGTGATTGCACTTAACAAGCTCATTAGTGGCCCCTCGGTGCCGCGTGAGGGGCTCCCTGTCGGTGTCGGAGCATGAATACTGTAACAGTGGATAGGAACATATGGATAAATACATAAAGGGCGACGTTAAATTACTGTAAACCTGTCCAGATTCACTTCTATCCAGGTTGAATCCATTTTAAAATAAATAAAAGGTTACCTCAGGAACTTGTGAGCAGGAAGAATAGTCTTTTACTGTAATAAAAACTGATTGGGATCCTTTTATAAATAAATAAAACAAACAAGAAAGTACAAACATTCAAGAAACATTCAAAGTGGAGAGAAAGCTAAATACTGTACTTTTTTAAAAACAAAGCGTTTATGAACAGCAGCTGCTTATGGTTTATGATAGAATCTGCTCATCCTCTGTGAGTTAAAACACATAAAAACATATAAAACACATAGATTACGTTGTTTTATGTTTGGTTTGTCTCTATTTTTCTTGCTGCTGTTCTCTGTGAAGCCGACAGTTTCCTAAAGAGCGTTATATTGATTTAAATCATGTCTGAAACAGTGCATTTGACGTTTCATCTGTTTATTTTAATTCTATATTAATAATAACATGTCTCTATAGGCCCTACTCCAGTCTGATTATTGTATATCTCCAGTTCAACAGGAAAAGTCTGATTTAAAACTGTAAAGTGAAACCAAAAGTGACTAAAGAAAACTGCGTAACTATTCGTAAGTTCTGAGAAAATGCCCACAACTTACAAAAAGAATCACACACTTTATGACGGGACAAAGCTTACAACAATTTCTCATCATTAAACAGAGCGTTAAACATCTTCTGCGTGTTCCTCAGAAGATTTGTGAATCCATCTCTTGTTTGTTTCAGTTTTCAATGGCCCATCATCAGAAAAGCGAGGTTGTGGTTAGATACGGCAGTCCACGGCACTTTGAGATGACTTAAAGTGGAACCGCTGGAAATAGACCTTACATTGAAACTTTAAACTGTCCTTCTTTATGGAAAATGGCAAGAAATAGGTCAAGGGTACGAGAGCGCAACAGAAACCAAGTGGATACAGCTGGACCAGTGACTCTGACAAGCTGTGTCTCATTTAGTCTGTGTTGTCACGGGAAGCTGTCCAGGATCAGTTTACCCCCAGAGCCCCTCAGCCCCACTGTCTGTGAAGTGGTATCGTACCTGAGCCCCCTGCCCCGGAGCCGGCCGCTTCCTCACAACGTTCGAACGCATCTCGTCGAACGGAGGTCAGCGCGTGTGACCGACTGACCCGGCGCTCCGCTAAAGGGGTCCAGCTGCAGGTTAACGGGGGTCTGTGGCACTTAAACAGTAGTAGCACACTTTGAAGGAAAGGGGTAATAGAGAGGAGGGGGGCTGATTGTAAAAACTTGTGTTGTGTCGTGTTTTATTTTGCTTAAAGAAGGATTGGATGGGCTGTATTTACCTGATAACTCTCACAACAGTCACTCAGTTTTGTCTTAATCGACTAAAACCGGACTTTTTAAATACTTTTAAACATCTTCGTCCGAGTGGAATAGCAGTAATTCTCTTCTTGAAACTGAAATTGAAGCTGTATCATGTTCATTGTGTTGCTACGACTTCATGTGCACGCGTTAGTCGGACTGGAGCTGGACTGAGACAGATTTCTGCCCAGATTTGACAGAGTGCAACGATTAGAAAATGAAAAACAAAGGCGACCAGAGCAAAACAAAAGACACTGACAAAGACAATAATGGTTTCTGGAACGACGGCGCTGGTTAAACTTTTTTGTTGGATTTTTTTTTTTCCATAAAAGTTAAAAAATGGAAACTGTACAGAAAATTAAGAGCAGAATATTGTCAGCTGTGGAACAATCAATCGCACAATGGGCTAAAGGTTATTAAAAAACAAAAATAGTAAACAAGATGCTAGTGACGTAGAAGTCGAGACCGGTCTTTATCTTAAGATCAGTCTTAACTGTAAAGTTCTTGGTCTTGTTCTGGTGTCGAACCCTTAAAGTCTTGGTCTTGTTCTGGTCTTGAATTCTTAAAGTCTTGGTCTCGTTCTGGTCTTGAACCCTTAAAGTCGGGTAACCCAAATTCGGTACCCAAAGCCGGACCCAAAGCTTTGCCAAAGTGCTTGAATTCTTAAAGTCTTGGTCTCGTTCTGGTCTTGAACCCTTAAAGTTCTTGGTCTTGAATCCTTAAAGTCTTGGTCTTGTTCTGGTCTCGAACCCTTAAAGTCTTGGTCTTGTTCTGGTCTCGAACCCTTAAAGTCTTGGTCTTGTTCTGGTCTTGAACCCTTAAAGTCTTGGTCTTGTTCTGGTCTTGAACCCTTAAAGTCTTGGTCTTGTTCTGGTCTTGAACCCTTAAAGTCTTGGTCTTGTTCTGGTCTCGAACCCTTAAAGTCTTGGTCTTGTTCTGGTCTTGAACCCTTAAAGTCTTGGTCTTGTTCTGGTCTTGAACCCTTAAAGTCTTGGTCTTGTTCTGGTCTCGAACTCTTAAAGTCTTGGTCTTGTTCTGGTCTCGAACTCTTAAAGTCTTGGTCTTGTTATGGTCTCGTCTGTCTTGAACCCTTAAAGTCTTGGTCTTGTTATGGTCTTGAACCCTTAAAGTCTTGGTCTTGTTCTGGTCTTGAACCCTTAAAGTCTTGGTCTCGAACCCTTAAAGTCTTGGTCTTGTTATGGTCTTGAACCCTTAAAGTCTTGGTCTTGTTCTGGTCTTGAACCCTTAAAGTCTTGGTCTCGAACCCTTAAAGTCTTGGTCTTGTTCTGGTCTTGAACCCTTAAAGTCTTGGTCTTGTTATGGTCTCGAACCCTTAAAGTCTTGGTCTTGTTCTGGTCTTGAACCCTTAAAGTCTTGGTCTCGAACCCTTAAAGTCTTGGTCTTGTTCTGGTCTTGAACCCTTAAAGTCTTGGTCTTGTTCTGGTCTTGAACCCTTAAAGTCTTGGTCTTGTTCTGGTCTCGAACCCTTAAAGTTCTTGGTCTTGTTCTGGTCTCGAACCCTTAAAGTTCTTGGTCTTGTTCTGGTCTCGAAGTAATTTTTACCAAAGATCAACCAAGACGACAAATGGCTTATTTGTCTTTTCTTGAGATCGGACGAAAACTTCAATCACTTTATATTAAATTAAAAATCTTGTTTGCGTTTTGACTCAAAAACTAAACTTTTCATCTCTTAGTGTATTGTGCTCTGGTCTTGACTCAGCTGCTTTTTGTGGCTTTATTAAAGATGCCTCTATTAGAAATCAGGACAAGACATTCTTTAAGGAGTGTAGTTGTTTCTCAAACCCAAACACAAAAAACAAAGACAAAAACGTGATTCTTGGGATTGCTTTTAAGTGTGAATGACCTTTATTTGGTGACTTAATTGTTTAATAAAGATCTCTTCTCTTTACTTTGATTGTATTTTTCATAATGGGCAGTTTGTTTATTTTCTGGCGTCTGAACCGGGCCTGGCTGACTGAACAAAGGTTAAACAATTGCAGCATTAGATGACTCACAATAAAACCATGAACAAAAATGGGTCCAATATGTTTTGCTATTGGGCTCACACTTATAACCTTTTTATAAGCCTCACAGGCAGCCGCCGGGTGACGTAGTCGGACGTACGAATGAATGGACGTCCATAAGCGTTGTACGGAGCAGACAGCGGCCGCGGGGGGCTCCGAGGCGGGTCGGGTTTCTGTCCCGGGCCTGCTGAGGGGAGGTCTGCCTCTCACACCGGGACCGACCATATTTCAACCGGGTCTACAGCCGCGGTCCTGCCCTGCGGATTTCACCAGCAGACGCCTAATGATGGAAAATGAACGCTCCAGTGCACGCAGATAAATGCCCCCAGTGACAACACCTCCCAAGTATTTACAGCTCGGGTCGGAGAGAGCAAGTGAAGGCATCACGCAGGATGAACTCCTGAGGGTTAGGCTTTCATAAAGGTGCAGTGGGTAAAGTTTGATAATAGTCCCAGTTATAAACAGACTGGAAAAAAGATGGAAAATGTCTTAGGGTTAGGTTTATGACTTAGGGTGGTATCGACGTTTCTCACATGGGACGTTTTATTGGGATCATAGTGAAATAAACCATTGATCACTGGATAATCTCTCATTTTATTTTTTAATTATGTCTGACTCTGACTCTCTCTTTCTAAACATGAAAGTCAGAAAAACATATCTTGACCCAAGGATTACCCAGGATCACTGTGAAAGTTTGAGAAGCTGGTGGTAGGGGTTTTTTTTCATCATCAGCATCATATTTAGGCATTTAATAACATCATAACAATACTTTAGTCCATGTAACAACAAAATAAGTTCAATTTCTTACCCGGAGATTCTTATTTTGTACTCCACTTTCTGAAAGAACAAGCATTTACTAGCATTTAGCCTTGGATAAAAACAGAGCTAACATTAAACAGGAGCTTGTCTATGTTCCTTCAGACTAACCCTGTCCTAATCCAGCTCTGTGTTCCCTAATCTTAACCTCTAAATCAGAGCAGTAGTTTTTAATCTCGTCTAATTATGATAAATAAATAAATAAATACCTCATGTGGGGACCTATTTTTGTTAAATAAATAAAAATCTTATACAGGAAACTTGGCTTAGAAGAATTAAACGCTAAAAACAACTTAACTAATAATTGAGTTAATGTGTAAATAGTGTTGTTAGATATGAAATAAAAACTCTTTCAACCCCTTACATTATATTATGTTAGTGCCAGGTTTTGATTTTTACACCTTTGGGTCATAATGCTTCTCAGGTTAACTGTCCGATGAGAATGTAGTGTCATCATTTTCTAAAACACACAATATAACACTGTTCGGTTGTGATTCCTCTAAAATCCCTGTTAAAATACTAGGGGCTAAAATTAGAAGTGAGACCCAGAGTGTGTAAACCCCAGAGGAGCAGCAGGATTGATGAGGTGCAGCGTGAGTGAGGGGATACATTTGTCCACAGTCACTTGATCCTCCGAGCGGAGTTAGTGGACTCCTCCCAGACGTGTGCAGTAAAAACCTGTGGCTGCAGTAGCTCCCAGTCAGTGCCCGAGCCGATCCAGAGCAGGGAACATGGAGCTCCCCGTTTGCGTGTCCGTGATGCTCATCCTGACCTTACCTTACACGGAGGCGATCCACGGTCTGTACAGCTTCGGACAGCACGACCTCTTCTACAAAAAGAACCACTGCAAGGCCATCCCCGCCAACCTGCTGCTGTGCCACGACATCGAGTACACGGAGATGCGCCTGCCGAACCTGCTGGGACACGAGACCATGAACGAGGTGCTCCAGCAGGCTTCGTCCTGGATCCCGCTGGTGCAAAAGCAGTGCCACCCGGACACTCGGAAGTTCCTGTGCTCGCTGTTCGCCCCGGTGTGTCTGGACGACCTGGACGAGCCCATTCAGCCGTGCAGGTCCCTGTGCGAGGGGGTCCGGAACGGCTGCGCCCCCGTGATGTCCGCCTTTGGCTTCCCCTGGCCCAAGATGCTGGAATGTGAGCGCTTTCCTCTCGACAACGACCTGTGCATCCCGCCGGCCAGCGTCGACCCGTTTGTGCCGGCCACTAAAGAGGGTAGGTACTTTTTTTCACCTGATAGAGCGTGTATAGCTAAACCGAAGGGACGTGGGTTCGAATCCCGGCTCGGGTCAGGTTCATTCCGAGGTGAAAATACGTGTCTTAAAATGTTTCTTTTTTTGTTTTTGTCTTTTTATTGAACATTTTTTAAACAGTAAGTGACATACGTAATATAAATTCAAGACTATCATAATTTTACTTTAACATATCTTAAAAAAAAAAAAAAAAATCTAGTTTAAAGGATGATGGGGAAAAAATGACTTTTTTTTGCCTCTTGTCAAATTTTTTTTAAATGTCCAAATTAAAATGATTAAAATACTTAATACTTAATAAACTCAAAGTGTGGGTGGATTGGAACATAATATAGTATTTGATTTGATGATTAACAGAACATTTTAACAGAGAAATATTTCCTGGCCACTATTTTTAAGTCTTCCAGTTTTTTTTTAACTATTGCTTATCATGGCATCAGTGCACACAGTGGGTGGCGGAGTTTGTTTAGACAAAATAAACCTATCATCCCTGACTTATCTTAAAATATTTTGTACTTTTGTGTTCTACCGTTCACTCCAAGAATGTTCTGACGTAACATCTTTGGGATTTTACTCATCGACTCTTATTATTAATATAATAAATGCTCTAGAGACTGGGACACACTGTTCTGGCTCCAGTGTACCATCTGTATTCAGCATATTATATCAAATTTGTGCATTAAATGTGTGTTCCATTGGTTTAAATATCTTTATTAAAGCTGTATGTTTAATCTGTAGTGCCCAGAGTGTGTGACGCTTGCAAAGAAACAGACGAAAACGACAATGAAATAGTGGACAACCTCTGCAAGAACGACTTTGGTGAGTTTTCTTTAAGCCTGCTTTGTGTCTAAAATTACATTTGACAAGGTTAAAATTGTACAGTTTTTAACAAATAATCCATGCTCATATAACTTGCAAAAGGCTTTAATGTAAGAGGTTTTTGCAGATGGGTTATTCTGTATAATACTTTCCAAAATGTGCATTATTTTTGTTATTTGTTTGTGAAATTTCCTCTTTGTCCGTGTTGAAAACGCAGCTCTGAAGATCAAAGTCAAAGAGATCTCGTACATCAACGGCGACACCAAGATCGTCCCCGAGACCAAGAGCCGGACCATTTACAAGATGAACGGCGTGACGGAGCGGGACCTGAGGAAGACGGTGCTGTGGCTGCGGGACGGCCTGCAGTGCATCTGTGAGGAGATGAACGACATCAACGCCGCCTACCTGGTCATGGGACAGAAGATGGACGGACACCTGGTCATCACCTCGCTCAAGCGCTGGCAGAAGGGTCAGCGCGAGTTCAAGAGGATCTCACGCAGCATCCGCAAACTGCAGTGTTAAAGATACACTTTATATCAGCTGTACACTATTGAGCACAGTAGGAAATACTTAAAGTTAGGCTAAAGTCACTTTCTTCAACAGTGATACAGTATAAATAACGCCAGATAGTGTCTTTTTATGAAGTGTTCAATCACAGCCAAAAGCACCACTTTACAACAAGGCTCCTAAAGTATCATAAAGGACTATAAATTAGACGATAAATAAAGTGAACTATTACAAAATGTTCAGTGGAAAGTCTCTCACGTATCACTTTCCTCTTCTAGAAAAAGTTAAAGATTGTCTAAAAGCTTGTCTTTGGTTTAATGACCAACAAACTAAGAAAAAACAAAAACAACAGTACAATCCAGCCTCAGTAAAGGAAAAATTACACTAGGTTATCATGTGCTAATGCTAATGGTAGTTTAACTCTGAATTACAAACACCAATGTCTCTATAAACCCTTTTAAAGTGACGTCATCGAAAGCTTTCATTCATTTTAAGAGTTAACAAACTAAAACCACTAAATAAAACGTTTCTAGACGACTGACTGGTTATTTTCCATATGTTTGTTGGAAAACCAGAGGATACATTAGCATAGAAATGTATTATTTAGCGTGATAGCTATATAAGCTAATTCGTTTGCTAGTTACTATGGTTACCCACCACGTTGCTACAATTAGCGGCTAATAGCAATGATTTAAATAAACATCTAATAAACTTAATCTCTTTCTAGTTTCTGATGTTCTCTTGAGGCTCTG
The DNA here is from genome assembly GCA_036850595.1 of Rhyacichthys aspro. Taxonomy (NCBI): domain Eukaryota; kingdom Metazoa; phylum Chordata; class Actinopteri; order Gobiiformes; family Rhyacichthyidae; genus Rhyacichthys; species Rhyacichthys aspro. Next base: position 2,943,743 of record CM072148.1, on the reverse strand, counting down.
ACATTAAACATCTTGATTATTCACAGTTTATAATGTTTGGAGCTAATGCTAATTCGACCGTTGAAAATGTGTTGAGGTCGGCACCAAGATACACAGCTACTGTTCACAAACACAAAAGGGTTTATAGTAACTTGCCAAATAGTGATCCATTTGTCTATAAACAAATCAATATAAATAACCAAACATCTTCAAAACAACGCTTTATTGTAAAGTGGTGCCAATAAGTCTGTGAAGCTAATGGAAGCATCATCAGAGAAAACAAACCAAAGCCAAACGATGCCAGTTATTTTTTTATATAGTTAGGAAACACTATAAAAACACAGAATGAATATTAAGGAATCAGTGATGAGTAAACACATTTACCACAGTCAGATTCAAACAGAAAAAGAGTTTAATGTTTAGTTTGTTTAGGTTTGTGAGTCCACTCCAGAGAAAAGCCCGTTCTGTAATAATCTTAGGTCCGTGACCCGTTTCTACTTCACTGTTGGGAACTCTTTATTCTTTTGAGTGAAGCTTTGAGTGACTTTTGTATTAGATTTTTCTCCAATCATAATGAGAGATAGCTGGCTATATTCTCTTCCTGTTCAACGTTTAAATAACTATTTTCTTAGTAATCATTTTGTACTTGAGCCGCTGCATACTTTTCTACAATGATGATATTTTTCTACTCCACACTTTCATATTTCAATGTTACATTTGGTTTCAATTTGTCTGATTTTGTTGAAGTGGTTTATTAATAGTGAATAGCTGATACCTTTGAGGTTGGTAGTGGTGTTGAAATAAAACACAAATAATCGTGTGTGTGTGTGTGTGTGTGTAATGTAAAGTATTTACTGTGTAAATATGAATATACTGTCTTTTAATGTTGTTTAAAGCTAATAAAAACTGCTAACTGTGTGAGTAATGCCTCGGATTGTTGTCTTAACCTAGACTTCAGAATGGTTTAAATGAATATAAATGACAATTAGCTAATTAATGAGTAAAATACTGAGATAATCACAACAGGTAATACACACTGATAATAATTTACTTTATTCTATATTTGAAGGAGTTTCTCAAAGAGGGCAACAAACGTTCTGACAAAGAAATCTAAACCAAGAGCCAGAGCTGTTCTGTGTTTATAGTTAAACTGCGCCATCTTGTGGTTACTCTCCCAAAGTAGCTGCCCCACAGTTTGAATTACCCTCAAAAACAGACCCCTAAGTGCCACTTGTTTAAAGCAAACTTTTAATGATAAATTAATAATGTGTAGAATTAGTGGGTCCCTGATCTTTGCTTAAATTTGTGTTTTTTAATGTAGGTTGATGGTGCTGTAGCTGAAAAGGATTTATAATTCACTTCAACCAAGAATCACAATAATAATTGCCTCAAAGGGTTGAACAAAAACAGACGACAGTAAGAACAAGACAACATCCCTGTCCTTAGACCCTCAGGTTCAGAGGAAAAACTCCAAAAACCCAGAGAAACCTCAGAGAGAACCCCAGGAGGATCCAGTCCCAGGACAGACGCTGATAAATAGTCCATTAAATTAACAAATGAATGGAAATGAATATGAATATAGTTTATAATAATCTCAGGTTTGGTGAAGCCTTATTTCAGATTTTTTTAAGCTAGTCAGAAATCACCTACCCCAGCTTTAAAGTGACAGCACATTTTGTGGTTTCTTTGACAGAAAACATAACTGTATTAGCATGTTTTTTATGCAGTGGTACATTCAAGGTACAAACCGGTCTTTTTTAGTCAAGCCCTGATCACTCGAGGGAAACAATGGCTCATAAATGTCGGTGAGAATGAGGCCAAAGTGCCGTAAAACTAGATCAGACGGAAATCTCATTTTGAAATTGAAACCAAAAAGTGTATATTGCGGCGTTGTTTAAACTCTGAAGTAGTTTTTCTTGAAATCATATTTAATTACAGTAAAGTGTTTCAGCTGAGTTCATGGGTAAGTGTTTAGATTGTAACAAGCTTTTTGTTTTTTAAGAATCCTTGACATGATAACGACCTAATCATGTGACCGACTGAAGGAAAATATGTATATAATAATGTTTGGAATATATAACAGTCCTTTTTGATACTAAATCATCTTGTTTACGTTACATTTGGCTCCTTTTACTTTCATTTTCAAAAATAAACCTGTAAACTGTAGACACCAAAGATCAGTTCTTAGCCTTCAGCAACACTCCTGATTTTTCAAGAAAACTTTAGAGAATATAGACTGTGAGATCTTTTATTATTTTGTTGTTTTTTTTGTCTGTGATTGTTTTGTTTTTATGTCATTTTTTGGTTTTGTAAAGTAGCTGTGTCTGGTGCTGTGTAATAAAAAAAGAACACAGCTAACCCCATGATGTCTGGATTTTAAAAATATTATAAAGAAATTAAGAAAAACAATCTATTTAAAAAAAAAAAGAAGGTACAATATTGGAAACTCACATCACTTTTTTAAATTATCTTATATTCTTTGTGATGGGCTGTTGCATAGATTGTAATAGGCCTAATCACAAAAACAATAAAGGTATATTTATTTGATTTTGAAACAAACAAAACCAAAAAGTAGTCTTTCCACTAGTGCCACTCACTGAAAACAGGGGGCGCTGTTCACACTAAAGCCATTCACTGTGAAAGAACTGGTTCATTGAATACCTGTGTGATTCACCTGTTCCCGATGTGCTGTCACATGACTCCCATGTGACCGCCCAGTGACTCACCTCTTCAGCCCCAACGGGACATTCTTGTCATGTGTCACGGGGCACTTTCCTGTGGGACTCCCCAGTAACTTGACTGAATACTGAACGTACACCACAGCTTCTAAAATCTAGAAGATATAGGATTAATCTTGACAGTGAGAGTATGTCCTCATCGTCACGTATTACTGTAACACGTCTATACTTTCCCCACATTTTGGAAATCAGAAAAGCCCTACAGAGGGTCACTTACGGGCCGCGTGACTCATACTCAGCTTTGGACAAAACCATTACAGCTAGACATTGGTCATAAGTGGTGTGGCCGTAAGTGCGCAATCCGGGCTCTGTCTGAGTGACATCATGAGCTCAAACGCTGCCTTCACTGCAACAGGAAAAATCACAACCACAGGGAACTGAACCGACAAAATGTGCTAAGTGTAAAACGGGGAATCTGATATTACAGTGTAAATCCAGTTGAGGGGACAGGAAGTATCAAAAACCCACGCATAGTCAATAAAAAAGGATATTCAGTTGTTTTATTTATTTGTTTATTTAAAAGCTTGTACAGTCCACATGAAACTTGATGCACACGAGGCACATTAATGATAATTCATGCACAGTAATTATTATAGGCTACATACGAGATTTAAAATACATTCTATTCAAGCTCTATGTGAATTCATTTTAAGAATAAAACATAAAAGAAGTCTAAAAAAAATCCCCTTGTGCCATTTTGCAAGGAAACAATCAATCAGAAAACTTTTAGGGGGCTGTTTATTTGCCCCATTTGCCCACCTCATTGTACTACCCCTGCTTGTATAAATTAACATTACCCAGAAAAGTAAAAATAATGCTCACTGTAATTAGGATTCAGCGTCTTTAAATAAGTTCAGTGTTCTATAACATAACACAAAGAAGTATGAGGTAAATGGCTTAAATCCAACTAAAACCTGTTCAAGTCTGACTGGAACCAGTTCAAACCCAACTAAACCTCAAGAGGTCCAAATAAAACCTGTTCAAATCCAACTAAGACCTTCTCTAGACCTGACAGAGAAGACTTTTAAAACTTGCTAAATATATTATGATTTTCTTCTCAGTGTCATTTTAATCATGAGATGAATGAATGAAAAACAAATGAGACAATCAAGATATTCAAGATTCAGATATCAAGATTATCAAGAAAGTTATGCAACTCTTATAACACATTTCAACACTTGATACCGCTGCTTTTCTAGTTTTCTAGTTATTTAAAATTACTACAGTTACATTTCAAAAGAACAAAACACCAACAGTTATTTAAAGTAATTTAAGTAATATTTTAAATTAGTCTTTAATACAATTGATTGTAATTAGCTTTTTTACAGTGTGTTTTTAAATATATTTACATTTCATTTTAGTGCTTGACTTTGACTTTTATGCTAAATTGGTGTCATTTTAATCGTGAGAAGAAAAAAGGTCTAGGCATTTATCTGTTTGGGGTTTTTTTTTAAGCTGTAAGTAAAGTAATAGCCTTTGTTTTAAGTTTAGTGGAAACAGCTGGTCATTTTGGGGGGGCTCTTTATGCCCACATATTTCATTGTTATGCCTCTGCATCTCATAAATACTCTAAAAAACATACTAGGAACAACGATTTCACTGTAATTCTATAGAAATAATTTTTGCTTTGCCTGTAATTACGTTTCTTATTGTAAAATCTAGCTTAACAAAATTTTACATCGCCCTAACGCAAATTAAGAATGAGGTGTATGACTTTTCCGTCGCTCTTGAAGGCAGCACGGAGTTTCCTTTTGAGCCTTCGTTTCTAAATTACTGTTTCGTGTCAGAAGTTTAAAGTTTGTGCCAGCAGACTTTAAATGTATTTAAAAAAAAGAAAAAAAAAGGTTTAAGATGTTTTAAGTCATAATGGCTGCCGTCGGTGAATGTTTGAAAGCAGTTTGACGAAGCTGAAAAAAGTCCGCGGGGAAGTTCCCTAGGAAATCCCCTAGTGCTCCCTTTAGGGGGATATTATTCGACACTGACTGCACACTCTGACCTCCTCTTCGGTAAAGTCACAAGGCTAGGCGTCAAATGTTGGGACTGATAAATAAAAAAGTGTGATTTTATTCGGACCGAACTCAAAGATGGACGAAGTTAGCTTAAACGAGCCGTTAAAAGGCAAAGAGCGGAGTTACGACACTCTCAACACTTTGTATCACGAAACACGACAGGAGCTGGAGCTGCTCAACAAACAGCTTTACGTTAAGGACAGTATCATAACCGATTTAAAAGCGAGGTTGTCCCGGTACGAGAGGATTTACGTGTCCGCGGGAGGAGACGCCGAGGCGGGGGTCTTAGGGCCGTCCATGTCGCTGCTGGAGAGTCTCTGTAAAGAAATGTGTAAACTCAAACAGAAGAGGAACGACACGGAGCTGAAGGCGAGCCGACAAACGGAGGTAAAAGGGGCAGAAATGGGGTGGATTCGTGATTAAATGTGGGAGATAAAGTTGGTTTAAGGTTGACAGATGGCAGTGGCGTAACTACGGGCGTGATGGTGCAGCTGCGTGGGCCCCCCTGAAGTCGGGGTGGCCCAAAGTGAAAGCTAAAACTTGAACTGAAAAGGAATAAAATGATAATGAGAAGGAAAACATATCAGAAAAATTATGTAAAACAAAGTAAACATGTTTAACCCAAGCCTGGAAGCCAAATAATTCAATTCAAAAGGTTTATTATCATATGTACAGTATAGAAACGGTTTCCCTGTACAATGCAAGTCTTTCTTTGCTGTCCACAGTGAATGCCATGTAGAAGATAGAAAATTAAATAAATCCTATTTCTAAATACAAAAAAAAAAAGAAGAGTATGAAGGAATTACAACTTAATGACAAATGTAGAAAAAAAAATCTCAGCAGGTCCAATACAAACTTCTGTTGTTATAATGACAATAATAGTTTATACAAACTTTGGGTAAATAAAGGCCATAAGGAAAGTAGATTTAAAAGGAGGGGGAAAAACAAAAGCAAGTTTGTAGTGTGTATATTATCATTATACTACTTCTGCTCATAATGATAATATTTTATAGCAAAGTTATATGACTCCTACTACATGTTTCTTCCACACTTTTGTTTCCTCTGATTTACCTCAGATTTATTTTAACTTAAGTAATAAAGGTATTTTTTATTTATTTTTTTGTAAAAATGTATCATTAACAAAATTACACTAAAAAAGTTTGATAGAAACTTAAATAAATTAATATTTGTCAAGGAGTTTTCAGTCTAACTGCTTGTAATTAGTTTTTTAAAGTTGGGTTTTTAATGTTTTTATGAAATTCTAATCGTAAACAAAGTTAATGTTCTCCCTTAACTGTATTGTAATTCCCATACACTGAGCATTAACAGCTGACAAAGTTAGAATTGACTATAAGTTTAATGAGGAAAATGAGGAATAATGCATCAAACATATCAGACCTTGTGGCCTGTCACTGTAAAGCTCAACTGATGAGGTTACTGTTTTTTTCAGGAGATCCAGAAGCTCACTGCGGAGTTAAAAGAGAAAGAACTGGAGCTGGAGAGGATCAGGTCTGAGCCGGAACACGAGAAGGACCAGGAGATCCACAGACTGCGCTCGGCTCTTCAGGAGAGGGAGCGCTCGGAGGCCACCAGAGCCGTCCTGTGCACGTCTTTGGCCGAAGAGGCTGACCAGCTGCGCCTCCAGCTCGGAGCCACGGTCACGGTGTGTAAAGAGCTGCTGACCCGACTGGAGCGGGGCAAGAAGAGCGAGGGGGCAGGGGCAGAAGAGGGCAGGCAGCAGACAGAGACCAAAGAGGTGTGTGTTTAAATGGAACAAAAGTGTTAAAGTGATTTATGGACAGAGTTTAACAGCTTGGTTTTCTACAGAAGACAGATACTACAGACATGAGCGCCCAAATACGTCAGCTACAGCAGGAGAACCATCAGCTAAAGCAACGAGTGGCCTATGTAAGAATATTTTCACTTTTTCTAACAATGTCGTTACCATATAATACAATACCAGAATCAAAACATTTTTACTAGTACCTATTGTATTGAGTTGGGGAGTTGTTGCATTTCCTTCTACAAACGTATCTGACCTTTCTCTGGAGAAAAACTGTGAAAATATCATTCTGTTTGCATCAAAAGAAATTCTGCAGTTTTAAAACTCAGACACAGGCCCAGATCAATGCCACAGACTGCATCCAAAGCCAAATCCACTTTATTTATATTACATTATATTACATTTTACAAACAGAATATTCCCAAGTGCGGCTCAAAACAATAAAAATGTAGATGAATAAAAAAGGCTCTTGCTTATTTCTAGATTCTAGAAAAAACAATAAGAGAAACAAACAAAGAAACATGCAACGATCCAGTGTTTGGTTCATTTTGAGACTGTGGCATTTAAATGTATTATTAATTATGCATGATTCATTGTATTAAGTACAAGTGTTGCAGGGAGTAGTACAATTTGGCAACATTTACTACTTTTCAGTCAAAAAGTGGTGTTGAGACGTCCCAAAGGAAACATAACATAGCTGCTATTAGCCGTTTTGCTAATGAGCTACTGAAATTGTAATTTTACTTAATGTTTACTTGAACAATCAAACCCGTTTTCAGAAAGTGATAAAAATATTCAGAAAGAAGCGGTAAGGAGAGCACAATAGTCATAATGTTACTCTGAAATTCCCACAAGTCATTGCTGTCTTTATGATTCCTGTCAGTTGTATTGTGCTTTTTTGTTAACGATTTATTACTACCATTTGTCGTCGTTTGTCACTTCAGGTACAAAGCCTCAACTCTCAGTGGCAGAAGTACGACTCAAGCCGAGAGGACTACATCCGAGGCCTGTGTCAGCGTCTGAAGGAGACCTCGGGACAGGCTCCGGGACCGGGCTCCGTCAGCTTGGCCGTGCTTCACCAGGAGATCTCACGACTCAACGGGTTATTGGAGGACAAGATCGGCGAGTGCGTGAGACTGAGCCGAGAGCTGGAGGACGTGAAGAGGAGCGGCCGGGAGCGGATTCAGACGCTGGAGCAGCAGGTCGGTGTCGGTCGCTGAGGAAAAATAAAGCTGACGCAGAAATGAAGAACGCTAAGGTTTTGTTTGTGGTTCAGGTGCTGATCTACACGGAGGATTTTAAATCGGAGCGAGCGGACCGAGAGAGGGCGCAGGGCCAGATTCAGGACATGAAGGAGCAGATCCGACAGCTCAAACAGCAGCTGCACAAACAGGTCAGACCCAATACACCTGAAAAAGACTTTATTTTCAAAGTAAGAATCACAAAACAATAAAAGAAGCTGTCTCAAGATATGCCTCATATTGAGTTAAATTGGTATTTTGAGAAGTGTCCTGTTAAAGAACCCAAAGGAAAAAAAATTCAAAATCATTATGAAGCATGTGAAGTCAAATAAATACAACATTATATGATTCTTTGGGTAAAATGTACATAGAGCGAAGAATTAAGACAGAAAAATGGAAAAAAAACTGTTGAATTGTGGTCTTCTCCTAAAACTTTTGTGACAACCTCCTTCTCTTTCTACGTCAAAAGTTAAATCCTAGATGGAGGAACATGTTGCACTTTATCTTAGACATAAAGAGAAGCTGGGGTTTTATAATTGAGAGTATGGAAAAGGTTTGTCAGATGTCAACTTTAATAACTTTTAATGGAGTTCACTACAGATTCAGACTCACTTCAGATAAAAATAATGAAGCTTACTTTGACAAATGATTAAAAAACATAATGCTGCATGTTCATTTATTAGAAACAATCAAAATAAAATATATAAAGTGGAGACAATGGGAGATATTAGGCGATAATTCATCATGAACTGCTGGATATATCAATAAAAAATGGCTAAAAGTGTAGTTTTATTCCAGTTTTTGACATCTCTTCGTCCTCTTCTTCAGCAGGGAGCAGCCCGAGACAACAGAGACATAGTTCCCTTGTGTCGGGTTCACATCGGACACAGAATCGCTCCGAGACGAACCAAAGACTCCGCGGAGCATTTAGTTCGGAGCGGCGCCGAGCGACAGCAGCAGCAGCCTCCGGTCGCAGCCCAGAGCCCTCAGTGGAGCCAGGACCAGTCGGAGCTCCGCTGTCCACGCTGCCAGGCCCGCTTCAACGACACCGACGCAGCGCAGTACTTCGACCACTGGGAGGAGTGCGCCAAACTATAAACCCCAGCTTCCTGAGAACACTGAAGAACGTCACTACACAACGAAACAGTCCCTGAACACAACACTTATCGTCAAAGACACAGTATGAACTAGACCTGCGTTTGTTAGATGTGTGTCCTGTATGTTACGGTATTTAAAACACAGTCTTTTCACATCAAACTGCATTTCTGCGGTGAAACCAAAAGCCCAGAGTTGGAATATGAAGAATAAATCTCTGGAGGACACTCGAATGAGGAATACATGCCAAACTTCTTTTACATAAACTGTGTTGGGCTTTTTCTGTCGCCTGAGTTTGTTAAAGAAAGTGGTTTTGGATGAAAAAATTGTCTGGTAACGTCGAGAAATTCTCCTTTTCTTGATAATATCCTGGACGACTGAGAACCTCCACAGACACATCTGATTTCTTAAAGTAAAAAAGAATTCGTCATTGTTCATTTAAGTTTGATTTTCTAAAGATGAAACAGATGGACACAGATTAAACTACCTCTGAATTCAATTGGACAGACGTACAACCAATCAGAATTCAGGAGGCAGTACCAACATACGCTGAATAATCTGCCTCTGAACAGATATAATATGAAAAACATTCAATCGATCAGAAAAAACGATGATATGATTGATCGTATTGAGCTCAGTGGAAGTGAGGCTTCCAGACCCACTTTTCTACGGAAAGCGAATTGAAATCTGAATTGTCCAAAGTGAACAAATGTCGGAGTAAAAGGCGATTTACTGGTGATTGTTTTTAAACTTTAAAAAGACCAGGAAAATTGATGAATTCATTATTTTTTTAGTCAAAATCATAACTAACTGAGTCAAAATACACTCTTAACAAGTCATTTGTGGAGGCTCTGATTCGTCCAGATTATATTATAACAAAACAAAGTAGACCTGCTATCTTCAAAACTATTTATAGATGTCTTACAAAGTGACTGATTTAGGAAAAACAAAAGGCCAACATTTCAACTCGTCAAACTTTTACAGTCGTGGAAAGAGTCGTACAGTAGTTCGGACTTTCCAGAAGCTTACAGTTGTGCCTTAAGATGTGTTCAGAGTGAAGCTGGGCAGAATTCCCCTCTGATGGAAGCTTTTCTGCGCTGGGGAAGTGGATGTGAATGCAATATATCAAATCTCATATACCTCATTGTTTCCTATTACAAATCTGTTGCACTTTTTGTGACATTTAGCCTTCGTAAAGTGACGTAAGATGGATAAGCTTTTATATTTTCGATTAGACCTTTAATGTGGTGCTATGTATAGAGTGACTAAACCTTGCTTATGTAAAGTATATATTTTCATAACAGATTTATATATGACTATTGTATTAATATTTATTCTGCATATGTATATATATATTTACAAAAGTGAAATCTGTTTAACTTTTTTCCTTCAAAGCCATAAAATATTGTCAAAGAACTGGAACAAACGTCTAAAGTGTTGTGTGCAAAGATCTAAACTGACAAACTGGCACGTTATTTTTGTAATAAAACACTTTTAAGCTGTCATTTCTCTGTGAGTGATTGATATGTTGTTGTCTTTATTTTGTTTTTGAGACCGAGGCCTCGAGCGTTAACCGCACCGCTGCTGCTGCCGTCGGAGAGAGTCACGTGAGCTCAGTGGAAAACCCCTTCTCGGCCTGAACGGGCACGCTGCAGCGTCACAGACACATTCTCAGCTGTTGCGAGGCTGAAGTAAACACTACGGGGCACAGAGGGTCCCGGGACCCGCGCCCACAGGGACCGGGATGTTGAGTCGGTGCTTTTGGTGAATCAGTGTCATGTGTTTGTTGTGGGCGCAGGAAGCTGGACATCCCCGTTGAAAACAGGAAGGACTCGAGTAAAGTGAAGCCAGAGTTTCCTGTGTGCACACTTCGGTGGCTCAGAAAACACAAAAAGATCTGTGTCTGTGATATTGGGTCATGTCAGTGTAAAGGGCAAAGGAAAAAGGCAATAAACATGAAAGATATTGAATAAAATGAGGCATAAAAAGAAACTGGTTAACGCAGACATGTCCAAACAGCTTAAGACCTGTTCAAATCCAACTAAAACCTGCTCAAATTCAACTAAAACCTGCTCAAATTCAACTAAAATCTGTTCAAATTCAACTAAAACCTGCTCAAATTCAACTAAAATCTGTTCAAATCTGACTAAAACCTGTTCAAATTCAACTAAAATCTGCTCAAATCCAACTAAAACCTGTTCAAATCCAACTAAAACCTGCTCAAATTCAACTAAAATCTGTTCAAATCCAACTAAAACCTGTTCAAATCCAACTAAAACCTGCTCAAATTCAAATAAAATCTGTTCAAATCCAACTTAAACCTGTTCAAGTCCAACTAAAATCTGTTTAAAATACAACTTAATCCTGTTCAAATCCAAGTAAAACCTATTCAAATCCAACTTAAACTTGTTCAAATCCAAATAAAACTTGTTCAAATCCAACTAAAGCCTGTTCAAATCCAATTAAGCCTGTTCCAATCCAACTAAAACCTGTCCAAATATGACTAAAACATGTCCAAATCCGACTAAAACCTGTTCAAATCCAACTTAAAACTGTCCAAATCTGACTAAAACCTGTTCAAATCCATCTAAAACTAGTTCAAATCCCACTAAAACCTGTTCAAATCCAACTAAAACCTGCTCAAATTCAACTAAAATCTGTTCAAATCCAACTAAAACCTGTTCAAATCCAACTAAAACCTGCTCAAATTCAAATAAAATAAAATACCTTCAACCACTATTCACATAAAACCTGCTCAAATCCAACTAAAGCCTGTTCAAATCCAATTAAGCCTGTTCCAATCCAACTAAAACCTGTCCAAATATGACTAAAACATGTCCAAATCCGACTAAAACCTGTTCAAATCCAACTTAAACCAGTTGAAATCTGAATATAACCTGTCCAAATCTGACTAAAACCTGTTCAAATCCATCTAAAACTAGTTCAAATCCCACTAAAACATGTTCAAATCCAACTAAAACCTTTCAAATTCAACTAAAATCTGTTCAAATCCAACTAAAACCTGTTCAATCCAACTAAATCTTGCAAATTCAATGTTTAATACAACTTAACCTGTTCAATCCAAGTAACCTATTCAAATCCAACTTAAACTTGTTCAAATCCAAATAACTTGTTCAATCCAACTAAAGCCTGTCACCAGCCGTCCATCCAACTAAAACCTGTCCAAATATGACTAAAACATGTCCAAATCCGACTAAAACCTGTTCAAATCCAACTTAAAACTGTCCAAATCTGACTAAAACCTGTTCAAATCCATCTAAAACTAGTTCAAATCCCACTAAAACCTGTTCAAATTCAACTGAAACCTGCACTTGTGGAAGAAGTTTGCAAAAGGTTTGGACATCCCAGCGTTAACATGGCAAATGCAGAACTTAACCCCAACATTACATAACATAATGTATAAAATAATACACACAACACATAATGACAACTCAGACTTCACTTGGACTTGAGTCTCTGAAAAGACTTGATGCTTCTCCCAAAGATTAAAAGAATGTTATTTGAAAATTTTGCCAGAAACAATTCATTTTCTCTGGCTTTACAACCAAAGCATAGAAAAAAATCATTATGACAATACTTTTTTGACTAAATATTCTGTAGAAATACAAGCACTTGTCAATTGAACTTTACATTTTTGTTAAATAAATACACATTTAAAAGCTTGCATTGTTTAATTTGAACATAAAATAAGTGTTGAAAGGACTTCAAAACTTCAAAAATAGAGTTGGTTTTATAGTGTATTATTTAATCGTAGCTTGTTCTTTCCACTCTCTGTTTAATAGGTCAAGAAGTATCATCTATCATCACATGACGCCTCGCTCAGTCGACACAATCAGGGCCGGTAATAGTTTCCAACACACTGTACCATTTGCATAAGAGCAGCGTGACTCCAGCGCCGAGCCCACTGAGCCATTGCTTCCATTTTAAGGCTCGAAAAGGGCAACCGTGGTCTGTTTTTCTGGTCTAACCACAGGCAGACACACACACAGGACATAAAAAGACCACGTGGCGTCTGCTGGGGATTCTCCCTCCGCCTGAACACACCTCCGCTCTCTACTTCTGAGAGTCTGAGAGTGGAACAGTCGTGTCACATGCCCCACACCTGACTCTACCTGGGAACTTTTCGAAGAACCGAACGCTCAGATTAGAAGTGCAATCAGGTGACTGCCCTCCTTCGGTTCCTGTCAGTTTTTAAAGTGCGACTATGTGCTAAAATAAAACTCCCATCCCGACACTTATCCAGTACAAAATATACACTGGGCCTTTAATCTCCTGTGTATCCTAAAAGAAAGGGAATTTCCCGTCTTAAAGTGGGAATTCCCGAAAAAAAGATAATAGTTGGAGTGCTGTTTACTTCCCGGGAACGCTTCAGCGCGCTAATGTTTGTTGTGGTGTGGTATTAATGCTGAGTGATTTTTAATAGCAGTGCGGAGGATGTCCAAGTTTGGGATAAAGGCAAAAAAAAAAAGAACATAACAGTGAGAGAATGGGAAAAAAGAAGAGGGGATTCCCTTTTTGGAACTGATTACAAACTGTAAGGCAGCTCTCATCCTTCTAATAATCCCTCTGGCGCTGGTCCTGTCAGTGTCAGTATTCCCATAAACACAGAAAACAAATCAGAAACGACGTAACCAGTTCATTTATGCGCTACACAAAATATAGTTAATTCAGAAGCGAGAGGGTCACGAGAGTCAGAGCTTTGGCCTTTTCCAGGTTTCTCCAACACATCTTTTCATTTAAAGAATTAAAGAATGGAATCAGCTCCCGGACAGTCTGAAGTTATCTGTAAATCTGCAGCTTTTAACTCAAAACTTAAAAAAAAAACCATAATAAACTGTGGTAAAATCAGTCGAACTAACAGTGTGTTTACCTTTGATCATTATTCACTATTAACTTTAAATTTGTATCTGGTCTGATTTTATCTGGGATTACATGGTCTGGTTTAGTCCAGTTTGTCCTGGTTTTGTCTGGGATTACATGGTCTGGTTTAGTCCAGTTTAGTCTGGTTTAGTCTGGGATTACATGGTCTGGTTTAGTCCAGTCTGGTCTGGTTTTGTCTGGGATTACATGGTCTGGTTTAGTCCAGTCTGGTCTAGTTTTGTCTGGGATTACATGGTCTGGTTTAGTCCAGTCTGGTCTGGTTTTGTCTGGGATTACATGGTCTGGTTTAGTCCAGTTTAGTCTGGTTTAGTCTGGGATTACATGGTCTGGTTTAGTCCAGTTTAGTCTGGGATTACGTGGTCTGGTTTAGTCCAGTTTGTCCTGGTTTTGTCTGGGATTACGTGGTCTGGTTTAGTCCAGTGTGGTCCCGTCTACATTTACGTGTCATGTAGATTTCGTCTCCAGTTGCATCACCGACAGCGACGACCCAGACACTCATTCATTTCTGAAATAAAGGAGTCATTTCTTCTTCGGGGGAAGTCACAACCCGAACACTTTTGTCTCATTCATCAAAACACAGTGACATTTCTCTGCAACAGTCAAGCCACAACCCCACATTTTCTGATGAGGTACTCTGAAACTTTTTGTGCAAAATTTTGCATATATTAAAGGTGGCGTGATTAGTCAAAATTTGTGATGAAATATTACCCTATTATTATTATTATTATTACATGAAAATAAAAATAATTAATAAAAAAAAATTAGCTTATACTGTACAGTGCCAACATGTACTACCTTTGTGCTAGTAACAAATATTAGCTCAATAAAAAATAATGGAATATAATGTTAGCACATGTTAAGCTAATAGAAGCTAATTGTGTAGCACTGCTAAAATTGGAGGTGCTAACAAGAGGCTAAGCTACCTGCTAAAGCTAATGTATAAAATAGATTAAAGAATATTATATGGGTACTTTCATAATAAAATTGGGGTCATGAGGCTAAAAGATTTATAATTTAGCATCTCTATGTTTTAAATATAGGATGACTATTTTTCCATTTTTTTTTAAAGTCTTTTTACAAACCCACTGGTATAATAAAAGATAATGTGTCAAAAAATGTGTTTTCAGTTTTAAACAATGGTTATTCCAATGTATTATATCAACAAACTTAGAGCTGAGCCAAAAAAACATGATCTTTTCAGAAAATAAGCGCATTATAAAGGCTTCAAGTTGAATAAGAAGCTGTTTATGGGTAAAAAAAAAAACCCCAAAACAAATAAAAACATGAAAGGCCAAATAAATGTAGAAAAAAAAGAAGAAAATTGATTGGTGTTTTCAAAGCAGAGTGAAAGGTATGCATTAACTCATCTCCATCAAGATAAGCCAAAGCGTGACCTCATTTGGTGCTTACTTTAGCCTCAGGGACTGTTCTTGATTTCATAACAGCCTCCATCAACTTTCCCTCCGGTTTCATGAGCTTCTGTGAAAACGAGTTCAATCTGAATAGTTTAAGGTGGAGGCTACCTGTGTATTTCACAAAACCTGACACGAAACTAAAGGCTGGCTCCACCTGAGTCACGTCTCAGTCTAACGTTGGATCTACTGGGTGTTGTGACTCAGTCTGTAACCCGGTGTATTTGAAGATTCAGGTGGCGCCAGGTGGACTTTAGATAACTTCAGACGGGATTTATCATGAATTAACTTAAACTAATGTGTGGTTTGTGCAAGAATGTATGTCCCCGAAGTCTCCACCCAACACAGTGTGAATCAGAACTCTGAATTACAGTTAAGTGTGGTGTTTACCTGCACTTTAACGAACACACACCCTTTTAACTGGGACTTATCATGAATTATCTTTAAATTATGTACGATTACTTGTAATGGATTTGAGGATTAGTTGCCAACCCGGATTGCCTCAGAACTCTGAAATACCATTTACGGTGGGATTTAACTATTACAGCAACAGAAAGACAGCCTAAAAACCTCCTATTTTAGCCAAACTGAGGACGGTTGAGGCTGCAGTAGCTCACCACTCCATCTAGTGGCAGAAAGTAGTTTTCAGTCGGACTATGAAGCACAAATACTGGACCTTTTCAGCTGCACACACATTATTTCATAAACAAATAATGTTATAGTACTCTTTTTTTATAGTTACTACTCTTTCTCAATACTAGACAGCAGTAATAAGTATTTTTGTATAAGTGTAAATTTAGCATTCCTCAGAACTCTGAATTACAATTAAAAGTGGAATTTACTGTGTACTGTTGGAATAGCTGTCACACCAACAGATAAAACATGTGTCAATTAAATCTAAATTTTTGTCAAACAGGGCTGGGATTGAATAACGCTGTAGCTCACCACTCCATCTTGTGGTAGAAAGTGGTATTACAGGCAATCAGTAGTGCTGTTTGAGATTTTTGTCGATATCTCTATAAAATAAAGTGAACATTTTAAGCATAGCGTTACTTTTAAGCTCAAAAATCATGCTTAAGGATATTTTAAGCAGATAATTTGACATAAAGAAATAATGTTTGACACAAGACACGTCTCCTGCCATACTACTGTATTCCATCTTTCAAAAAAGAAAGACAAGATTTAATATTACTTAACAATATGTTAAAAGTAGCCAGTTTGGCTTCAGTGTTAATACAATATACACTCTATAACAGACTGATAGTGTGAGTATTGTTCTTTTTCATTTCATTCTCAAAGTATTCAGATACAAGCTGGCTACAGGTCAAAAAAAGAAAGAAAACAAAAGTGTAACTGGTACATTTTTTACTCAACAGTTTGTTAAACAGAACTTAAAAACCAAAAAAAAAAAAAAAGAACATTGTCAAGTATTTTAACGCCTTCCTCCTTTGTGTGAAACCGGATGGTGAGGATGAGTGGGGAGCAGCTGACCGAGCCCATTCCCTTAAACCTGGATGAGATGTCGTGCTAGGGACGGGTACACGACGGGAGAGTAAGCCACAATATCTCAAATACAGCTTTTAATTCATTACATATCTCTTTTTTGTGTTTCCATTATTATCTTTTTTGGTAGGACATAATAATAATAAGCATCTTTTGACTACAGGTAGAAGAAATCATTTTAGACCATGGCTTATTCAGTCAAGAGAAATGGCCAACTCAGACTAAAAGCACACAAGCACGCAGGGAAAAATCCATCTTTTATAGTGATTCTTTCGTTTTTGTTTTGATTCTGCGGTGGATCAGTCGGTCCGGGATGGGCGAGTGTCGGGGAAACCGCACGGCGACGAGAACGAAGCAAGGCAGCGTGGGTGTGATTCGGGCACAGCGGGAGAGGAGTCCGGGCGAGAACCAGAGTCTGCAGAGTCTGTGGCGGCGGAGGGCAAAGGTACGAGGCTCGTTTTTTTTAAAGGTTTCTTCTGATTGTGTCCAGACTCAGTGAGCAGCAAAGGTGGCCTTCTTTAAGCTGAAGTTGGACCAGTTGATGGAGAGTCGCTGGCGGGTCTGTCGGGCCGAATCCAAGCAGAACCTGAAGAGAAGCAGAAATGGTTCAATATACTTTAGAAGGAAAGACCGTAGACCTGTTCAGACCTGTCTCTGCAAACTTAACTTTATTCCACACACTTTTAAGGAAAAATAAATCTCTAGAAGTATCGTAAAAGTGAGTAAAATATGACCAGATCTCAAACAGAGACACTTCATTTAACACTTTGATTCCACAGTTAAGTTAAACTTCATTAAATCAATATCCTGACTCTTATCATGAACCAGACATTGTTTATTAAAAGTCACTACAAGACATGTTAAAATGTATAAAGGTGTAGGTCTATAAATGTAAAGAGATACAAACAGATAAAGATTAAAAAACAGTTTTTACCCATGAGCCATTGTCACGTTAAATGCTGCCATAATTTGAATGTTTTAG